>OZ022243.1:4414954-4454954 GCA_963978895.1 Erpobdella octoculata | reverse complement strand
AAATAAACATAAAATTCACGATCCATCTAACGGAGCCTTCAAGAAGCATGATTGATCTCAGATTTTCCCTGCTTATTTTATCAACACGACAATGACATTTTATTTAAATTCCATTGGTTCGGAATGTCGCCATTCTTGAAGGACCACCTGGGGTGGGTTTTGTTTAGTATGTGTGTGTATGTATGTGTGTGTGTGTGTATGTATGTATGGATGTGTATGTGTTTGCGTGTGTACTTCAAAAAGGTATTATCAATATGTGTTGAAGTGTAGATAGGTTGATAGTGCTTGTTAGGGCGTGTTTTTTTTATTCAACAGGTCATCATCAACCACATTCGCCAGTGGTTTTAAAACAGTGATTCATCAAGTAAATAAAAAACGATTTAATGAGTGTGGTTGATAACCTGGTGAATAAAAAAACTCCATAAATAAATGAGGTACCTGGTTAATAAGGTGCAGCAGAATACAGTCTCTAATTCAGCATGCGGGTGGCAGGTAAAACTGTGCTTGGTCCCAATCCCTTAAGGCTATTAAGGCTATTAAATAACATCTCAAAATTGCCACTACACCAAAAAAATTAAACCTTCTAAGATCTGGAATAACAGCTAGACAAGAAAAGGGAGAGAAAGAATAAATAAAGAAACAAACAAACAAAAAAGAGAGAGAGATATATAAAAACCTTCATTTCCATCCTATAAACGAAATGCACAAAGAGAAACACGTCACAAAACGACGATATTGAAGTAATTAACTAAAATTTGACCCAGAAACCTAAGAGATATATTTGAAAAAGACAGATGGGCTGTAATGCGACGTATATATATAAAATTGCTCCGAGAGCTGCTGAAACACGGAGTAGGACAAACAGACGGACGTACAGACGGAATGGGGCGGACAAGTGGAAGGATTGATGGATGGGCGGACGTACGGACGGATAGAAATATGGATAGCTGATTAGATGCAAGGACGTATGAGAAATAGATAAATGCGGTTATGGACAAGACAATGAATGTTGCATTGAAAAATAGAAAAACAGATAAATGTATTTTAGCGGTAAGACAAATGCGTTTCTCTCTCAACTTAGACAGAAGTACATATTTACTATATACGCATATACCTACATTTATACATACGAGATAACGCAGCACGTATTTTGCATTGATTTCAACGAAAACAAACAATTTAATAAACAAAAACAACTTCTACTCTGCTTTCATTGCTTCCCTAATTCGATTTCCCTCTCGCCTCCATTGTGACAAACAAGCTTAAAGTACACGTGACTGGCCGCCATTTTGCGTCCGGCCATAATTCTTTTTTTTTTTTAAATTAAATTCATATGAATTGTGTGTGAGCGGTCAGACAACATGAGCGGGTGACATCAGAGCCGAGGAATATCTTCTATTTCGTCGGCCTCTCCCGTCGGAATTAGCGGAAATACAGCGGACACAAATACAACAGATTCTGCAAACGTGCAAAGAAAAAGATACGCAAATGATTTGACGTTTTAAGTGCATTCATAATAGCCAACAATACTTGGCAACGATTTTGTTAGTTTTTGTAAATAATAATTATTTTATTACTATTATTTATTTTTATTTTTGTATATATATATATATATATATATATATATATATATATATATATATCTCATAAGACAAATGGCGGGCCCTGAGAAAACAATTTATTGATGAAAAGAGATGTGAAATTAAATTTGAAATTTCTCTTTCTTTTGACTGACGGCAGGAAAGCTTTGTGAAGAAAGAGTGAACTATATTATAGACGGTGTTGCTTTTTATTATTGTTTTTAAACATTTCCCTTTAAGCCTAAAAATTCAAAAATAAGTTTTTTTTCAATTTTCAAAATTAATTCAAGAGCAAACTGCTTTTTAGTCTTAAATAAAACTAACGTCATATATATATATACTAGCAGTGCCCGTAGCGGCTTCGCTCGCATAAAATTAGAGAGTTTGAACCGTGCATCCATAGTAGAGATCATTTTTTTAGGTCTCGGCTCGGCCCGTCGACAAATTAGCCCAGCCCGTTTTAAAAACCCAAACTCCGGCCCGGCACAGCCCGTCTGAATTAGGCCCGGCCCATTTTTACAGGCCTAGAAGTTCTATATACTTGATGAAAAACTTCGGCCCGTCTCTCCTTGCCCTCAGGTTTGGCCCGGCCAAACTGAAGATCCTAAAAACACTAAAATATCTATATACTTAGTGAAAAGCCTCGGCCCGTCCCACATTGATTTAAAGTTTGGCCTGGCCCGTGTGAAGACTCTAAAATAACGGCTTGGCCCGGCCGATGATAAACTGGACTTAGCTACTTTTAACCGGCACAAAACTTCAAAATACTAATTTTTACATTTGTAGCACTTACAGTTTGTGAGTAGCAGTTATTTTGAAATCAAATAACCCTTATTTCCATCCCACATTTGAGGTCCTGGAAACCAAATTTTCAAAAAATGCTAAAACACGTATTTCATTATTTTTGGAGTAGAAACTAAATACTAATTTTTACTTCTGTAGCATTAACAGTTTTTGAGTAGCAGCTACTTTAAAAACCAAATAACCCAAAAAATGATGAAACACGTATATCTTTTTTTTTAGTAGATACTAAGTATTAATTTTTACATCTGTGGCAATTACAGTTGTTGAGTAGCAGTTACTTTAAAAACCAAATAACCCTATTTTCCACCCCACATTTGAAGTCCTGGAAACCAAATTTTCAATAAATTGTGAAACCCGTATATCATTATTTTTAGAGTAGAAACTAAATACTAATTTTTATTTTTGTAACATTAACAGTTTTTGAGTAGAAGCTACTTTAAAAACCAAATAACCCAATTTTCCAACCCACATTTGAGGTCCGGGAAACCAAATTTGTAAAAAATGGTGAAGCACGTATATCTTTATTTTTAGAAAAGTAACTAAATAATAATTTTTACATCTGTGGTATTTACTGTTTTTGAGTAGCAGTTACTATAAAAGACAATTAGCCCTATTTTCCACCTTACATTTAAAGTCCTGGAAACCAAATTTTCAAAAAATGCTAAAACACGTGTTTCATTATTTTTGAAGTAGAAACTAAATACTAATTTTTACTCCTGTAGCAGTAACAGTTTTTGAGTAGAAGCTACTTTAAAAACCAAATAACCCAATTTTCCAACCCACATTTGAGGTCCGGGAAACCGAATTTTCATAAAATGGTGAAACACGTATCTTTTTATTTTTCAAAAAGAATCTATATACCAAATTTCAAAATCTCCTCATTTTTGGTTTTCGAGATATACATTGTTTTAGAAAAAAGTTTGTTTTCCAGTTTTTTCCCCTCAGGAGCAAAATTTTCAAAAATCCTTTCTTAGCGGATGTTTACGCTATAAAAGTAATATAAGTTCCAAATTTCACATTCCTAGGATGAGGCGTTTGAGCTCGGCGTTGATTATCAGTCAGTCATCTGTCAGTCAGTCAGTCAGTCAGTCAGTCAATCAGTCAGTCAGTCAGGACATGTTCTTTTATATATATAGATATATATATATATATTATATTATATATATATATATATATATATATACATGTAATATATTATATATTTGCATTGAATTAGGATATCTCTTAAAAATTATGATTTGTTTATCAACTAATATCAACGAGAATAATAAACTAATTCGATAATTATAAATATTAAATATCGAAATTTATTTATAATTATCTAAATTCAAATCATATAAAATAAAAAAAATTTAAGCTTTCGGTTATTATCTTACACCTTACACCCCTTCAATACTTCAGTGGGATGAGCCCTTTCTATATAGTCTTTGTTTTTCGAAATACAATCTCGGAGGGTTTTATTTGCCCGTTGGGTGGTTAAATGCCCCTCGACATAAATTGAATAGAATTATGTCCCCGAGGACATTCCTGAACTCGTATCAATACGCTCCCGTGGACACCAATCGGCATAAATTCATCATGACGCCAAATGAACTTTTTCTATTTTGATTCCACAGCTCGTCCCTCAGTGCAATGAAATGAAATTTTAATATTTCTTTTGTCGATTTATTTTGTTTTACTAGATTAATCAAAAGCTTTGTCAATTATTTGTTAATTATAAATATAAAGATAAATATATATGCAGTCTATTCAGGCAATAACGAGCGCATATTTTATCAACTCCAGTGTCTGAATTGGATGCATAAAGTATACGCTAAGCCGTTGGGTAAAAAGTCTTCATTACCCGTTTTTTTAATATTTATTTTATCTTAAGCTTCCTTTTTTCTACGACAATTAATTTCCAGAGTTTGATTGGCATCTCTTCGGGGCGTTTAAAGGATACAGGACTGACCCAACTTTAAAACAACACTTCCCCGATTTGTTTTCTGAACTCAGAAAATTGTCTGATTATATGCATTCCCTAACATGTAGCAACGAGTAAAAAAATTAATAAACTATAGAGAATACTTTTTTAGAAAAAAAAGTTAAGCTGAAGATTTTTTAATGTTTCAGTAAAACAGGGCAAAAACTCTGTTTATTTATTTATTTCCAATTTTTAAAGTGCTTTAAAATCAGACTATATTATTAAAAAATTATAAAAAGCACTCAACCAAGTCAGCAAGCAAAAACAGTCGCAGAAATGATAAATGTAACTTTATATTTATGGCTTAAATTGTCATATTAAAGGATAGGTGAGTGAGGTGAGTTCTCAAAGATGTGGAAAAGTTGTTGTAGGTCGAATGTTCTCTGACTCCCGGTGGAAGAGCGTTCCAAATGACAGGTCCAGCAACATGGAAGGATCGGTCTCCGAACTTTGTGAGACGGGATCTGGGGATGATGAGAGTAGGAAGATCAGCTGATCGGAGATATTATCTTCTTTGAACTGTATTTGAAGTGACCAGGAGTGAGCTTATGTATTCCGGTGAGCCATAGAGCATGGCTTTGAAGATGATATTTGATAATTTTGAGAGTAACTCTTTCCGGAATTTTTAACCACTGAAGCTTGTCCAGTAGTGAAGTGACATGACAAGCCCTACTCGACGCGAAGACAAGTCTGGCAGCAGTGTTTAACACCTTCTGGAGAGTATTAGAGTATACAGTGTTTTTTTGTTAACATTTGTTAGTAAAGAATTGCAGTAGTACAGTCGCGTTAATACCAACTGAACTAGAAGAGTTGTTAGAACCTCTCGAGGAACAAAAGGTCTAATTTCCCTGAGAACCCGCATAACCGCATAGCAGCGGGCTGATGTTCTGTTGACGTGGGAGCCCATAGACAAGGTTGGGTCAAGGTAAACACCAAGACTTTTGACTATCTTTGACGGGCGAATTTCAGCACCAGCAAGCCGCAGCGATGCGGGCGGCACTGAACGCAGCGCATGGTCCGATCCAAGCCACGTCAGCTCAGTCTTCCCCGAGTTTAGTAGTAGCCGATTTGACGCCGTCCAGCCAGCAATACTGGAAAAACAGCTTTCTATCCTCAGGAAGAGAAATGAAATATCCTTTGGCTTGCAATGTCTATATAATTGTATATCATCCGCGTATTGGTGGCTAGACAAACCACATTGAGCGACAAGACCCTCCATCTCAACAACATAAAGCAAGACCACCCACACCGGACACACCATGCACTCATGTACCTACCTAAAGGAATATTATATTTTTCCATGTTTATGTAAATTTAAGGTGCATGTATTCAAACGAAGATATACAATAGCATTTGATAAACTAAGATTTAAATAGAAGGGACGTAAATTCAGCATTTTCCAGGGGAGAGGGGAAAATGTTTCCGCAATTACATAGCTTACTGACAGGGTTACCCGGTGTTGCCCGGGTTTTTTCCTTAGTTTTTTTCTATTTTTCGCCAATGAAACCTCAAATAAATAACAGATTTTTTTTAATTTTTCAAAATGTTTTCATCAATGAAATCTACTTGCATGCCAAATGTTGTTTAGATTGCTCCTGCGGCTTGGATGTGATAAGCGAATGCTCTCACTCACATAAATTACCTTTTATGTCTATATAAATACGTAGGTACAAACAGGGAGGGGTGGGGAAATGCATCCACCACCAAAGTACCAATTGAAATTTTTTGGGTATAATAACTGTTTTTGGAAAATTAACGTAGATTTTTTAGGAGAAAAAAGTGAAAGTCCTTAAAAATATTTGGAAAAATACTTACGACTACCCCTCACCGGTCATCAGCTTTTTTGAAGAGAATGTGAAAATTTTCTGAAGTGCATCCCCCTACCAGGAATTTCTGGATCCGCCACTGGGTATAATGGAGATGAATAATTTAATCATATTGCAAGGGCAAGTACAGGATTAGTAAAAAAAAGGATGTCCAAAATGCGTGTAGAATTTTGTTTTATTTGTGTGTAATAAATAATAATAACTTTTCTGTAGACAGCTGAGGAAATCAACATTGTATCAATATCACTTATAGGGCAAAGTTCCACGAGTTTGTTGATTGTATTTTAGCACAGAAAACAGCTAAACTTTGGACCAACGCTGATACACAATTTATTACTCTGCAGTTATTGGTAAATTTAGCATCGAACTCAGATATAAAATTGTCTACACATGCAAAAAAGATTTTAATACGCATTAAATCATCACGAGGTTAAGTTAAGTTAAATTTAAAAAATAATATGGTAAACTCTAGGTAACAAAATTAAAATCAAGGGGGGGGGGGGGCAAATTGTCTACACACGCAAAAAGGATTCCAATACGCATTGAATTATTACTAAGTTAAGTAAAGTTAAAATGTAAAAAAATATATAGTAAACTGTAGATAAAAAAAATTCAAATTTTTAAAATGTTAAATAGAAAGAGTAAATAAATATTATTTATCTTCCTCAGATTGCGGTTCATGATGCTTCCATAAATAATAGGTATAAGAATTTCTCTTTTAATGTTGTTACTGCACTAAAAAGATGTGAAATAGAAGACTTTTGAAGACGTTGAAAAACTGCTTTGTGGTGTTTCTGTCGTTGAGCAACGAAGCGAGGCACGAACCAATATTTCATAGCCTCATCCCTAACCTCAATGACCTTACGTCTAAGGCTGTCTGCCATCTTTTCTCGTTGTTCCGAGTAGGAATGTCTCAGTCGTTTTTGATAACACAAGACTGTAAAATTAATCATGAACGGACATTTTAATTAAATTTTTAAAAGCAATACATATTGTTCTTTTTGGTAAAAATTAAAACAAGTAAAGGAAAAAACGAGTTTTTTAACACAAACTTTAATTTCAAATACACTCGATTTAGTTAGAAATACAAAAGATGTTCAAATAAAGTTTTTTTATCATGTATTGTCATCCAATATAAAGCTATGCTGAGAGTTTCAGCTTCCTAGCTAGTCAAAAAGCTGGTTAAATTTTACTTGCAAGATTTGCGTACAGAGAAAGCCACACACACACACACACACGCACGCAAACAGAGATTGTAACCTAAATAAAAGTTTGTAATAACAAGGCAGTAAAAGCCCCACATTGCCATCTCAACTTTTTTGTTGATCATTAAAAAACTGGTAAACTGTTTTCAATAAATTTTTAAAACTTATACAAAAACTTTTTTATTGAAAAAAAAAAACATTTAGAAAATTAGCTGTACCAATTTTAGGTTTTTACATAAACAAAGCAGGTAGTGACATCTTTTGAGTGTAATGAAAATTTACTACCGGATAGCGGGTGCTGAGAAATAGGATGTGATTAAGAAACGAATTGCTTGAGTTCTCCCACGAAACTACATTTTACTAATTTATTATGAAACTTTTTATTTTAAGTTTTTACAGTTTTTCCAATTGAGATTGCGCTAATATTTTTACTAAAAAATGTCAATTCGTGAAAGTTTCCTGAGGTCTTGGAAGATCAAATTTACCAACCAAACTCCACCAGAACTTCCATGTTTGGATCAGATTTCAAGTGACGGTAATGTAGACATCAGCGCCGTGGAGAAAAGTCTCCAAAAGTGCAACGAGAGCATTGCAAATTTAAACAAGCAGCTCCAGGAAACAGAGTTTGTGGCTTCGTACCTGTGGGACCTCATACACGGTGTCAATAAAGTCAAGCCAATCCCTTCGATGAACAGATCTCTGCCTCAGAGACTGGATCGACTTAATTGTGATCTCGACAATGCCATTCCTTTACAGGGAAGTGCGGGGTCATATGAATCATCTCCACTGGATAGCACAGACCAATATGTTCAGGCTTTCAATACTTTTCTTTCTAGTGATGAACATACCAGCCTCAGCCAATTGCAGAGCAAATTTAACTCAGATGGATTGAAATCTTCTCTGCCCCATTTGCCCAACAGCTGTGACTCTCTGGTGGGGGATAACGATATGTGCCAAAGAGCCAACAGTCTTGACTTTGATCACATTGAAACTAAAAAAGAAAGAAAACCTAGTAGTCATTATTATTCTGTAGTGCCTCAGTCAATAGATGTTCCAAGGTCATACTCGCCTAAACCCATGAGACCGATCCCTGCTCCGAGGTCAAGTATCATGAAATCAACAGTTTCTTCACCGTCTACAGATGCATGTGAATCTTTACCTCAAAAACCTCAGCGAACTAGCTCAAAACCTGCTCCTCCCATTGCCGCTCTTAAACCCGCCCTGTCGATCGATCAGGCTACGGAAGGTATGAAAGACCAAAATTCCAGTTTTTCCCTTAAGAAGAAAACATCAGCGACCGGTGACGATAAATTGGATCGGCCCGCTAAACCGGTTCATCCGCCAGCAGTTCCCGTGAAGGGCAAGTCAATGTTTTCTTCGTGGGAGAAAAAGAAACAGAGGGAAACAGATTCTGTCAGAGTTTCAATGAAGGAAACCACGGATGACAAGAGCAAAGATGAAGAAACTTCCAGAAATGCTTTGCCCGTTGTCGTTATCGAAGGTTTGCTAATTGTTCTAAGTATAATTAACATATATGTGTTGAGGTCACTAAAATTAGCTCTGTATTCCAGATTATAATTAGTCATAAGTGTTATTTTTGTAGCAGTACAGGTTTGTGTTGTATGACTTATATTTATATTAATTAGTTGCAGTTCGTGTGTGACTTGGTTGATGGGCACCTGGGACATATTGCTTTTTTTGTTACATATCTTTTATTAACTTTCACTTGTCCGGATGTCCTTGGGATGTCCACGGACATTTTGAAGTTTGGAAGATCACTAAAAAATGTATAGTTTTAATCAAACAAAAATAAAATTTAAGAAGAAAGAGTTATTAAAAATGTAAAAATAAAAAAAAATATTGTAATAAAAAACAATAACTTTTATCGTCATGGTAACTATAAACTTCTTTTGTTTACTATTTGCCGGGGGTAATATTTTTACAATACGATGTCGCTATGAAATTTTATCACTGTCTTAAAATCATGTTTTTAATTTTTTAAATTAACTTTCACTTGTTTTGAGATGTTGTTCTATCATGTTTATCATATTCAAGTATAAATATAAATTATCACATTCTTCAGTTCTAATAGTTGGAGTCAGTGATTATTTATCTTTTAATTACAACTCAGAATGCTGCTAAAATTTATCGACAGATTCGGATTTGAGCCACATTTATATCGATCTCGTTAGCTCTTTCTTAAAACTCAAATGGAACAAATTTATTGTAACAACTGAATAAATAATTATTTTAAGTATATATATGAACTAAGTGTTTGTTCTTACTTTTATCTACAGAGACAGTCAACCCAGCTGTTGCAGAAGACAGTACTCCACCCCCTTCTAAAGCTTCAGTTTCTCTCGCTGTTAACGATCCACGAAGAAACCACGGATACGAAGTATTGGATTATTTATTTATTTATTAAATTTATTGTTTTTTATTTGTTGCCATTTTTAAAATTAAAATTTTTTTTATTTCATTTTAATCACTATTTGTTTGATGCTCTCTGTGTGTAAAATTTAAAAAAAGTTTTTATAGGGTATGTGGCTATAATGATAATAATAATAATTATTATTATTATACATGCATACACACATATATATTCAAGGTATTTAAAAAATATATATATATATATATAGATATTGATATGTATATGATATATCAATATGTTCATTATTATTAATGACTTTGTCGATAAGGGAGCGCCTAATCAAATGATTATTTGATTTGATGTAGTATAAGACAGTAATTTCATATGGTCTTTTCATTAGACATAATTTCACTGGAAACAAACCATGTAAATGCTAATGTCTATTACGCATTTGTTTAATAATCATGTTTGCCCTTTGAGACTAAGTTAGATTTGTAAGTTCACTGTATACTTTTATGTGCATAGTATTTTATATAATGTAAATTTTTTTATATGTGATTATTTTGATTTGTTTAATGAGAATGAATACATACATACATACATACATACATACATACATACATACATACATACATACATACAGTATGGTGTGATTATTAGTGTTCACAATACACCTCAATCAAGATTGTGAGCTTTAAAGAAGTTAGTAAACATTGATGACTGAAAAAGTGAAAAGCAGATGTACCTACGAAATTTTATCAGTGTGAGAAGTAACAAAAATTACTTTAATTATTCTCTTACATTGTATAATTGTCAACGAGATATTTCAGCTGCTGAATCACATTTGATACTCAGTTTTTCACACATGCTTGTGTGTGTGTTTAAGTTTAAGTTTATTTGAATTTCAAACTCCCTTTTGTGCAACACCTCAAGGCTCCTTTACAATAGATAAATATAAATATAACAAAACAAGTAAGAGTAAAAAAATAGTAGTCAAAACTGTCAGGAAAAAATCAGTTCAGATAGTATCTTGCAAATAGAAACTGTGTGTGTGTGTGGTTGAAAGTAAGTAAATAATGCAGAAGTTTGTGTTATGCAAACTTATATTGGGAATCAATGACTATTCAATAGCCCATCGACCCCATGTAATTGCGGTGCTCATGATAATGTTTTATCATCATCATTGGCATTGACAAAATTATTGCTAACTCTATATGTTTATATATATATATATATATATATATATATATATATATATATATATATATATATTAGGGCTGTTAATGATTAATTTAATAGTTAACTTGTCAAAAATCGAAATAACACTGGAATGTCTCCAATTATATGTCATCTTTTAACCAACTACGCACACATACATGTTTGTTGACATTATTTGGTTCAAGTGATGAGTGTATCTTATTGACAATATAACCAGTTGAGCTGAACAATCGTTAACATGGAACCGAGGTAGCTGGTATGCAAGTGTGCACAATATGGTCTTGGCAAGGAATGACCATTTCGGATACCGGTGTTCATTAAGTTTCCACCATGGCAGAGGGTCAATGGATTCAGGAACTTTCATCTCCATTTTATAACGCAGTAATTCATCAGAAAAGTTATTGTCATTTTCGATTAATCGTTAAAAAAATTTAATTCTTAAAATTTTTTAACAATTAATCGATTAATTAACCATTAAATTTTGCATATATACACACATATATATATATATATATATATATATATATATATATATATATATATATATATATATATATATATATATATATATATATATATATATATATATATATATATATATATATATATATATATATATATAACTTGTGTTGTGATCAACAAAATTTGTATTTAATCGTTTCAATCTTCAGTCACCTTTGAGAAAAGATAAAATAATTAGCCTACTATATTTATAATTGTATGAAATTTCCTAATTGGTGACAAGTCATTAGGATTTGGTTAACAAATGTTAAAACATGTGATTATAGTGGATGATGATGATGATGCTAAATTCTATGATAATGGTGGTGATGATGATATTCTTTGTATAGTACAGATGTCCCATTTTATTTTACCTTGGTGTGAATTAATTTTGGGAAATCCCACAAAGTGCTTCCTGTCAGTAGGTTTTGATAACAAGATAACAACAATGCTCTTCTGCTGCTCTAACCATATTCGTATCCTGTCACACAGCTCATAGTACAGATTGGCTGATTCACCCACCCATACATACATACACTCACTACTTACCTTCCTGCCTACCTTTCATTATTTAAAATTTTATTTATATTTAGTAGTGAAATGCTTGACAGCACAGCGGATGTGTGACAACTTTTAAGTAACTCCTCGATGAGAAAGTAATGTTGTTGAAGTTTTGCTGAGCAAATTATTATTTATAATTTATTTTTTTTGATTCTGACTTGTGAGGAGTTCAGCTAGAAAAGTATAATTTCATTTAACTATTTGGTTGTTTATAATTAAAACAACCGGGCTATTAAATTGCTTTGAAAAATGTAAGGTTTAAGTTCTTGTTCGGTACTGAACATGTCACATTTAATGTGACTTGTTCAGTGTTATTGTGTTGCTCTTGCTACATTCAGAAAGATTTTGTTATGAGAGAAAATAAAATGTGCATAACGTGCATCCGATACATTGCATGATGAAAGTCATTATTCTTTTTCTTAAAGTTACAGATTTAGATTAATAACTTGTACATATTTGATTTACACCTGCAATTGTATTACATTATTCATTCATAGTGCATACGTTATGTTTTTGTTTTTGTCATATCATACCAATCCAGAAATGTAGTACTTGGTACTCGTACTCGAGTACGTTTTTCAAGTACTCGCACTCGATACCACGGTACTCGTACTCTCAACATAAGTACTCGCAACATCTCCGTACCAGTCCCCATTTCACCTCCCCCCCCATCTCACCCACTCTAAATCATCCCACCAGGAAGTCATCTTACCTGCCATGAGGAAATCGCTAGAAGAAGTCGCCCTGCCGATCGTAAAGAAATCCTCAGAAGACCTGGCCTGCGTCTCGACCGACGACGACGACGAAGGAGAAGATGAACCACTCTACTTCAACATCATGTTGATGCAGGATAGGGCTATAAACAAGATGCACACGTTTTACTCCAAGGGTCAGGCCACCAATGCATCATCTTCCAACCTGTTTCCCAAGGTGCCCGAAAAGAGCTGCAAGCACGTCGCCGACGGCAACGCCTCGTCCCTGCCCAAGGAGAGAATGGGAGGAGGGAAAGAGACCAAGGGCACGTACAGGCGTCGGTGGCAGCCGTTGAAGGACTCAACTCTGTCGAGTGATTCAAGTGGGTGGCTTTCAGTCTGCAGGCTCAACTGTGTTGACATATATCTGTCGATTTGCTGTGTTTTGTTGTAAATCCTTTTTTGTTATTTGTTGATATATAAATAAGTGTTTTCAGGTTTAAAGTATGATCTGTGTGGCTGATGATAGGTTAGGATAAAAAAAAGACGTTTTCATGTGTATGTGTGTGTTTGTAAAAGGTAACTGAAAATTACGCTTGCAAGACGGCTGTCATCGGGAGGAAATTTTTTCCAAAGCAAGTCCAAACGAGCTGAAAAAATGGAAAATTTATAAATAAATGATGATGATGATGATGTTAATATATAAGCATATAATATAGTGTTGATATATTAATTAATAAAGCTCTTACCTGGCATATTAATATTAATTGCACTTTACAAGTTTACCTATAGTGAGTAGCCTAGTCGTTTATTTAACACATCCTTATATTCTTATCAGCGATGATCAATCAGTCATATGTATTCATTTTCTTATGAAAAAACTTGAAGTGATTGAAAAGCAGTGATTAAAGCTTAAGATATATAAACAAATAATGACTAATGATGATGATGATGATGATGATGGTGATATATACACATATTTGCTCTTCGTTACCGATCGTGTAAGTGGCTAATGTCCTCCGTTCGAGATCAATAAATAAAAAATAAATAAATATAACTACTTCTTTATTGTAAATTAAATTTTGGGGTATTAGTATTTGATGTTTAAAGATTGTATAAGAGGTGTGGTGTACTAAGCGACATATAATAATATATGTAAAAGTTAACAGTAGTTGTAGCAAAGTGGTGTTCTGTTAGCCAATCTGCTGAGCATCAATCACTGTCGCCAACACTTTTGAGAGTGTGAGGTAGTGAGGTCGCCTTTTATGATAGCTTTTCTTAGTTACTTTATGATGACTTTACTGTGCTCATCTGGGAAGTGATACTTTGGGGATATTGTTTTATTATCTCAAAAGTTCAGAGTCCAAAATTATATTCTATTCTCTTTATTTAAATAATTTATTTATTTTACGGTTAAATGATTTTTTTTTATTTACCAGTCAGGAGCGAGGGAAGTGATTCGGTGTTCGAAGAGAAAATGAGTTTTAAAAACGGCAGGTCGATCTTGAGGTCAGCTGATTCCGTAGACAGCCAATCGGATGCTGACGATGTGAGTTATTTTTAGCACTGGGAAAAATTTAAAAAAAAAACCAGTTTTTCCTTGTTGCTCGATAGATGTTGTGGTTAATTCTCAAAAATGATTATACAATTTCCATTTTAATTGTTAGGTAATAGAGTTGCCACCCCTAGTAGAATTGTTATGATGTTTTTATGTTTTATGAGTGCCATAACTCATGTTTTTCGTTATGGCTATAATAATACACCACTGATAAACTAACGTGTTGTAGCACATACAGGTTTTGATTACAGCGCGTAATCTGATAGTCACAGGTAACAAAATATCACTGGAATTTTGAGTTAGCAAATAGTTTATTTATGTTGTTCTTTAATTGGCTTGTTATGGTGAACGGTTGGGTGTGAAGGCCCATGTTCTATGGGGAAGTGGCGTTTCCAGAATGTTCCCCCTTTTATAATAATTTATTAATATCTCCTGAAATGTTTCCATGCAGTCATGTGAGATCATTTCTGTCATCTGCATTTAAATGTAATGATTATATCATTAATTCGTCCCTTTATTTTCGCGGGGTACCCGAATCCCTTAATTGCCACTGACTGGGTAACCTACGTGGTTGAATCAAGCATTTAGTAGCATAACATTTTAGTAGGAAAAAAATTTCTTCAAGATATTAATATAATAATGAAATAAAAATACTTTAACTTTTTAACTTTATGTATATTAAATAAATATATAATAAATAATGTTTAATTTAGTTGAGCGACACAACGACGTCAGTCGAGGTGGAAGACGAAAAGTTGCAGATGAGGAAGTGGGTTGTGAACAGTATACTGGAGAGTGAAAACTCATTCCTTGTTATCCTCAATATTCTCATGAAGGTATGTCTGCCTGCCTGCCTGCCTGCCTGTTCTTGTGTCTGTCTGTCTCTGTTTTGTCTTTGTGTCTCTCTTTTCATGTTACAGTTTTTTTGTTATTTTAAAAGCAATATTTTGTTTGTTGGTACAATATTTTTTGTATGTTGTATGTATACAGTATATTTGTAAGTTTTTATATAGTCGTGTGTTAAAGTTAAATGGATTTGTAGCCAATATAGTCATTTTAAGTAACACAGTTTTATAAACCCTGTCTATAAATAACACATAAAATATTATTTGTATTCAACTAATACTAATATTAATTATAATTATTGTTTTCATAATTATAATAATTATGCCAATCTTTCTTATAATAATTATTATTTTATATGCAAAATATTTCCACCCAGCACATGACGACGTACAAGAACGTATTGAACACTCCACAAGTCGTCATCTCTTCCGTCGACATCGAAACCATCTTCCACAAAATACCCGAAATTTTCCACGCGCACAAAATGTTCGTCTACGAGCTCGCGCCGAAAGTCGAACACTGGTCCTCCGACCAGCAGATTGCGGACATCTTCAAGACTCTGGTTGGCATCCAATCTGATTGGTTTTTTTGTTGCGATTGTTTTTTGTTTAAGTACACCCATAGATGTTATGGTCATGTGAAAGTCTTGTCGAGCTTTGTGAAATAAGCATATTTTAATAAAAACATTGAAACGTGTTGGTATTCTCTCAAGAATGGTCATCCTTCTATCGATTGACCACAGATATAACGATTCTTGATTGCTGTTAGAGTAGGACATTAAGTTAATGTCAGTTTTGTTATTGGTAATTGATTATTGATTAATCAAGTAGTGGTTTGAACCCGAGTTGTCAGCCGGTCCAATTTTTTTGTCCCGCACCCCTTTATTATTTATTTATTTATCAACATAATAATTAATTAATTACTTACTTGATTAATTGATTGATTAATTACTTGATTGATTGATTAATTAATTAGGCTGACGAAGAGAACAAGATTGCTCCGGAGTTCATCAAGAATTATCCCAGAGCGGTTCAAACGATACAAAGGTGCTGGGCGGAAAATCCGACGTTTGCTGACTTATCAAAAGTGATTTTGCATTTAATTATTTTTTATTACAATTCTTGAGTTCTTTTGATGAAAAAAAAGATGGTTAGCGTTGCTTGTTCGAATGAAAAGAATGAGCAACAAGTAAGGGAAAGTTGAGATTACAAAAAACGCTTGTACAGTGGTGCTCCCCTTTTATGACCTTGAAAATGGCCTAAAAATTTGATCGTTAAAAGGGGGGTCTTAAATGGGGGGGACGTTAGTTGGGCTTGATAACCGATAAGTCTGCAATAAAACGGTCGAGAATGAGAGATAGTCGTAAAGGGGGGGTTGTTCGTGGGGAGTACCACTGTACTTGTATCAATGATGAAGGATACAGGAGGTTTTAAGCGAGGATTACTAATGCTCGTTAAATGGAAATGAATTGGATGAAAGTATTGGGTATTTTAGTTTTTGGTGTAACTGACTATATGTACGACATGGTTATATACGATGAAAACCCGGTTGTCACTAAACTAACTTTTGTCACTTTAAGAAATTCTGGTGGCAGTTATATATGAGTAATAATACTTAATTTATATATGAATAATAATACTTAATTTTTATATGAGTAATAATACTTAATTTATATATGAGTAATAATACTTAATTTATATATGAATAATAATACTTAATTTATATATTTGTCATATTATTCATTCACGGGAGGAGAAAGGAGGGGGGAGTGTGTGAGGACATAATTGCATTGTTATTATATGTAACTAAAAAGCATTAATAATTATTTTACGGTCTCTGCAGGTAATAAAAATTCCAAACAGTAATGAAAGTTCTAGCTTGGAAGGTAAATTACTGTTATTTCTTGTTGTCTTCGAGAGAAAGTAATTATAACATAGCCTGTTTGTTACAATCGTTCTCGTGGATTGTATTGCTGTTTTAAAGCCATTTGTAATTAGTTAGATTTAGTTTTATATTATATTATTTTAAGACTTTATGAATATTTTTGCATAGATTTCCTTATTATAATTTTGGGATTATATAATTAGTTTTTATAATAATAATTCTAGTGTTCAACAAGAATATTTTACTATTTTAAAGAGTTGCTGCATAAACCTGTGTTGAGGTTTCAGAGAAACTCGTTGGTTCTTCATGTAAGTGGTAATTTTCTATCAGCGTATTATTATTTTACGTTTTATGATTATTACTGTCATTGTAATATTGTTATGCTTTGATGATTATTACTGTTATTGTAATATTATTTTACGTTTGCTTTGATGATTATTACTGTTATGGTAATATTACTATGCTTTGATGATTATTACTGTCATTGTCATTTTATTATGTTCTTATGATTATTACTGTCCTTGTAATATTATTATGCCTTTATTATTATTATTATTATTATCATTGTAATATTATTATGCCTTTATTATTATTATTATTATTATCATTGTAATATTACTTTTGTTTTTATTATTATTAATATTCTTTTTGTTTTTTATTTTAATTTATTATAATTTAATGTATTTTGTTAATATTACTTAATAAGTAAACTGCTCTAGAACATAATTCTTATTGTATTAGTTTAAATCATATTTGTTTATAAATTACCTAAGATTTTTAATTAATCATTTACTAATTAGTGGTTATTTTTTAATGATAATGTGTTAATAAATTAATATTTTTAAATTGCAATCAACTACACGACGAATTAATATAGTTCTATAATAAACTAATCACAGGACTTAATAAAATGTACGCCTCCCACTCACTCGGATTACGACACGTTGCAAAAAACTTTACTACTTTCTCGGCTCTTCCTGGAGAATCTGGAAAGCCCCGTGGACAGTAATAAAGTCTGTTTTTTGTGTTCTTATTCCGTTTTGTTGCAATTTTTATAATCATCGTTGAAAAACTACTGTTGTATTGCATTGAATATTCATTATTTTTTAGTTATTATTATTATTTACGCAAGAAATAAAGCTGATAAAATGATGTCTCATTTAAGAAGTAATAGATCGCAATCAATGTCGTTATTAGTAGCCCATTCTAGCTGTTATTAAATGGCTTTGTTTAACAATCAAATAAATGCAGAGTCTGAAACTTTCATTAATATCAACATTTAAAAGAATTTTTTTTTAATCATTGATCCATAGATCCAGCAACTTACATTAAATTACGCAGATAAATATTTTCGTTTTTGTCCAGCTTCTGTATTATTTATTGACAGTGCTGTGTTGTTTTATTACCTCGATGTTGAAGCGGTCTGTATTAGTAATAACAGTATATGTGTTCGTATATTGTCATATCCAGCACATAGGTACATGTTGATTTATAGTTTATACATGAATATATAGGTTCAGTTTCTTCTGCTGATGTTGTTTATAAGTTAAAAGGTCCAGGTTACAGAAATGAAATGAAGATGAAGATGTTGTATGTTGTAGTGTCATTTCCTGCATTTAATAAAAGTGGAATGTTGCAATGTAATTCCTTGCATTTTTTTGTTTTGTCATTCTTTGCATTTATAATGTTTAATTGGTTTGTCTTTGTTATGAAGCTATAGTAGAACAGCTGACGTATTTTCTAAGAAATAATGAAAATTATAGAGTATTTGTTGTTGAGTTTTTGTGGATGATTCGAGGTGTTGATCTCGAATTATCAGCTGTTCTGTTTTGATTGTTGAATTGTTGTAGAATATTTAAAAATTGCTTCTTGAAACGAATTCTCACGACAGGCAGAACACCAGAGGTATCTTGCCAAGCAGGGTCTGATCGTTGAAAAAGTTGGAAACATCCGAAAGTTGAGACACATTTTCCTTTTCAACGACGTTCTCGTCTGTGCGAGACAAAAAATTACGTCGACTACAAAGTTGGTGGCCTACATTTGTATATTTATTAATAATAAACTTTTTGTTTGTTTATTCAAATATTTTATCATGTTTAATGTTTGTTTATTCAAATGTTTTATTATGTTTGACATTTATTTATGTAATTTGTTTGTCTTGTTATTAAATTTTGTTTCTATAAATTGTATAATTATTTTAAATACTTAATTATTTTGAGTTTATCTAATATTTACATATTCATCCATTATATATATATATATATATATATATATATATATATATATATATATATATATATATATATATATATATATCTTTTTAAATCTTTTTTTTTATTTTGTAAATTTATTATTAAATAAATGAAACTTTTACATGATTTGTTGATGTTAAACCAGTTGTCATAATGATCTGCATTCAATTCACTCGAGCAGGCAAAAGATTCATCTCGAGCCAAAGTGGTACATTTCAATGCTGGATCTTTCTCTGGATGACATCTGTTGTACAGAAGGTTGAAAACTTTTGTATTTAATATCTATATATACAATAATTAATAATATAAATAATTTAATTTATAAATATATTATATTAAAATTTAAGTATATAATTTTTCTTTGTAATACATTTATTTTTTTATTTATTCATTCATTAAAAATAAGGTAATCTGTATGAAATTGTAATGTTTAGATAATTAATCCTTTAAAATAATGAATTAAATAAACGACTGCTTCAGAAGAGAAGCAACTGTCAGAGTCACAACAGCAAGAGATCGAATCCCTACAGAAGAGAATGTCGGAGCTGCAAAAAGAATTGAAAAGCGAACTGAAGTCTTCAGTCAGGGAAGGAAATGAGAATCAGGTACAGATTCTTATCTCATTAAAAATTCATTTATTAACTTGGCAATTATAATTTTCACGTGAGGTAACCAACCTACTAAGTTGGCTTATGAATAAACATGATTGTTTAGGATCCTTATCTCATTAAAAATGTATTTAATAATTAGACAATTATAATTTTTATGTGCAGTAACCAATCTACTAAGGTGGTTTATGAATAAACATGATCGTGGTTATCTTAATATCTAAAAGTAGACACTTGTTTATTGTTATTTTAATATTAGTGCAGTATTTAGTAGTTGTTCAACTTTTGTGCAATATCAGTCATAATTCTATCAATGTTGATTGTAAATAAGCATGTCTATCTAGGCTTGGTTACCTGGCACTTAATAGTAACGATTTATTTATATCTATATATCTGATGCAGAAACTACAATGTGTGTAAATATCAATAACATTAATTATTATAATAAAGATAATAAATACTAATAATAATTAATTAATTAATTATGATAATGTCCAGTCACGGCAGTGGTCGTTCCATCTGCGCTCAAATAAGAACTTGGAGAAGGTGAAAAAGAAAATGGTGGAGCAGCAAGCAGCCCTCATCAAGGCATCTCCGTGCCTCGTATTCAAGATACACAACAGGAAGTTCAATAAGCAGCACACGCTCCTCATGGCGTCGGATTACGAGAGGAGCAACTGGAGATCCACCATCACTGGACTGCTCAGTAGAGGTTGGTTGCTGGAGCCCTGTGGGTGGGAAGATAAGTATGTGTGTGTGTGTGTGTGTGTGTGTGTGTGTGTGTGTGTGTGTGTGTGTGTGTGTGTGTGTGTGTGTGTGTGTGTGTGTGTGTGTGTGTGTGTGTGTGTGTGTGTGTGTGTGTGTGTGTGTGGTTGAGTATGTGGTTGAGTATGTGGTTGAGTGAGTAAAGAACAGGTTGACAAGACAGGTAAAGAAAAAACAATTTGTTTGAAAGTTGTTTTTAGAAATCACTTTGTTACCATTCAATTTTTTCTATCATCACCATTGTTTTTGTTGAAAATTCTGATTCTGTATTTGTCTTTGTTTCGATTTTCCAGCTCAACCATCTCAGAGCTTTTCCACTGCCGAACTACAAGCCATGGTTAACTCTCAGAAGGTGATTGTTGTTATTAAATTGATGAGTTGATATCAATGCATTGCTTCAGTCTTTCTCTTTGATTTTATTAAAACTGAAATGACATTAAAATGATGTTCAATGTTGCAGATTTCAAAAGCCAAGATGCTTGGTGGACTCATCAGTTTTGAAGGTTATATGAAATAATTACTAAATTTAATTTATTTATTATTTTATATAATTTATTTATTATTTTATATAATTTATTTATCATTTTATATAATTGGTTTATTATTTTAACTCATAAAAACAAATTTTTAATCTATTTTTTTCTCATCAGATTTGAGCCTGGACGAGGAACATCTGTTTGGAATTCTTGATCTTAAAATCTTCAAACTGCAAGGACTTAAAACAACTGCAGGTTTTTACGAAAAATATCATATTGTTTTGATCGAATAGAACTCCATGACTTCATTTAAGATATTTTTATGACTTTATGGGTGCTTATAGCAGCTGCATATTTATGAATATATAACTCATTGCTATAATTTGTTTACTAATTCTGCTTCTTAACCTGATTGCGATTTCATTATGTTTTTGGTCTAAAGTGTTTAATATATTTGAGACTAGTATATATATAAAAATAAATGTTTATTTGCATGTTATTTTAGAAGATATCTTATTTGCTATCTTCGTTAGATTACTACTGTACAGTAGAAGTGGACACGTTCAATCAGTTCTTCTTGAAAGCCAAAACAAACGTGGTTAAGAACAGCGTTGAACCCGCTTGGAATGAGGTTAACTACTATCAACATACACGTGATTTCCAGTGACTGTATGTATGTATGTGTGTCTATGTATGTATATAGGCATGTATGTATGTATGTATGTATGTTAGAACTTCAGGTAATGCTGTTAGGTGGAGCTGCAATCGCAAAGCAACTCTGATTATTTAAATATGTTGGTTATCAAAAAATCTATCATTTTTGACGGTTCATCTCTCGTATTACTACTAGAAGGGGAGCCAGGTTGTTGTGAGTGACACACAAACGAGTTCGGAAAAAAATTATCAGGAATAAATTGAGGCTACGAAATTTATGCAAATTTAACTATATTCATACTTAACTTGTATTAAATTTGTGAATTGAATAAATAATAATAATGATTTTTATATTAATTTTGTTATTTTGAATTTCAATAAAAATGAATTGTTGTCATGAATATCGGTCCTCTCTTATTAACTGTCATAGCTAATTAGATAGGTCCTGAATAGAAGTGTCTTTGATATATACTTGTTATAAAGTTGTCCAACTCTAGTGAGAGAGTTGAGAAGAAATTAGGTCAGATAACTTTGCAACAACCCAGTAAAATAATGCTAAGAGTTATACAGAGTTATATCAAAACTGCTTCTCTGAAAGTTCAATGAACCACGATGACAAATCAGAGTAAACACAGCCTAGCTTGAGAGGTTCCGAGAAAAGTACACGTCAATCAGCATCCGTGGCTGCTAATCCTTATTCATTAATTAATCGTGACAGATTATGCTAATCCTTAATCATTAATTAATTATGACACATTATGCTAATCCTTATTCATTAATTAATCATGACACATTATGCTAATCATTATTAATTAATTAATTATGACAGATTATGCATCTTAATTCTTTAATTAACCATGACAGATTATCTTAATCCTTATTCGTTAATTAACCGTGAAAGATTATGCTAATCCTTATTCCTTAATTAACCATCACAGAGGTATAAACAGATGGTATAATAATAATAATAATAATAATAATGTTGTTTTCATTTGTTGTTTCTCCATGGAAACAGGAATTTGAAATTGAGCTCGAAGGCTCGCAGACGCTGAGGATTCTTTGCTACAAGATCGTCAACGAGGTCGCATCTCTCGTCGGTGCTTGTGCACTGGAGGTGTGTTCAGATTTTATGACTCAGAACTTTGAGCGTTGATGATGATTCGTAGTGTTTAATTTAAGTTTGAATGTATTCTATATTTGTCATCATAGGTTTCATTTTAGGTTTTTGGTCAGACATTATTTTTGTTTATGGTTTGATTGAAAATTGGATTTTATTTTAAAGTTGAGCAAAGCCTGGCTGAGAGGAGACTTCCAGGAGAAGCCGATTTCCATTAATGACGAGGTGGTATTTATTTTATCACAGTTATTTTTATTTATTTTATCGCAGTTATTTTTATTTATTTTATCGCAGTTATTTTTATTTATTTTATCGCAGTTATTTTTATTTATTTTATCGCAGTTATTTTTATTTATTTTATCGCAGTTATTTTTATATATTTTATCACAGTTATTTTTATTTATTTTATCGCAGTTATTTTTATTTATTTTATCGCAGTTATTTTTATTTATTTTATCGCAGTTATTTTTATTTATTTTATCGCAGTTATTTTTATTTATTTATGTAATCATTTATTAAAAGTATTTTTATTATATTTATATATTCATTTTGTGCTTATATATTTATATACTGTGTATAAATTCACTTTTTATTGCATTTATCTCCGATTATTTTTCACTAAAAACGATAACTTACGTTCAGCTGTCGGTGACAATATCGCTGATATATCGATCGAGAGATCAAACAATAAAGAGAAGAAAATCATCCATCAAAGGGGGATTGTTTGGCGCTCCAATCAAATCTGTCGCCAAGTTGGTACCTGATTCGTATTTTAGTGATGATTATTATTTGGCTGTGGTGGTCTTAAAGATCTTGAAGGATTTGTAATTGATTGTATAGTAAAGATTCGATTAAAGATAGTGGTGATACTGATGATGTGATTAAGTGTAGCTATTATATTAATGGTGCGATTAAGTGTTGTGATTATATTAATGATGTGATTAAATGTCGTGATGATGTGATTAAATGTCGTGGTGATATTAATTATGTGTATCATCATCATCATTAAAGATGGTGAGGATATTACTGAGATAATTAAAGATAGTGATGATACTGATGATGTGATTATATTAATGATTTGATTAACTGCGGTGATGATACTAATGAAGGGATTAAATATTGTGATGATATAAATAATGTGATTAAATGTTGTTATGATACTTATGAATGGATTAAATAAGTTGGTGATGTAAATGATGTGATTAAACATGGTGATGATATAAATGATGTGATTAAATGTTGTGATTGAATGTAATTATGATATTAATTTTGTGATTAAATGTGGTTATAATATGGTTTTGATTAAATGTGGTTATGATATTGTTTTGATTAAATGTGGTTATGATATTGTTTTGATTAAATGTGGTTATGATATTGTTTTGATTAAATGTGGTGATGATATTAACATTATGATTAAAGTTGGTCGTGATATAAAGGAATTGTTATTTATTCAAACAGACGAGAAGGCTCAAACATTCCGCTCATAGTGAGGACTTGCATTCAAGAAGTGGAGAAGAGAGGTTAGGAAGAATATTTATGCTATCTTTACCTGTTGAGAAACATTTCATTGTACGCACGATCGATTTGTCCGAATCCCTTGTTGTCATGTATCGGAATATTCTGGAGTATTTTGTTATATAATAGAGTATTTTAGACTTGTGTGTGAAACTATTTTATCGGTTGTAAATATATCATAAAAAATTGTTTTCTATTAAACTGATTTCTACATTCAAGGCATGGACGAAATCGGCATTTACAGAATATCAGGAATCTCTGGCGATATACAGAAGCTCAAGAAATGCTTCGAGAAAAGTGATTGTTATTGCTGCTATTAACATAATTCATCATTATTTATTATAATTGCTTTTTTTTAGTATTATTGTTATTTAGTTATGTTATAGTGTTTTTTTAATCGACGGGGGCACGCAAACACTTTGTATAGCTATCTTGAAATACGAAGTGACAAGCCAAAATCTTCAATTTTTACAATATTTTGCGATAATACTATTAATAATTTTTTATTTTTATAGTATTTTAGCAATGCTAATATTATTATTATTATTATTTATAATATTTTTGTTACGTTATCATTTTGCGTTCATTCTTTTTTTTTTGTGTTCGCAGACAGCAGAGTAGCAGGAACGCTGATTGCCGACTTTGACATCCACGTCGTCACGGGAACGCTGAAGTCTTACTTCCGTGAACTCCCGGAAGCTCTCTTCACGGATGCTTTGTACCACCAGTTTGTTAAAGGATTCGGTGAGGTTCACTTTGTGTTAATTTTTTATTATTATTATTATTTTTCTAAGGTTAGTGAAAAGAGTTAGTTAGCTCCGCGAGACACTCAACCTTGAGCTATGCGTGTAAACTCCTTGCTTAAGGGAGCTATGACGGTGACGCCGGTGAGATTCGAACCACCGACCTATAAGGCGGCAGGCGAACGCATTACCGCATTACCAGAGCCACCACGTTTTTTTATTAATTTTTACGTTTTCTTTTTAGAAATAAATAAATAAAATAAATCATCCAATTTTATTTGTTTAAACTTTGACTGAAATGATCTCAAAGATGTTTTTTATGTTTTCACGCTTTTAATCATCGCCCAATTGAAGTACGAATAATTAATTTCCTCGCAGGTCTCGCTGATTCGGAAGCAAAAGAGGCTTGCATTGTTTCGTTGTTGGAATCTCTGCCCGATCCTAACAAGTCCACAATTGAATTCCTCATTGAACATCTCATCAAGTGAGAATTGATTTCAATTTAAAGTGGAAAAGTGTTAAGTCATTATGACGACATTGGTTTAAGTCATTATGACGACATTAGTTTAAGTCATAATGACATCTGTTTTAAGCCACGATGACACGGGTTCCGGGTAAGGATGACATTAGTACTTGGCCACAAAGAAATTTGTTCCTAGTTATTTTGACATTTGTTCCTAGTTATTTTGACATTTGTTCCTAGTTATTTTGACATTTGTTTTAGTAATTATGACATTAGTTCTTAGCTATTGTGTTGTTTTTAGGACATGATGACATTGATTCTAAAAGTCATAATGACATCGATGATTCTAAATGTCATGATGATCAATTTTTTTCTAAGTAATGATAACATTTGTTATGAGTCATGATGCCATCTGTTTTACAAGTCATGATGCAGACGGTGATAAAGTCTCAAGACTCAATCTAGTTATGTGTGTACATGAGACGTGTTGGTCTAGTGGTATGGACACCGGCTTTGAGAGTCGGAAGACCTGGGTTCGATTCCCGGTCCGGGCACGTAATTTCCTTGAGCAAGAAACTAACTCACTAACTAACATGTGCTCACGTCAACTCAGCGTTTCATCCTTAAGTGGTCGATAAATGAGTACCAACTTCGGTTGGGGGTTAAAGTCGAAGGACTTGTGGAGCTATCGAGTAGTTTGCGGGGCTGCCTGCGGCGTTAGTCTTATCTGCAAGTTGCTAACATTGTAAAGCGCCCTTAAAGCGGCTTCTGCTGCATACGGCGCTATATAAATTGTCGTATAAAAAAAAACTGAAGTTCTGATTTACATATATCAACTCCACCTATGTGCATGATAAACGACTTTGGAGATAACAGCATTATTGATTACATAAATAATTAAGACTGGTTATGGTTATTGGTATAAGTTTTCATTCAATGGTTATTAAACGCTGTGCTACGACAAATATCTATAAAGTCTTGTCTAATCTAGTCTTGTCTAATCTAGTAATTGAAACTTCAATAATTTCTGCCGATTACTAGATTTCTAAATAGATTGTAATCTTTATTTCAATCGACATCGTAAACAAAACTTTCTGCTTCACTCAGAGTCTCACGACACGAGCAGGAGAATCGCATGACCCTACAGAACCTGGCCACGGTCTTCGGCCCGACCCTTCTCCGACCGGCCGTCAAGGAGGCCCAGCAACAAACCCTCGAAGAACTTTTCTCTTCGGGCACGAGAGAAGTCATGATGCAGACGAGCATTCTTTTCTACTTCCTCACGCTCCGGGAGAAAAACTTTACCGACTGTTGACCCGATGTGGAATGACGATAAATTACTGTTGATCATGATGATGATGGTGTTGTTGTTGATGGTGATGATGATGATGAGGAGGATGATGATGATGACTGCAAGGGGTTTATAAGACAGTGCTGTTTGAATGCTGACATATTTTTTTCCATTTTAATTATGATTCAACGATGAGACTTGAAAGGCCTGATTTTAAAAAAATTTTCAATTGTATGTAACTTTCATTGAATTTTTTCTCTCTGCATCTGTCAAGTGTGCGGATGTGAATGGTTGTCGTAGATGGGCGTGTTTTGTGTGCAAGAGTCTTTTTTAAGTAAAATAATTGCAGCTTCAATGTTTAGTAAAGTTTAAATTATTTTCTTGCTTGTCATTCTTGTTCTCTCTTTCTTTCTATCGCCTAATTGCTATTTCAAATACTTAAAAGAAAAGTGATTCATAATGATAATTGATATTTGGTGGTTATGACAATGGGCATTCAGCCATTACGAGTATGATGATATAAATTATGATAATGACTGATAAGATAACAGTGACAATTATTTGGCTGTTAAGCCATCACAACTATGACTTCCATTCATTACGGTGGAATATTGCAATTATATCTACTTATAATAGCATTTCCAAAGCCTGCTGACCCTGTACACATGACTTTCTATGCATGAATATTTTTGTAGTTGTTAGTTTTCTAAACATTATTGCGATATTGGAGAACCTTTTTTGTCTCTTTGTCTTTGAATGGCTGTGCTGTCTATATCACATGTAAATCATTGCATATTGATTTTCTGTCGGTACTTCAAAGCGATATGGTGCCTGCATCATATGTCTCTATCACCTGTCTCTATCACATGTCTGCATCACCTGTCTGCACCACCTGTCTGTATCACCTGTCGGTTCTTGTTTCGTAGTGATTGCTGCAGGTGAAATAAGATTCGTGAAACGAAGCTTTAAGTCATTTATATTATTTTATTGGTAACTTTTTTACTTTTGATTAATTTAAAAAAAAAGAACTTTTGTATTTATTGATCCATGTTTATTAATGGAAATGAAAATAATAACTGAATATATAAATCATCGAGATATTATTATTTTAAAAGAAGAAAGTGTATGTGCCTTTTAGTGACGCCCAGTAATCACTGTGTGGTTCTCGATTCCTCAATGTTTTTTTCAAGCTTCAGATTTTCTGTGGTTCTACGAATGCAATTTTTTAATCTCAAACCTATGGATTTCGTTAGATATTTCTTCGTCCGGTTTCTGATAGGACGTTTTATTTTTAACTTTTCGGTATTTTATAACCCGATCAGCTTGCTATTAAGTACGCTTGACCTCTAGCTTCAAGTCGTTTATTTTTAAATATTTATGTCGCTGTGTATTTAACTTTTTAGAAACATTTTTCTTCGTGTCCTGATGCTTTTAAGGACAATTGTTTTATAAATCTGTCACATAACTAATATTTCTATAATTATGAGAAAGAAAACTTTTCTGAATTTTATGCTTCATATTTTATATATTAAATATATTTTCTGTTATTTATATATACAATCATATACATACATTTAAATTATGTCTCAGAGGTATGGTAACAGTAATCTTTTATAACAGTTATCTTTTCTATAGAGTAAATTAATGAATCAGGAAACTCAAGTTTCGGTAATGAACATGTTGAAAAATGACTATCTAAAGTCTCGGGCTAGTTGTCCAGTCCTTCTAACAGCTACACCGACTCCATTACTGAAATAAATAAAAAATCTTATATTGAAAAAAAAAACAAAACACAGTTATGTAGCATTTCCGTTTATTTTACTTCATGCAGATGCGATCGGGATAAATGCAAGAACGTCTTGAATACGTAACGACGAAAAAAAGATAGGCACCGATGAAAGCACAAGAGGATTAACGGAGTAAAATGTAATAATAATTCCCGTTCGTATTTCACATGGGAAATTGTTTACGTAGGTATGTAATACGAAATTACGAATACGGTATGACAAGTAATCAAACAAAAGCCTCTCAAAATCATTACATTGGCTGTAATTATTCAACTTGAATATGTGTATTACTTTTATTCGCTGGTGACAATGCAGTAACATGTGAATAAATATTCATTTAGCTTTCAAATACTAAAAAAATAGTTATTAAAAAAATGTTCTGCAGCTTTTCAACCATCAAAACAAGGAGAGCTTCATAAGGCAGTCATATTTTTTTACTTTTGAGAAGTATGTTATTCGAAGTTTAAAGCAAATTATATCTTAATTGTGAACAAAATCATGATATTCAGTAATTTTAAATAAAATTATTTGGCAACTTAAAAAAATACTCCAGCTAAACTTTCAAGTAAAATGTTTAACGATTTAAAAAAATTTAACATTTTTGGTATTTTGTGCAAGTGGAAATGCAGACTCGACGTTCTAGTTTACGGAAAAAAAACATACTTGATGCTTTCAAACATAAAAATACAGACTTGATGCTCCGTATTTTGATATCTTGATACACAGAAATACAAACTCGACATTTGTACATGGAAGTACCAACTTAAAGCTTTCAAACATCAACGTACATGGAAGTACCAACTTAACGCTGTACACAGAACTACAAACTCGACATTAGTACATTGAATTACAAACTCAACGCTCCCGTACACACAAATATAAACTTGACATACGTACTTGGAAGTATATAACTTGACGCTCTCGTGTTTACACGGAAATACACACTTGAGCAAGTAAACGTAGGAATACTAAACTTAATTACAAGGAATGTAAACTGTCTGACAAACGAAAATCAAAACAGATTCCAATACTCAGCTGGATAAAATTTCTAACAAGCAGACGAAAAACACATATAAAAACCACGCGGATAATATAATTAGTGGTGGTGGGTGTTGAAACACGCGCTACGATAAAAATATGAAAGAACGTTTGGCAATGAACAATTTTCTTGCCCTTGAAACGATGAAAACAATGCATAATTATTTTAAATAAATATATAAATAATAATAATAATAAAACCGCAACACGTATGAATTTTGAAGTTCTCATATCAGATACTTTTTAAAACACGTAATATAATAAAAAAAATATGAGAGGGCAGCGATTCTAAAAAAAATTTCAAAAGCAACAAGAAAACGAATTAAAAAAGTTAATTCCAATAAAACGGGCGACGTAGCGATAAAAATCGATAACAAGCATATATAAAATAATTCTTTAAATACATTTATATAAGAACTAAATTTAAAAAAAAAACAGGGTTATTCATTTGAGACTAGCTTCAAGACCCTCTGCAGAGTTCCAATCGTGTGTCTTGAACTTTCCCTCCAGTTCTTCAATCAGGGAGTTCAAAACCTCATCCTCGTTGTTCGCTCCTTTGAAAATCTCTCCGACATCTCGTCCGGAAGTGGAGAAACAGGACTTCAACGTCGATGCAAATTTCAGACTTTCGTCGACGGTGCAGAAGAAAATGTCGACTAGCTTCTTCTCTTGACCGTCGAGTTCCGCTTCCGAGACGACGCGATCCGAACCGCGGCAGACGGCACGACTGAGAACGTCGGCGGCGGAAGACGACGAACTTTGAACCGACCCGACCTTTCTTACGTCGTCGAGCGTTTCTCCGCTCGACGAGAAGAATTCCGATTGGACGATCTCGAAACCTTGTTCCAGTTCTTCTCTTACGTCGCACAAGCCTTTCGCGTCGACCAATAAGGTGAGGGATTCGTCTTTATGGGTCACAGAGATGATGCTATCGAGCGAAAAGTAGGTCAATATTTGTACAGCACAGGTGGTGGGATTTTGATGGCAGATGTGCAATGCGTTGTTCATTATTATGCAACATCCATGCTTCAGTCTGTTCTCAGATTTCTTTAAAAATAAAAATAAGTAATTAAATAAAAATTTTGAATTATTAATTGTAGTTAATAAGTTAATATATTAATAAAGCTTTAATATTTAGATGAAATTTAAACACTTAAATGCCTTAAAACTCCTGAAATTAACCGATATTTCAATTAACAACGTTTTCTTTAGAACATAATTTTTTTTCGACAAATCCAATTTACTCGACCAGCGCTAAACGACAAAAACACTAACCTTGACCTTCATGCTCTTAATGACGGACTTTAATGCCGCCGACCAATCTCTGGCTTCCTCTTTGGTTTTCGATGAGAAATGAACAGATGGCAGAGATGAAGGGAGTAGGGCACGTTTCTTATTCGGGGGGTAAGGCAAGTTGTGAGGAATAGAGAGTAGAGGAGAAAGAAAAGAGATGAGAGGCATAAGCTGCGGCGACGTTTGATTCTTCTTAGGTGCTACGAGTTGACGGTCCTTGCGCTGGTTGGAAGAGGAGGAAGAACCGGAAGGTGATGGAAGGAGGGCGAAACAGTGCTTCTTTCCAGACGTCGCGTTGCATCTCTTACAGTCGCTCCACTGCGACAAGCTGGAATTTAAAGATAAAATTCATTTAAAATAAGCTTGAATTTAAAGATAAAAGTCATTTAAAATAACTTTAAGAGTGAAAATTCACGACCCTCATTGTATCATAATAACAACAATAATAATAATAATAATAATAATAATAATAATATCAGTTTGAGTTTGTTTATTCAGTTTTGAATAAAATTCAGTTTTGAAAATTTAACTGAAATAAAACAAAAACATGAAAGAGATAATATTGTTGTAAAATCATAGATATAACAATATATTCATTAGAAAATAATAAATAAGCAATACTTACTTAATGGTTGAAGTCTTTCTTGCGAGAGTCTCATCTTCGTACTCACAGAGGAATTTATCTCTAAATTATGAAAAGATACAATTTTTCGTAAATTTAAATAAGAAAAACATATTTAAATTAGATAAGATTATCGTTATTACAATATTTAGTAATTTTTGGAACTTAATATATGTGATAAAATATCGACTGATAACATTCAAAATATAATATAAAGAAAAAACCAAACACATTTATAAAAAACCAAACATATTTATAAAAAATGCAAACATATTTATAAAAATGCAAACATATTTATAAAAATGCAAACATATTTATAAAAATGCAAACATATTTATAAAAATGCAAACACATTTATAAAAATGCAAACATATTTATAAAAATGCAAACATATTTATAAAAATGCAAACATATTTATAAAAATGCAAACATATTTGTAAAAATGCAAACATATTTATAAAAATGCAAACATATTTATAAAAATGCAAACATATTTATAAAAATGCAAACATATTTGTAAAAATGCAAACATATTTATAAAAAACCAAACATATTTATAAAAATTAAAAAAAAACCAAACATACTTGAGAACAAAGAAAGCTTTCTTCCACATTGGAACGATCCCATGCATGTGCTGAACTTGTGCCAATATGAACAGGTTTCCTTTTTTGACTGCAAAAAAGTTATAAAAAAATTAAATCGTATATAGTAGATTAAATAAAAAACAGTATTAAAATCGTTATTTAAAAGAGAATTTTTTAAATAAAATCAAAAACTTACTTTTGCTGCTCGTTTGAGGGGATTTGTGGTTCGCAGGAGAACTCAAGTTACGGACGTGATAGGAGACGAGGTTGTAACTTTCTATGGTTGCCAGCTTTGCCTTTGAAAATAAATCGTAAGAATATAAGGAGTTTACGAATTACGATAATTTTCTAAAACCCACAATTTTTTCATTAAATAAAAATCACAGCACTTAAAGGTTAGAAAAAAACACATACAAGTTTACAAATACTTGAAATTTCAAAAAGAAGATCGTTTGAAAGACTGAAAAGTACGAAAACTAAAATTACCTTCACGTTCGGATAGAGATTTCCGGCCCACCTTTTGATAGCTATCTTTTGATTGGTTGCATCCGAAAGAATGGTCACCTTCCCTTGGCCTTGACATTGCTCGATAGCAAGCTTCAATTCTTCAACTATCAGTCTGTTTTTAAATATATCATAAAAGATTATAAAAAAAAATTCAATAATTGAATTAAAACGATCAATAAAAAAAAACAAAAATGATATATTTAAAAAAACATCACTTATGAATTAAATAAAAATATATGCATACGAAAGATTTAAAAAAAAAACATGCAAATCACCTCGTTAAATGTGGATTTCCTGTGCAAATGTTGTATCGGCACCTGCTCTTCAAGACGAAATCGATCGTCTGTCCGTTCAATCCGATCTGTGAACGAAAAATCAGTCCGGATTTTTTTGGGCGACTGGTGTCATTGGAGGATTTGCATCGAATAATTAAATAGATATTCTTACAAGTGTGTGTGCGTGCGTGTAGCTGTGTGTATGTGTATGTATGTATGTATGAATGAGTGAATACGTATGAATGAGTTAATACGTATGAATGAGTGAAAACGTATGAATGAGTGAATACGAATGAATGAGTTAATACGTATGAATGAGTGAATACGAATGAATGAGTGAATATGCATGAATGAGTGAATACGTATGAATGAGTGAATATGCATGAATGCGTGAATAACTAAAGAATGAATAGAAACTAATGCCAACCGATAATGATGCTAAATTGCTGTAGAGAATGTGAAAGTGCAATTTTATCTTCTTTACGCCGTCAACGGCTTTCAGCGTAAAGAAGTAAACGGATGACGACGCTATGACGACCAGGTGTGGACGTGGTTTGCCGTCCGTGAAATGCTGATAAACCTCGAAGGCCTGGAAGAAAGAGAATGTTTCATTTGCTCATTAGTACGTTAATGTTAATTAATTAATTAATTAGTAAATTAATATTAATATGTTAAAATCAATATAATTTAATAAGAAAAATGAAAAATATCTGTGTTTAAAACAATGGATGATAATTGATGCTATTAGTGCCAGCAACGGTCAAAAAACGTTTAAAATTCAAATGGTTATTTCAGCATATTCACGAACGTGCAATTGTATGAGACAAACAAATTTATGCGATAAGTATAAATCAATGTAAAATACAATTATATTAACATATAAAAAAAACTATGTTTAATCATAATACTCAATGAATTTTAACTAACACACAAATATGTGAATGAGTTAATTTATAAATAAATAAATTATTAAATAAATAAAAATTATTAATAATTATAAACATTCCAACCTTCAACAGAGTTTCTCCATCAATAGTAAATACATCCAAGAGAAGAAGAACTTTTAAGTTGTTTGAGACTCTATAAGCAACGAAAAATTGCCATGTACCAGCAATTGCATAAATTAACGTATATTAATTATACGATGATTACATTAATCAGCATATTATAATTATACGATTATTCAAAATATAAAAAAAGTGAGAATTTGTTCAACTTTTTTGCAGAGCATCACAGCACTCGATAATTTTTTTAAATGCTTATTCTGCTATAAAAACAATGCTAAAAATTCTCCGACACACGGAGAACTAATTATTTAAAATTTTTAGAAAACTGGGAATCGTTTAATCGATTTTAGAATTTGATGAAAACTATAATAATCGGGAACATGGTTGTTTTTGTTTATTTCAAATTTCATATATACTCGAGCTATATTTTAATTTATTCCCCTTGAAAAATTATATTCTAAAGAGCTATGCATGCATGCATCGTGCATCCAGTCTCAAACTTTGCCGCCCCTCCATAGAGTCAGCTGGACTCGACATTGTGCAAAAACGAATCAAACAAACTTGTATTCAAGGGAATGTTCCGAATCTTTCAGTTTCTCGTCGTCGTTGTCAGCAGCAGCTTGACGATCATTATCGTCTCTTCTCTCTATTTCATCCTCCGTGATGTTGCTGAAATCAGTGTCGTCACTGTCCTTCCCGCTGTTTTCCGATCGGTCGTCGGTAGGAAAAGATCGGCTGCCGTCGATGGGAATGGCTTTGATCGTTTCGACGGATTCTGAAACGCTTTCGTAACGATCGCTTCCGCTACGTCGGAAGCATCCCTCGGAACTCGAGACAATGCTCTCGACACGAGTTTCCCGATCTTGCGTGCGACAACAAGAATCGCCATCATTGGATTGCACGGCAAATTCAATCGTACCGTGTTGTTCCTCGTAGCGGTTTGTTGAAACGATTGGATTTACTTCACAAAGAACACCGTGATCGACTAGATCAGTACAATCACTCGTACTCGACGTACTGTCAGCACCACGGCTGTGCAGCGACGCATCCTCGTGTGGAACGTCTTGACCGCCGACCTCGGCATCGTGACCCGTCCGATCGAACGGTAAAGAATCATCCGTGGTAGTCTCAATACTGATGACGTTATTATTTACATTTTCTAAAGTCTTAAGATAACTTTCTGTCTTATTGTCTACAGGCAATCTACCGAAGACGATTTTTTCGAACTGCTCTTCGAAGAAAGCAGCTTCTTTTGACTTGTGTCGGACCGGTTGATATGCGACTTTGCTCTCTGGGACTGCCAACAACTTATTATCGGTCGAGATGTCGAGGCTTGCGATCTTCATCTCTTCTTTGGTTAGAAAAACATCGGCAGAACCGACCGTGGAACCCGAAGACGTGGAGGAGTTGTCTTTGTCTATGGAAGGCGTCTTGTGATTCCTCTTCTTTCTTTTGGGAGGAATGCGTCTACGAAAGAAAAATTAAGTGAAATAGTAAAATAGATTAAATTAAATTTCTGTTGATTTACTTTAACATTGAAATTCAAGTAAATTTTTGCTCCAGGATTCCATTTTAATAATTCGCTCAGATTTTGACGGAGATGAACACAAGAGTGAGGTGAGCAATAATAGAGGCGGCGCTTCAGTGAAGAACAAATTGTCACGAAGAAAAAATCCCATCCAGTAATACCGATTCATCGGGAACCGATCGAGAAATGTCGGAGCGATGAAAACACATAGGAAAGATTACTAACTCTACGAGTACTTCATTGTCGTCTGCATTGTTTGTCGGCAGGTCGGAAGTCGAACTGTTCGGAAAGGTTTCGCCGGTCGTCAGGGACGAAGAGTTCATCGAGGACGATGACGACGAAGACGCAAGAGTCGCTGGCGGATGTGACATCGTCCCGTCGGGAGTCTTTAAATTAGAAAAACCGTTATTCTGAGTTATCGCATTCGGTATTTAATTTTAATCCTATTAGACTTTCTAACTCGTCTTCAATCGTTTCGCAAAGATCTCCAAGACAACTTCAGATTTTCTCCTAAAAATGTCTTCCGGTTTTCATCAATTTTGAAAACATGATTGCGAATGAATAACTTATCACATTGAGTAATTAACTTCCCATACAGTATTACTACTACTGCCACAAGCAATTAAGAAATTAACATAAATAATACACTTGAACAATAAAAAAGATAATAGATAATAATAGATAAACGAACGGAAATATCGGAACTATCTTGCGAGTTGCTTCTCGTGACTTTCTTAACCGAACACGATTGGTCTGCTGACTCGGCACCTTCGCTGGCATTGGACGGCTTGAGTTTCCTATCGCAACAGTACATGTCCAAATGTCCGATATCCTGTATGCAAATAAGATTCTGTTACACATTTATCGTTTTCACATTAAAAATAAAATGCAATAATTTTCAACTAAATGAACCAAATAATTTATGTTAAAAAATTATTTTCAGCTATTAATCTTTATACATATAATGTTTGTTAGTTTAACTTATCACATCCGAAATGCTGGAACAATCTAAACAAAATTTGGCAAAATGATAAGGTTTAGAAAGAGTTTGGACTTTTTTCCGAGCACTAGGGTTACGGTTACGTCTAGGGTTATGATTAGAGAGAAAAAGTGAGAGAGAGAAAAACAACGAGGGAAAATGATGGATCGCCCTGCTAGAGTAATAATAAAAATAACGAAAATCATTGCTAACCAGTTGAAGGTTAAACTCGATGTGTTCGAGTCCTGACAATAAGGCAATCAGCAGGTCTATTCTCTGTGAAAAAAAATAATAAAAACGGTTATATTATTATGAGATTTTTTTCTAATTATTTTCAATAATCTTAATTTAACACAAGCCATCTTTAATGATTTTAATAATATATAAATAAAACTAAAAACTCATCTTCGATTATTTAATATTTTTTTAAATATATTATAAAATCTGAAACTGAATCAGATGACTGATGTGATTTTTTACAAGGTTCCATACGGATAGAAAAATATGGAAATCAACGCAAACCGGAAAATCAAAGAATATAGAATTCTTTTCGTAATGCCTGGAAATGAGATCCTTCCTCGCCATCAGGCATTGGAGGTAGCTTTCCAATAAGTGGTCCTTCAATCCGTGCAGCAGCCATGCCCTACCTGGAGTAGTGTAAAAGTAGTGTTGGACCAGTTATTCAAATAAAAAAAATTTATGGAGTTGTGTAAAAGTATAAAGTTGAACCAGTTATTTGTATAAAAAAATTTCATTAAAAATTGAAATACAACATAAAAATTTATAGTGGGATTATTTTTCAATATCTCTAGTAATTTAATTACTAAAAGTATTAAACAAAGAATTTTGTATACCTTTTTTCATCACAATTCAGCACAAAAAAGATTAAAACAAAACAAACAGAACTCACTCTTTCCGATGTTCGTTGTAATGCGCCTGAGACTTGAGAGTTCCGACAGTACCGAAGGGTGAGTGAATTCTTTGAACACCACTAAATACCCTTTTAGGTAATTTTTCAACCTGTCGTATAAATGATGCCACAAAGTAAAGGAGATGAAAATGTATGCTCATTTTTGAGAGTGGTGTAAATCCATTAATGGATTTCAAGGTCACTAATTGAAGTATATTAGAACTGGTAAAGTATGACAAAACCATGACAATGGAACAGTCTGTCAGATGATGTGGTATGTTCAGAAACAATGGACAAATTTAAAAGTAAACTGGAGACGAGGCATGGTTGATGAAGAAATTTGATTGGTGATATTGCATCTTCTGATTATTATTAAGAAGCAAAAAAGCAATGTGCCTTATCTGGCTGATAATAATAATAATAATGACTTGACCATTAAAACATATATTGTAAAATAGAAAAACTTTATATTATCTTCATCAAGATATTTACCCGTGTAAAAATATGTGATCCAATCGGTCGACGAGGTTCTGAAACTGCCAGTCTTCGTTGATGACTGCCTTCGACTCAACCGACGTAGCGAGGTGCTGAACCTGAAATGTGGTCATGAAATTAATATGTGCACATTTAAAAAATTACCATTAGCTTTTTTTTAAACTTCGTTTTTATTGTATTTTCAAACACCTACAAGTTTAATGGCCTTGTTAGCTTCAGATATAAAAAAATCTCTTGATTCGCGCTCTCCGTTTGTTGAAAACTTCACGTATTTGAGTCCCAGCTGATTGTGTTCTTGATTCAAATCCATATTTTTACTACTGAATCGTCTTTATCACTTGTTGAAAACAAATTAATAGGACTAATATTGTAGTATTAAAATTACAGATCTTCAAATTTATTAGCTGTGAATTGACTTTGTGTAGTAATAAAACCGTGTAATGTGATAATTATGTAACAACACAATCGACATCGTTCCAAACAAGATCAACAACGCCCAGAATATAGAACCAAATTAATATCTATGTAAACATTATGTGAATTTATATATTATTGACATTTTTTAATTTTTAGTTAAACTCTTCATGTTGTCTAATAAGGAAAATAATCATCTGCATCAAACACTTAAAAAGCTAACTCTTCCTTGTGATGCAGGGTCTGTGCACATAAGCATGGAATTAATTATTTCCGCAAATGCATCACCATTTTTGCATACTTGTTATCGAGATTAATGAACCCAAGTCCAAAATCCTGCCACACAAGTCCACGACGCATGAGACCAAGACTACCCTCGAGGAGGATCGGACATTTCCCCCCCCCCCCCGGACATTCCCCCCCCCGGACGTTTCCCCCCCCCCCGGGGTAGGACAATTCTCCCCCCCCCCCCGGGTAGGACATTTCCCCCCCCCCCGGAGAGAGAATATACTTTTATTTTTCATTTATTATTTTTTATTTATCCCCAATAGTTCAGTGCAATGTTTGGGTTAGGGTTAGGGCTAGGGTTAGGGTTAGGGTTAGGGTTATTTATCCCCTAAATAGTTCAGTGCAATGTTTGGGTTAGGGTTAGGGTTAGGTTTATTAATCCCCTAAATAGTTCAGTGCAATGTTTGGGTTAGGGTTAGGTTAGGGTTAGGGTTTGTGTTTCTTAGAAACACTCTTAGAAACCCTAGGGTTAGGGTTAGGGTTTGTGTTTCTTAGAAAAACTTGTGAAATTCAACTCTGCCTTGTCCTACCTCGTGGGGTGAGAATTATCATACTCATGGCGGGGGGAATGTCCGGAGGGGAATGTACACAATTCACGCACACACATATTTATGCCATGCAAGAACACACTCTTGCAAAACCACAAATTCATACTACTACATAACCACAGGGGGGGAAATGTCCTACCTTGGGGGGGGGGGAAATGTCCTAGGGTCTGTCGGGGGGGGGAAATGTCCGGGGGGGGGGAAATGTCCTACATTCCCCTCGAGACATCTTAGGCAGATTGAAACAAGACCAAAACTTTTTAAAAGACTCGTAGAGAATGAAAGCTTTTCAATAAATTTAAAAAATTAAAGCATTCAAGTCATTAACTAAACTATTAAACTTTAGGCCTGTAAAACGGACTGAACCTAAAATTTTGGCCTATGAGACGGGACCAGCGGCCGCGAAAAAATGCTCGTCAGTATACTCTAGTCCCCATCACACGGTGCTTCTTAGTGAAATATTGTCAACATTTTTGTGTTTGCTGTAACTTATATCTTTCAGTTTCTTTTATATACTTTCTTGTGAAAACATTTTTCCATTGCAGGCAAACAATTTGTTTCCTCTTTGGAAGTGGTTAACAATTTATATTTAATTAGCAATACTATCTTAAAAAATAAGTTTCTTAGAAACTTAATAAGATCAAACCAATAAGATCAAGACTTTTGAGAGAATGACCAAGACCCTATGCTGCGATATCAAGATCGACACTTTTGATATCAAAATCAAGAATTTTAAAAACAAACTCGGGCTCAAGGCCGAAACCTTGAGGACATTAAAGTCTGCATTTTTGCAACGACATTTTCAAATCCACTATATTGAACATATTTATTAGAC
>OZ022243.1:4127454-4409954 GCA_963978895.1 Erpobdella octoculata | reverse complement strand
GCAAAATTGCTAACATACATACATACAGACATAGGAAATTATGTATGTAAAAAAAGAAACAATTTTTAATTTTAAATATTATTAAAAATCACTCTGTATTAAAGAGGTAGCCAGTATATAAAATTATAGTTCAATATACTAACAACCGTTTGATGCCTACTATTCAAATTTTTGCCATTGGTTCGATCAATTCAAAAAAATTTGCTATTGCAATAACAAAAAAAGCATAAGAAATTCTCAGCTGACCCCTGGAGTAGTGTTGAAAAGAAGGATGAGCTGCATCAATGGCCACGGAAACAGGCCCGATATCTGCGATGGCTTCTTTCAATTCATCCTCGCTACCGGAGGGTACGTCGACAAAACCAGTGACTGTGGCCCCGATACAATCTGTTCTGAACCTGCATGACTGGTCCTGTATAAATTTACACTAAGGTTAATTTCTGAAATAAAAAAAAAAAAATAACAAAAATCCTTTGTTTAAAAAAATTAATTCATGCTTTCTTTGAATTAACTTGAAACTGATGGTTTTGTGATAAAATTTAAAAATTTTTTCAATTCATTTTTTTCTTTAAATTTTATCTAAAAATTTGATAGAATGCATTGTCATCAGCAATTCGATACACAAAACTTTAGCTCGATTGGATGATGAGAAGTATGTTCTTTAAATGTCAAAAGATTCCACCACATTCCCTCAAGCAAGCAAACTAGGTGAAGTTAGTTAATATAAAAGTAATATATAAGTATTTACATTTATTAAAATAAAATACTTTAGTAAAATCCCTCTAACCCTTCCGACATACGAATAACAATCCTCCCTATCAATTCCGCCATTGTCAATGATGTACTGGAATGCCTTATCCATGAGACCTCCATTGCATCCTTCATTTCCATACTTTCCTGAGCAATCGACCAAATTCTGTTCGCTGAGTGATACGAGTTGGCCAGTTTTCCTGAAATGCTGACCCTCTACAGATCCGGTCTGCAGGAATAAAAATTATAATGGAATTTCATCTGCATATATATTTTAATTTAAAATTAAACATTCGAAATGACTTCTAACTATAAAATTACTACGAAAAGTGATAAACGACAAAAAATATTGAAAATAAATAATTATTCATTACTCACTGTACTGAATGCCCAGCATGATCCACATTGACCCTTAAGAAAACAGAAAAATAAGTTTTCTACTTTATTTGTTAATTGTGAAATGAAAATCAGATGTTCATAATGTTTAATCTGAAAGCATTCAAGATGAGGTTTTATGATTAAACATTTATCTAAAATGAGTTTACAGGCTTTCTGTACCAATTTCCTTTCTGCAAAACAACTTGCATTTTTTTTTAAAGGTCAGTTTTGTTCAATCCCTGACCTATGACCGATACTGGAACATTTTATTGAAAAATAAAATGTTCAGATAATACATGACATAGATGGATACCAAGAGAATATTTCATCCGGCAAAAGCTCGACTTTTATCCTTTATATTTGAGACAGATAATCATTTTTCGAGTGTGTTTAAACTACGAAGTTGATTAAGATGCTTCATCTAGTTCAGTGCAGCTATAATATAATTAAAATATCACCTGATTTTTTACAGGGGTTACATATCCCTTTTTCCTCCAATCGACTTGAGTCGGAAGATCGTTAACCGCATTCAAAGGTTTCAAATAGGTACTTCCCGTCCTGTTGTAAGCAGCGGGTCTGCGGTATCCGTTCATGCGACTCTTGAACTCTTCAAACATCTGAAACGAGCCGAGTTCAACGATCGGAATTAAGAATCAGTGCAGAAGTACAAAAAATAAAAAAAATAAAGACCACTCGTGTTAAACGTCAACTAACCAGATCAGAAAATTCATTGACGGCCATTGTGTACGAGACTAGACCTTTTGATTCAAGATAATTGTGCATTTTTATTGTCTTCAAGTTTGTTTCAAAAACTGATTTCCTCTTAGAATCATCTACAGCAGAGTTGAAGGCACGTCCTTTTGAAGTAAAATACTTGTTTTTTATATTTTTTAAAAGAAACAAAAAAATACTACAAACGTAAAAATGATTGAACAACTTACTGTATTTCTCTTTAAAAGAAGCCCATTCTTGTTCTAAATCAAAGCTGAGATCATCAAACAAATTAACTGATTCATCTTTCGATGGTTCTAATTTAGACCACCTTAAAATGCGATCAGGCAAAGCAGACGACAAAGTTATTACAAGAAACACACACAACAAAATCGAGATCTTCATCGTGATTCTGGTCCCTAAACAAAATACAAATAAAATCTTTTAAGATATATAACCTCTACATTCTAAATTAAAAATTAGCAAATGACAATTTTAGTTTGGTAAGTTATTACTTATGATATTTATAATTGATTAAAACATTGTAAATTACTTAACAGCTCCTGAAAGTTATCATAAAGTTTTGTTTTACATAGCTTGCTTAGGCTTAAACGAAAAACCTTTTTGTAAGCCAAACACTCTGTTTACAAGTATTAATTAATAGGATTGATTAATTAAGCTAAGCTAAGTAAGAAAATCTTTATCTTTATTAATTGCAAAGTTCTACGTTTATAAATCTTATTATTGGAGCTTTAGGCCTTTCTTAGGCCTTTAGCGACTGGTCAAAGACGGCTAAAATAACATTACTTTAAACTTTAATTTTACACTTACACTACTGACTACACCACTAGTTGACTAGTTGTTACTACACCCGTTTTCTCTCGTTATAACTATTACCACGGCGGTACGCGATCTTTGATTCGCTATATCTTTATTAATTTTATTTTTTACACTATATGGTATATTCAAACTCAGAATTTGTACCTTTATTTAAAAATATTAGTGAAATTAAAAAAAAATTATTTTGAAATTTTTATGCTACTACCTAGGATAGGGTTCAGGGAAAGGTTAGGGTTAACCGTTAGAGCTAGGGATAGGGTTAGTAGTTAGTAGCAATTTTACCGATTACAATCACGTCAAACCGCCGGGGCAATAGCAGCGATTTTTTCTCTGCTCAATCCCTATCTATTAGTATCTATCTATCCATTCTATCCGGAAACGTATTGCAGGCACTTAACAGTTAACAAAATTCTTACGAAATCAATTGGAAGAATAAATAATAAACAATCTCACCAAATCGACAGATAATTAATTCAGGAAGCTACTTGGTGTTGTAATGAACTGAAAGCAGGATGACTACGTTAATATATCGAAAAACACCAAGCCTTGTGACTTATGACTATGAGCAACAAGCTAAGGAACTATCATGTGACATGAAAAAAAAGTCGTTCGCTAGATGGCGCGTTCGAGTAATTATTACCTGTTTTTTTAAACAGTTATAGGAGAACATCCTGGTTATAATAATCTCGGATGTTCATCGTACTTGAACAATTATTTTTTTTTAAGATTAACTTCTCCATTCAGGATATAGCAATCTGTTTCCTATAATTTCCTGCTGAAAATATTTGAACGACCACAGTTGTTGTTGGTGGTTTTAGGAGACTCGCTTTTGACATCTACTTTATATTAGGGATGTCATTTCAGCAAAACCTTGGGGGTTTTAGGGCTCACCAATTATTTTTCAAAAAAAGTCTTCGAAACCCTTTTTTATTTTTTCTCCGGGAGGAGTAGTCAGAGCTAAATTAACTTTTCCAAAAAAAATGTGAGACTTTTTTTCAGGCCAGGGGGCTCACTAGAACATCACAAGAGACCCACTTCACCGTCATAGGAACCCTGCCTATCTATCAAACGGACCCACTTAAACCTAGAAAGCTTCAACCAATGGCTTCAACTTCACCTGTCAGGCCATTTTGGAGCCCCATTATACCATTTCTATCTTTTGGGAGAGCAAAACTACGGCAGATGGCCCGCTGAAAAGTCAGGGAAAGCGATGGTTCCCCTGTCCCCCAGAATTGACGTCCTTGTTACTTTAAGTTTCAATTTAACACGAAAGCCTAATAATTAGTAGGGATGTCACGGGTAGGACTTTTTGGGTTCGGGTTTTCATTTTTCCAAAAACCGGGTTCGGGTTCGGGTTTTCGATTTTCAAAGTTTCGGGTTCGGATTCGGGTTTCAAAATTAAAAACCTCGAGCTGGGTTTGGGTTGAGTTTGGGTAGTACAATTTTCATAATTTTAAAACGTATAAAATATATTAAAAAATACCATTTCTGTTGTAATATGTAAAAAGATAAAGGTCGTGAGACTATTAGAGCGTCGCTACATGAAATATATATATATATATATATATATATATATATATATATTTTTTGAATACTTCGGCGCTATATGTTCTTTTAGGCAAACTCGATTGAAAAAAGTGGCGCACTTGGCTGAATCGATTTTATTTTTAATTTTTTCCAATACTCTAAATCGGTTTAAAAATAATTTATTCTCAAACACAAACTCCATAATCTTATAGGCTAATAGATCTATTTCGGCAATTTTTTGCCATCATCAGAGCCGTTTAACTTTTTAAAAATAAAATGCAGTGACTAAATGGTAAAAGATACAACTAATTGAAAGGAATTAAAATACAATTTAAATAAAATTTAAATTCATTATATACAAATGTAACAACATAAAAAATATTTAAATTAAAATAATTATAATAATAACAGTAATAACTAAATAATTAAGATCAGTTAGTAAAGCCTTTAACAACGGAATTACAGTCAACTTCAAGGACGTGACTGGAAGAAGAATCACATACATTATCTATAACCTTTGAAACACAAACGTCTGGTACAAAACATTCATTCAACGAAGAAATACCTGAAGAAACATTGGCACTATTAACATGCATATTTTTAACAGAAGTTGTAGATGAGTTAAAACATTTATTATTATTATTATTAGTTTTAATACTATTTAGAGAACCAAAAAGTTTAAGAGTTAAATCAAAAGAATACCATTGTTTATTAATTAAAGGCTTACATTTATTAATAGCTAAAGCTTCTTTTAATTTTAACTTAATGGGTTGATTTTCTTTCATTAGTATACTGGTGTTATCAATTAGAAATTTATGTGATGGTTTGATTGAATGTTGTGTTGACATATGTTGGTATATGGCACCACTTTGACAATGCATAGTCAATCTACGAGACAGAGTAGTTCTAGTATGACCAATGTAATTTTCCACCTGACCATGTGGAAACGGACACGAAAATTGGTACACTAGGTTGGTTTGTGCTACAGGGCTAGAAACATTATTTACACTATTTTTAATTAAAAGATTATGAGTTTTTCCATTGTTATAATAGATGTGTAACCTGAGTGTATTATCTTTATTTACAACCTTAATATTATCATACACAATGTTTTTCAATATATATATATATATCTCAACACTCATTTATTGACCAGTTAAGAATGAAAGGCTGAGTGGACCTGATCGAATATGAGTTAGTCAGTTCCTGGCTCAAGAAAACTACTTTACCAAACCTGGAATCGAACACGGGTACAAGGATACCCAAGCCGGTCTCTAGACCAGCTTGTGTAACAAGATTAGTTGTTGTTTGTCTTATAACTTTTATAACTCTTTTTACGGATTGGTTTTTATGTGCAAAATAATTTTCAGCTCAGGAAGATCCACTCCAGTGGTAAATGAAATTAGCTTACCTAGGTGATCATAACTAAACGCTATTTATCTACCCATTAGATAGCGTTGTATCTAAGCAACTGTTGAGAGGTGCTACTCTACTCATATATTGATTGAATCATACTGCCGATAAAATGTTGTTCGTGAAACAAAATGCCTAAAAGTGATTTTTAATACGAGATTTCATTAGATGTACCAAGTTTTGAAAACTCAGGAATTGTTTTAAAATTTTTAAAGCTCGGGTTTCGGGTTGTAATTATTTAAACACCTGGTTCGGGTCGGGTTCCTCATTTTCAAAATTTCGGGTTCGGGTTTCTCTTTTTTTTAAATTTGGGTCCGGGTTCGGGTTTTAATTTTCAAAAAGTTCGGCTTCGGCTTCGGGTAGCCAAAAAAGACCGGGTAGTACCGAACTTCGAGTTCGGGTCGGGTCGGGTACCCGTGACATCCCTACTAATAGGTAAAAAAGTTAATTAAAATTTTTGTGGTTGGTTCGCCTGACGCCATGTTATTATTTAACAACAACAGACTCTCCAGATATCCTACCGTTATTTACTCAACTCCACATTGCATAATGTAAACCGGTCCTAAAGCCTGGACAAAGGAGGAGGAAAAGAAGCAGGATCAATTTATGATCCACGACTGGAAGTAGGTGCTTCGGTATTTCCAACATATTGCTATAGGTACCAGTAGGTATTAAAAGACAATGTTTAAAGGACCAAACTGTTATAACAGGTAAAGGGGAAAACGAGTTTTTCAACACAAACTTTTATTTTAAATACACTCGATTTAGAAATACGAAAAATGTTCAAATTAAGTCTTTTATCCAGATAGAACTTAAAGTACTCTAAACAAGGCAGCGCGTCAATTAGTTTATATATTTTTTGTAAATTAGATTCTTCTCCTGCATTGCAATATTTGTTATTTCTGATATCTAGTTTATTCAGCAAAGAAAATCGAGATATATAACACTGACAAGTTTGTCTAGTGATCTATATATATAAAAATGAATGTTTGTATTTATGTATGTTAATGTCCTTTAGGCATTGCTACACCATTCATCCGATCGTAATGAAATTTTCACACAACCTTGAGAGTCAAGGGGAAAGTCAAATAAAAAAAAATTTGAAATCCGTCACAAAATGAGCGGAGCGGAGCGGGTGAGCGAGCGGGAACTATATATATATGTATGTGCGTATGTATGTGTGTATGTATGTATGTGTATGTGCATGTATGTGTGTCTGTGTGTGTGTTTATGTATGTACTAGCGGAGATACCCGGCGTTGCCCGGGTTTTTTAGAGGTTTTTCTAATGTTTGTCTCTTTCTCTCCCGTTTCCTTTCCCACCTGCTTTCCCACTCCCGTTTGCTTTCCCGTTTTCGGTCGTTTTCCCGCTCCCGGTCGCTTTCCCGCTCCCGGTCGCTTTCCCGTTCCCGGTCGCTTTCCCGTTCCCGGTCGCTTTCCCGTTCCCGGTCGCTTTCCCGTTCCCGCTCACGTTTGCTCTCCCACTCCCGCTCACGCTTGCTTTTCCGTTCCCGCTCGCTGTCCGTTCCGGGTAGCTTTCCCGTTTCTATAATAGACAAACTAACCCACAAACATTCATATATATATATATATAGTCTTAGCAAATCTATTTTACGTTTTATAGGCTAACAGAAGTTATGAAAGAATGGAAAAGAAAAAATGAGCGTGAACGGGAGAGCAACCGTGACCGGGAATGGGAGAGCAAGCATGACCGGGAACGGGAGAGCAAGCGTGAGCGGGAACGGGAAAGCGACCGGGAACGGGAAAGCGACCGGGAACGGGAAAGCGACCGGGAACGGGAAAGCGACCGGGAACGGAAAAGCCACCGGGAACGGGAAAGCGACCGGGAACGGGAAAGCGACCGGGAACGCGGAAAGCGACCGGGAACGCGGAAAGCGACTGGAATCGGGAGAGCAAGCTTGGAAGGAAACGATAACAAAACTTCTGAGCGGCAAAGCGACCGGGAGCTGGAAAACGACCGAGAGCGGAATAGCGACCGGGAACGCGACGAAAACGGGAAAGTGGAGAACGAAACGGGAGCGAGAGGGACAAACATTAGAAAAACCCCTAAAAACCCCGGGCAACGCCGGGTAACTCCGCTAGTCCTTTATAAAAATTGGTTAAGGCCAGTTTTTGAAGATTGTTAAGTGTTTAGTGTCTCCAATCTGTTTTTGAAACTGGTTGTGAATGAACAACCTGAAATATTTAACGTTTTCAAAATTTCAATTGGGAAAGCTAAAACGCCTCTTCTTTGATATTACAGTTATAGCGTAAGCACCCACTAAGAAAGGATTTTTGAAAATTTGCTCCTGAGGAGATGAAAAAAACAAACTTTTTTCCGAAACAACGTATATCTCAAAAACCAAAGAAGAGAAATTTTTGAAATTTGGTATCTAGATTCTTCTTAACAAAAAATACGTGTTTCACCATTTTTTTGAAAATTTGGTTTTCAGATCTCAAATGTGGGTATAAAATAGGGTTATTTGTTTTTTAGAATAACAACTACTCAAAAACTGTAGGTGCTACAGGTGTAAAAATTAGTATTTAGTATCTGCTCAAAAAATAAAGATATACTTGTTATACCAATTTTTGATAATTTGGTTTCCAGGACCTCAAATGTGGGGTGGAAAAAAGGATTATTAGCTTAAAAACTCCTAAAACTAAAAATGTGAAAATTTTGCAATTTAGTACCGAGATTACAAAAAGAACAAAATACATGTTTTAATAATTTTTGAAATTTGGGTTTTAGGACTTCAAATTTGGGGTGAAAAATATGGTTACATTTTTTTTAGAATAACTGCTAAAACAAAAATTATATTAACTTATATTAAAACAAAATCATTATATCTATATGAAAGTATCGGTGAAATTATCGGAATAATTTTTGCTCCAAATAGCATCGCGATAACGACTGCGATACTAAATGCAGAAATGTATCGTAATACCCATTGAGATACAGAAAAAACTATTGCTATAAAGTATCGCGATATTAACAACTTTGTTTAAACTTGTCTGATGTATTCAAGTTATCAGAGTGTTAAAGTAGTTAAGGTCATATGTCGATCACTTAAGCACGGAGTTTTGTCATATGGCAACTTAAAGAATCTCGGTAATCTTTAACAATCTGTCATGTGACAAACATAATATTGCGGCTTTTTTGTCACACTAATTTTGTCTATAAAAGCATTCATTGATAAGACGCTGCAAATTAAACTCTTTGTTTGGAGTGTCGCTTCGGAGCTTCCAAAAAACAGAAGTTTGTGTGGAAAAGATTGGTTTTAACTTTCATGATTGTAATGCGCTTTGAAATTTAATGCCGCTTATAGTGTGCAAAATTATTTTTTTTTTTATTAAAATTAAAAATTAAAATAATAATTTTATTTTTATTAGTCGGCCTTGCCAAGTTTACGATGAAAGTATTAGCGAGTTTGTGTTTGATTTTGGCTGCTTCATCAGCTCTTTCATTCCCAGTAGAAAATTTAGATTTCAATTTAGAAGAAGAATGGAATTTGTTCAAACAAAAATTTAGTAAGTTCATATTTCTAAGTAATAAAATTATACTACTGCAATTAAAATGAAGCTTGAGGTTCAAAACATGCACCGACTAGGACTAAGGTTATAGAGAATGTAGCTAGGAATTAGACCAAAGGACAAGTTCAAAGCTCAGACTGATTTAAACAAAATTTTAATCGGTAGGGTGTACCCCCAAGGTGGGGTGCCGTTCTTGTTCAGGGGGGGGGGTGCAAAAAATAAAAGTTTTCAAAAATAAAAGTTTTAAATTGAAAACAAATAATCTTTACAATTTTAGTTTTTGCGGAGAATAATTAAAACATTTTTAAAAACTTTTATTTTGGCAATGTTTGTATTTTTAAACCACTTTTTTCTTGGAAAAAAAGCTAATGACCGGGGGGTTGTCTAAGTATTTTTTTTAGTAATTTTACTTTCAACTACAGTCATTTTCCCCAAACCGGTATTCTACCCAAAAAAATTTAATTGATACCTTGGTGGGGGATGCATTTTTTACCTCCTGGACCCGTCCTTGGTTATCCCGACATCACTTCAACTGGCATTTCAAATTTGAAGTGTTAAAAAAACGGAAATATTGACTGTGCTCAGTGTGGTTTATTTTTATCACTGACAAAGACGACACACGAACTACCGAATTGTTTTTTATGTGAAAAAGTCCTGCTAAATGACAATTTAAAACCGAACAAGCTGAAACAGCATTTCAGTGCAGAAAAGAGCTCGGTGTGGCGCCGCAGCTAGTTTACTTCTACTAGGATTTTGGTATATAATTGACAAACTAATATACATAAGAGCTACTGAGTCGACGGAACTTTTCAAGAAAAAATTAAAAACTTATTATTTTAAAATATTTTCGGGGACTTTCGAAAGCGCCTCAGCTAATATTGGCGCTATATAAATACACTTATTATTATTAATCCTGATTGGCTCTTACCTAGTTTTTCACCGATTTGTTAAAAGTTAAAAGTCTCACACTCTTTTTAGATGGCTTCCCAGCTTTGGCCAATAGTGCGCTCATTCCTTTTGCCACTGCCTACTTGAGTGAGATTAGCTTTTCTGCTTTGATAAATGTGGAAACCAAGCAAAGAATTTGATTAGATGCCGCTGATGATATGCGAATTGCCTTGTTAAAGATTGGTCTTCATTTTTCTGAACTTATCGGTGGGAAGCAAATAAATTAGATAAAAAAATTGATGCAAATCACTTACATATTTTACTTTTTATTTGTATATGCAAAAGTAGGGGGTGGTCAAATCGAGTTTGTCCAAAGAGGGGCGCGAGAAAAAAGTTTAAGAACCACTGGATTAGAAGCACTGACACAAATATATATCTTATCTAGAATTAACAATCACATTTTATCATTTTTCAATTTAGGACAGAATGGATATGCAAACAACAACGAAGAAGAGCGCAAATCTATTTTTGCCCAAAACTTGAAAAGGATCAAAATCCACAACTATTTGTTCTCAAAGGGTCTTAAATCTTTCAGCATGGGTGTAAACAAGTTTACTGACATGGTAAAAACTTTATATGCGATAATTCTACTTATTTCAGTTTATGCACAACTTGTCAATTTGTCAATTCACTGAAAACATATTGAGATGTTTATAATATAAAATGTTCGTTGACTGACTGACATCTAACTCCGCCTTGCTTTTACAAGCCAGTCCCAAGCCTAGAGAAAGGAGAAGGGAAAAGTTAAGAGGATCAAATTATGATCCACGACAGGAAGTACTTGTATGCTTCCTACATACAGCCGTTTCAGTCTTAAAACACTTGGTTAAAAGACTATAAACTATTATAAAAAAAGGCTGATATCTCTGGAACGCAATACATTTTAAATTAAGTTCATGGCTATAGCTAGATTTCAATAAATAATAAAACCATTATTTAATAAATAGATTTTTTTTAAATACTTGTATTCAAGTGTTTGTACTTATTTTCTCGTTTAAGTAGTTTTGAGTTTAACCATAGTATTTATAATTATTGGAGAAATTAATAAAGATCTAGAAAAACCGATTATAGACACTCGAAGAATTTTCTAAAATAATGACTGCTGGCATGATTGAACAAAACTTTCCTGAAAATACGAGCACCCATCTTAGATCGTTGAACCAAGCCAATCTGCCAGATCAAGTGGACTGGAGGGAACATGGCTTCGTCACTCCCGTAAAAAACCAGGTAATAATGAGGAAAAGTTTGGTTACTAATTTTAATATGCTCTCACTCTAGAGTAATTTAATTTTTGAAATAATAAAAAAACTTTTTAAAATACCACGTTTTTGTGAACTAAAAAGAAGAAAATACTTTTTCTCTGGGCTGTGTGAGAAATGTCTTGATGGAGGCATGCATTAATTGTGGACATTCGTACAACGAACGAGCCATAATTTTTTAAAACTTAAAACGTGGGGCGCCTTTTACTCAAACAAACCATCTGCTAACTTTCAAACAGGATAAAGCGTTTTTTGAATATAAATATAAAAATATACATGGCGCTGATTTGCTTTCAACCTTAGAGTTTGAAAGTTTATTTTATTTACACCTTTGGAAAAGGAAAAATTTGTTTTAACTTTCTGTGTTCTGATCTTATATGTATATATGGTCACCTTGATCAACGGTTATTTGTTCATTAAGTTTATCACAACCACCTGTTTATTTTGTGTTTTTAATTGCAGGGCGATTGTGGATCATGCTGGGCTTTCAGTGCGGTAATTATTTTTTATAGTGGAATTAATTTTTAAAATAACAAATTTAAAATTTATTTTTTTAATTTATTTCTATAAATAGACCGCAGTTATTGAAGGACAACAATTCAGGAAAACAGGACACCTCGTTTCATTAAGCGAACAGAATCTGATTGACTGCTCTTCACATAATAAATACGGCAATCTAGGTTGTCATGGTGGATGGAAACAGAATGCATTGCAATACGTTATAGACAATCGTGGAATCGACACAGAAGAATCATACCCATACAAGGGCGATGTAAGTAGCTGTTTAAACTTTTTCGTATTTAGCTTTGTATGTATATGTCTGTGAGTTTAAATCTTGTATTCAATTTTTTTCATGTTCTTAGAATGAGCTGACATTTTACATGAATATTGATTTTCAGTGACAATACATAAACTCATAAGTCCTGCTCGCTCTTCCGCTTCCGCTTCTTTTCTTTCTTCTAAAAACGTAAAATGGATTTACTAAAAGTTGCTTAAAACTTTTTTACAAAAATTAAATCTGAATTTTGCTACTTTTTGCTTGGAAAGTTTTTCGGTCATAAAAAAACAAAATAAATTTTTAAAAATTAAAAACTACCCTATTTTTTCTTCTTTAAAATTTACCTCTATGCTGAATTTTGTAAAAAAAATTTTTTTAAATCTTCTATAGTTATTGTACCTAGTTTGCTTGCTTTAGAGAATAAAATGGAATCTTGTGACGCTCAAAAAAACATACTTACCGTCATTCAATTGAACTAAAATTTGGCGTACCTATTGAATTGTTTTCAATGCTCAGGGATTTTATCAATTGCTGAATATAAAGCACTTCGCAAATAGAAGAACAACTCTAGATTCTCTAGAGCAATAAATTGATTCAGGATACCTCAGATTGCCAATTCAATCCTAATAACGTTGGTGCAACTATCTCAAAACTGGTCAAAGTTGAAAATGAAAGTGAAGAAGAACTCAAGGAGGCTCTTGCAACCGTCGGTCCTATAGCCATATCTATTGACGCTATGCACAATTCTTTCATGAATTACAATAATGGTAAGTTTTCATGGCTTTTCTTTGATTAAGTTGTTCACTTTTCGTATTTTAATTTAAAAAAGTTTTTTTTAACAAATCCCTTATATTTCTGAATTTGCCAGTTTTTTACTTATTGCAAAAGTTTCTTAATAAAAATAATTGTTTTCAAAATATTTGCAAACTTTAATAGAATGCACTGTCATGAGGAGCAAGCCTATATTTCAAAATTCAGCTCGATTGGAGGACGGGAATTTAGTTAATTTTCACTTTCAAGGTTTGCAAACATTCAAGCAAGCAAGCAAGCAAGTAAGTAAATAAGCAAACAAGATTGATGAAGTTAATATAAGAGATTTAAAATAGTTATAATTTTCTATTAGACGCACATTTTTATCTATTTTGCTGGAAATTTATTACTATTCAATTTTACTATTACTTATTAACTTATTACTAATGGCGCTTTTTACATAAACAATGTCAAATGTAAACATTAATCAAAATGTTTTGTTTGTATTAAAGGCATTATAGATGAACCTAATTGTAATTCTTACATGTTAAATCATGCCGTTCTTCTGGTCGGATACGGAACCGAGAACGGCCAAGATTATTGGCTGATCAAGAACAGGTATGTTTTTCAGTTTCATGTTTACCAAAGTTATAACATTTACAAGAAGTAAAAGTTGCAGTTAGTTAAAGGATAATATTTTTTTTTTTATACATTATTATATCCGGTTTTAAACATTGAAAAGTTGAAATGTATTATTTTAATATTTTAGCTGGGGCACAGACTGGGGAATTGAAGGATATGCGAAAACAGCAAGAAACAAGAATAACATGTGCGGTGTTGCATCAAGACCATACTACCCTCTTGTTTAAACATTTTTTTCTTATTTTTTATTCGTCATTTAAAAATATTTAAAAGTTTAACCGTGTTTGTTGCAAATATTGTGTCGATTAAAGTTATTCAATGCAAATCTTCGTTGTCGTTGCGACATCTCGGAGAAAAATCTGACTCGAAATTACATGGATCTTTCAGAGATTATAGTCATATTTAAAGGTTTTGGCCCCACGACCAATTTTGATCGGAAGAAAGTCATAGCCAGACTTTGGTTTTGGAGAGGGTTCTGGAAAACATCTTTTTTAAATTTATCTAAAATGTAGTTAATTTAAAAAAGTAAACATTTCTATCAAAAATAACTGATGATCAAGTCTTACTAAATTTCACCGGAAAATAACTCACATAAAACTAATTTCAAAGCTTTAAATTTGGGAGAAATAGTTGAACCTGGGCCTGGAACTACAAAGGGTGACAAGGAGGCAAAGCGCCCATAAAATATTCTTTATTCTTTACCGCTTCTCCTGGTGATATGTAGTATTTTTATTTTCATAAACCCATTTACTGTTATAGAAGTACACAATTAAATAGAGCAGTTAAATATTACTTTAGTGATGATCCATGGTGATTAACTCAGTTACCTCATAAAATATCGAACCAAATGGTGGACTATTTATAGATACGATTGCATACATTTTCAATGCTGCAAAATTTTTGGTTTTTTGGATTAAATAAACTTTTATAAAAATGATTTAAGACAAAGTTTTACAGTGTAACACCTTTGGCTTAAAATTATCTATATAAGTAATAATAATTAAAAGTATAAAAAAATATTTTTTTAAACAACTTTAAAAGAATATTTAAGTGTACGTAATACATTTTTTTAAGCTAAACTTTTGTTTTGAAGAAAAAAGCGTTGGGCAATAGTCGAATATATTTTTTTTTATTATTTAATTTACTAAAAACGGATTAATGTTAGGTCACCCATCTAAGTACTAACCGGGCTCGACGTTGCTTAACTTCGGTGATCGGACGAGAAGAGGTGTTTTTAAAAACAACAGTTGCTAATAAATAAAAAATAAACAACAGAGCAAGTTAATTATAAGCGTTGTAAAAATAATTCGCTAAATGCGTTGCTAAGCGCTAAACTAGAGAACGGCTAGGCTACACCAAATTGTCTTTACTATCTCCCTCAACCAGATTAATGGGGGAACACGTACCCCATGTTTCTACTTCTACGTATGCAAACATACATTAATCTGTTTCTCTTCTTTGAAAGTGTTTTTTTTTTTTTTCTGAAAACATCTAACTATAAGTAAGCAGCTTGTTATTGCAAAAGTTCGTTGGAGAATAATTAGGTCCGATTTGTTTGCCTACCTAACGCTGTCTTCAAATTCGTCACCATACTCATCCTCATCATCATCACCATCATCATCATCGCCATCGCCATCGTCATTGTCATCATCATCAGCGTCATCAAGCATCTGTGTTATAAAACATTAACAGTTACAAAAACCATTAAAATTTGATTAAAATTTAATTTCAATTCAAAATGTGTGTTCTGGTTCTGTTTTGTTTTCTCGAAAAGGCGAGTTTCAAAATTTCGCAGCAGAACCAGAGTAGAATAAATAGAGGTAAAAAAAGATTTTTAAAAACCACTTTTTTATAAGTAGACTAAAAAGAAAATATTTAAAAACGTGGGGTCGCCGGGGTGCTTATGATGGGTTCGGTATAAAAATAAAAGATTTATCATTTAAAAGGCAAAAAGTGAGAGAATGAGTGAACAGCATATGTAAAGCCTCATAAGCGCCCGCCCTGCGTTTTTAATTATTTTCTTTTTAGTCCACTTATAAAATCGTGGTTTTTTTAAATCATTTTATACTTCTATTTATTTTATTCATTTCAGTCTAATTGTAAAATTATAAAATATATAAAAAAAATTTCATTTTTTTTATTAATTTTCATATTACTTTTATTATACATATTAATCCAAAAATTTCTTGTTTGTTTACTTTTATTTAATTTATTGTGGCTAAACTTACTATAAAATTTATATTGGTGATATTTTAATCATTCATAGTTATCCAAGATCTATATGTAGTAAAATTTTGAGATCTCTAGGACCATCAAAAGTGGTTTAATTTTACGTTGGAAAATTTGAAATGTTGCGGACAAATAGGAACGGAAGCAAGGTAATAAAAACGTGGTAAAAAAAACTCTAAACTTTGTATGCCAAAGAGGCTTGACGTATGCCGTGATGAGTCATCATGAGTCACACTGACTGATGGCAGGCCAGAGCACTGAACGGAATGCACTGGCCGCTAAACTAAAATATAAATAGCTTAATTAGTCACATATCGATAAGAAACTAAATTTCTGGTAAAGTCATTTAGCTCAAATATTGAAATACATTTTTTGAAATTGCTGAAATTTTTCGATAACCAGGAAGTTTTATTTTGAGCAGAACAACTTCGCGATGTAATCATTCGGTACAATAAATTGAGAGAGAGAGAGAGAGAGAGAGAGAGAGAGAGAGAGAGAGAGAGAGAGAGAGAGAGAGAGAGAGAGAGAGAGAGAGAGAGAGAGAGAGAGAGAGAGAGAGAGAGAAAGAGAGAGAGATGGAGAGAGAGAGAAAGAGAGAGAGAGAAAATTACAACTACAAGATTGCTTTTTGCAGTAAATATATTTACTAAATAACAATTATTAACAGCACAGTGCTGACAAATCCGATTACCGAGCAGACATCCTGGTAAAAAACCGAAAAGCGACTCGTTAATTACTGATGAATAAATGAAGAATAAAATGTTTGTTACTCAGAAAACTAACTGCAATTAATAGACAACAATCAATTGCTTGAAAAATTAATTTAAAGCATTATAACGGCGTTCATCATATGAATGCCTTAAAACCGTTCCTTAATAAGAGCAGTCAAAGAGACTAGTTACTAGAGTCTAGTAGACCAGTGACTACAAGTGGCACTTGGTCATATACGTTTGTTTAAGTGAAGTTTTCAAAACAGTTAGCTTGATTTGTTCACATTTCAATTTAAGTTTATAATTCAATGAAACTAAAATAAATGATATTTAGTAATTTGCAGATAGTTTGTGAAGACAAGAATCATAATGACAATCCTGTTTGCCAGCTGTGTGTTGTTTGTAGTTACTCTAACATCTGCTCTACCAGATAGCGTTTTAAAATGGTCGCAACTAGAAGCAGCGAAAAGTGATTCACAAAATATTTTCGATGGTTTCAACATTGATGTGGACCAAGAATGGTTTTCCTTCAAGGAAATATACGGTAAGTTTATTTTTATCTTTTAGACATCCATATCGATTTTTTTTGTCAGAAAAAAATTGTATTACATAAATAGGTCGTGTTTTCAACACTCCTGAAGATGAATCCATAAGAAAATTAATTTTTGAAAACAATTTAAAGACAATTAAGGAGCACAATTTACGGGCATCAAGAGGCTTAGCTTCATACACAATGGCTGTCAATGAGTTCTCTGATCTGGTCTGTAAATGTTAAATAATAGTTGGCCCATTTAATAAAAGAATAGGTGTAAAATGGAAATTAAATTTTTGTTTGCATTTCAGACATTTGAAGAGTTTAAAAGTTTTATGATCGGGCACCTTACACCCGAGAGTTACAACAGCACAGGAAGCACTTACTTGGAACCCTTAAATGCAGGCGTTAATCTTCCAGGTGAAATTGATTGGAGAAAAAAGGGATACGTTACCCCTGTAAAGGATCAGGTGATAAAAAAATTGTGTGTTTGGTGCTAATGCCCATCTGGAAAACTAAATGTAAAATTGAAGATTAATTAACTAGTGAAATTATAAGCCGAATTTTGTTTTTTTTTTTAAAGAAAAATTGCGGATCATGTTGGGCATTCAGTACAGTGAGTAATAAATAATCATTTGGTTTAAATATTTTTTATTCGCTACTTTTTGTGAGCATTTTCTATTTAAAATTTATGAATTTTTATTTATTAGAAATAATGAATAAAATCTGTATTGTAATTTTAATTTACGCAGACCGGCTCTGTAGAGGGTCAGAATTTCAGAAAAACTGGCAAACTTGTGTCTCTCAGTGAGCAGAATTTGGTCGATTGCTCAAAAAAGTATGGAAATGACGGATGCAAAGGAGGTAACGTAAATTCAGCATTCCGGTACATCATCAAAAATGGTGGAATTGATACTGAAGCTTCTTATCCGTATGTTGCTAAGGTTAGTTCAGTTAGTTGGTTTTTATTTGACAATTTCAATTTATTGATGTTTTTAAACTTTTAGCTATCATCTAGTTTTGAGTATTTCATAGTAACATTTTAGCATTTTTTCAGATGCTAAATTTAAAATAAATTTTACAGGATCAAAAGTGTAAATTCAGAAAAGACAAGATCGGTGCCAAAATTACTGGTTTTACTAAAATAAGCAGTGGAAGTGAACAGAAGCTTCAGCAGGCCGTAGCAAATGTTGGTCCTGTTTCTGTTGCCATTGATGCAAGCCAAAAATCTTTTCAACACTACTCGAAGGGTAATTTTAATTTCTCGAAATTATTTTCTCTGAAATCTGTGTTTCTGTCGAATAATTTCTCTTTTGAAAAAATATAAGATAATACTACCGAGCATGTTTTTTATGATTTGACAACCGATGGTTTTATAATCTTTCATTTTATCGTCTGCTTAACGTTTTCGTAATCTATCTATCAACAACCTTTTTTTCAAGGTGTGTACGACGAACCAAAGTGTAGTAATCGAAAATTAGATCATGCCGTTCTTGTGGTTGGGTACGGCACAGAATCCAAAAAAAGTTATTGGCTCGTCAAGAATAGGTTAATAGCAAATCGTTGTTTTTCTTTGATTAACTAGAAGTAATTTGCAATTTTAATTCATATTTACGGCAAAATACAAAAACAATTGCTAAAAAATTTATGTCAACAACAACAATAATAATAATAATAATAATAATAATAATAATAATAATAATAATAATAATAATAATAATAATAATAATAATAATAATAATAATAATAATAATAATAATAATAATAATAATACTAATAATAATAATAATAATAATAATAATAATAATAATAATAATAATAATAATAATAATAATAATAATAATAATAATAATAATAATAATAATAATAATAATAATAATAATAATAATAATAATAATAATAATAATAATAATAATAATAATAATGATCATAATAACAATAACGAACACTATGTTTATAAATGAAGGGCGCTGGTGGTATTGCGGTAAAGAGGGCAGTTCAAATTTAACAGGAGTCACCAGCGTCCGTAGGGGGTGGGGGGAGGCACGCACCACCATAAACAGCTGTTACTAATTTTTGTTGTTCAAACGCAGGCTTCAGTTTTCTGAGACACTCTAAGCCATGTACATTTATTTAAATTTAAAAAAAATTTAAATTGAAGCGCCATACAAATACATTATAATTGTCTACAAATCTAAAGTCTAATGTTTTTATTAAAAAACTGTAGAAAATAAAAAAATTAACTCAGTTGGAATATTTATCTCAACATCGCCACCACTTAAAATATGCTTGTTCAAATTTCATTATTATCACCATAAAAATTATGCATTTAACTATGAGTTATTTTTTACAGCTGGGGTACTAAATGGGGCGATCAGGGCTACATCAAAATGTCAAGAAACAAGCAAAACCAATGTGGCATTGCCACTGATGCGAGCTACCCTCTTGTTTAGGACATGGTCCATGATCAACTGCTGATGACGATGCACGATGTACTGATTTCAGACAATTATTTCTTATAGCTGAATTTTTTTTTGATTAATTTTTAAACGTTGTGAATTTAGTTGTCTAAAAAATCACATATTTTAGTTTTTTTTTATTAGAATGACAAATAAATTAAGTAATTTTAAAATTAATAGTTAGGAAAGGAACATTCATTTATACTGTGCTAAACAGTAAGCACTAAGGTAAGCTCCAAGAAACAAACAATTTAATTTTTTAATGGGACGACCCTTAAAATGTTCCTTTTGATCATAGAAACTACTTTGGAAAATATCTTTTAAATAATCAAACATTAAGGGGTGCCACACGGCAACACAAATTTTAAACAATTTTTTGTCTGTAGCAGACTATCAATCACATTTTATAGAAAGACCACAAGTGACCAGAACTTTATTTTTTACACACTTTTACTTAACATGACTTTTCTGTCTGTCTGTCTGTCTGTCGTTAAATTTTGCAATCTATTTTAAACTGACTTCCCTATAGCTAGAGACTTAAAAATTTAAACAAACTTCCGGACTGATTAACAATGCATTCTATCAAATTTTCGGATCGATTTGACAAAATTTAATTAAATAATTAGTTGTGATATATTCGTCAAACTATTTATTGTCTATGCTAATATGCTCGTTGTTTATGTAACATATATAATTTTTGGATCGATTGGACAAAATCAACGTCCAGAGGATGTCAAATGATCACTTGAATAGTGTAAAAATATAAAAGTGTGTTTTTAAAAAACTTTGTTTTTTTGCTTCACTTTTTGAACTTAAACAAGAACCATTAGATTGAAAAAATTAAAAACACATGAGGGGACAAAGATTAAAATAGCATCTGGTATACACAATTTTCAAGGCGTTTCAGCACATTTGTGCAAAGTCATACAATACACTGGGTGCACTTAGAACAAAGTCAATTTTTACAATTTTTCAGGCCATGGCTTGGTAAATCTATGATACCGGTATCGCAGAATTTTTCAGATTTTTTTTAAATACAAAAAATAAATTTACTCTTTTATTCTAGCTTTCACTGTCAGTTTGACCAATTTTATGCGATTGCAAAACTTAAATCTTTCGATTATACCACCACCTTTTCTGCAAATCTAAAAACTTGAAAAAAATTCGAAAATTTCATGATACCAGTATCGCAATTTTATAAGTTTTTAAAAATATTATTTACTCATTTTTCTAGCTTTCACGGTCAGTTTGTCCAGTTTTATACAAGTGCAAACCCTAAAACTTTAGATTACATCACATTTTGAGCAAATCTAGAAATTTTATGATACCGGTAAAGCAAAAATTTTTCATATTTTTGAAGTTTTTAAAATTTGAGTTTACTCACATTTTCTAGCTTTCAAGGTTAGTTTTCCTAGTTTTATGCGATTGCAAGATCTAAATCTTTCGATTACAAGACCTTTTGAGCAAATTTAAAAACTTTCGGAAAATTGAAATTTTATGATACCGGTATGGCAAAATTTTTCAGATTTTTGAAGCTTTAAAAAATTGTATTTATTCACTTTTTCTAGCTTTCATGGTCAGTTTTTACACACTTTTACTTAACTTGACTTCTCTGTCTGTCTGTCTATCTGTCTATCTGTCTGTCGTCAAATTTTGCAATCGATTTTAAACTAACTTCCCGATAAGCTAGAGACTTCAAAATTTAAACATAGGTACCTCCGAACTAATTAATATTGCATTCTATCAAATTTTCGGATCGATTGGACAAAATTTAATTAAATAATTATTTGTGATATTTTTGTCAAACTATTTATTGTCTATGCTAATATGTTTGTTGTTTATGTAGTAAAAAAAATATAACAGTGTGTTTTTAAAAAACTTTGTTTTTGCTTTTCCGTTCCCGCTTGCTCTCCCGTTCCCGCTGCCGCTAACGCTCGCTTTGTGACCAATTTCAATTTTTTTTCAAAAATATTTTTTTATATCGACTTTCAATGTTGTGTGCATTAAATGAATGATGTAGCAATACATACAAAACACACACAGACATTTATTTATATATATACTAGCGGGGTTACCCGGCGTTGCCCGGGGTTTTTAGAGGTTTTTCTAATGTTTGTCTCTCTCGCTCCCGTTCCCTTCTCCACTTTCCCGTTTTCGTAGCGTTCCCGGTCGCTTTTCCGCTCTCGGTCGTTTTCCAGCTCCCGGTCGCTTTCCCGCTCAGAAGTTTTGTTATCGATTTTCTTCCTTCCAAGCTTGCTCTCCCGATTCCAGTCGCTTTCCGCGTTCCCGGTCGCTTTCCGCGTTCCCGGTCGCTTTCCGCGTTCCCGGTCGTTTTCCCGTTCCCGGTCGCTTTCCCGTTCCCGGTCGCTTTCCCGTTCCCGGTCGCTTTCCCGTTCTCGGTCGCTTTCCCGTTCCCGGTCGCTTTCCCGTTCCCGGTCGCTTTCCCGTTCCCGGTCGCTTTCCCGTTCCCGCTCACGCTTGCTCTCCCGTTCCCGGTCATGCTTGCTCTCCCATTCCCGGTCACGGTTGCTATCCCGTTCCCGTTCCCGTTCCCGCTCATTTTCTCTTTTACATTCTTTCATAACTTCTGTTAGCCTATAAAACGTAAAATAGATTTGCTAAGACTATATATATATATGAATGTTTGTGGGTTAGTTTGTCTATTATAGAAACGGGAAAGAGACCCGGAACGGACAGCGAGCGGGAACGGAAAAGCAAGCGTGAGCGGGAATGGGAGAGCAAACGTGAGCGGGAACGGGACAGCGACCGGGAACGGGAAATCGACCGGGAGCGGGAAAGCGACCGGCAGCGGGAAAACGACCAAAAACGGGAAAGCGAACAGGAGTGGGAAAGCAGGTGGGAAAGGAAACGGGAGAGAAAGAGACAAACATTAGAAAAACCTCTAAAAACCTGGGCAACGCCGGGTATCTCCGCTAGTACATACATAAACACACACACAGACACACATACATGCACATACACATACATACATACACACATACATACGCACATACATATATATATAGTTCCCGCTCGCTCACCCGCTCCGCTCCGCTCATTTTGTGACGGATTTCAAAAAAAAAATTTTTATTTTTGATTTTCATTGACTCTCAAGGTTGTGTGAATATTTCATTACGATCGGATGAATGGTGTAGCAATGCATAAAGGACATTAACATATAAACATATAGACATATATACATATATACATATATACAAACATTCATTTATATATATATATATATACTAGCAGTGCCCGTAGCGGCTTCGCTCGCATGAAATTAGAGAGTTTGAACCGTGCATCCATAGTAGAGATCAATTTTTTAGGTCTCGGCTCGGCCCGTCGACAACTTAGCCCAGCCCGTTTTAAAAACCCAAACTCCTGGCCCGGCACAGCCCGTCTGAATTAGGCCCGGTCCATTCTTACAGGCTTAGAAGTTCTATATACTTGATGAAAAACTTCGGCCCGTCCCACCTTGACTTCAGGTTTGGCCCGGCCCAACTGAAGACCCTAAAATCACTAAAATATCTATATACTTGGTGAAAAACCTCGGCCCGTTCCACTTTGATTTAAGGTTTGGCCTGGCCCGTGTGAAGACTCTAAAATAACGGCTTGGCCCGGCCGGTGATAAACTGAACTTAGCTACTTTTAACCGGCACAAAACTTCAAAATACTAATTTTTACATTTGTAGCACTTACAGTTTTTGAGTAGCAGTTATTTTAAAATCAAATAACCCTTTTTTCCACCCCACATTTGATGTCCTGGAAACCAAATTTTTAAAAAAATGTTGAAACACTTATATCATATTTTTTTGAGTAAATACTAAATACTAATTTTGACATCTGTAGCATTCACAGTTTTTGAGTAGCAGTTACTTTAAAAACCAAAGAAACCTTTTTTCAACCCCACATTTGAGGTCCTGAAAACCAAAATTTCAAAAAATGGTGAAACACATATATCCTTATTTTTAGAGTAGAAACGAAATACTAATTTTTACTTTTGTAGCATTAACAGTTTTTGAGTAGAAGCTACTTTAAAAACCAAATAACCCAATTTTCCAACCCACATTTGAGGTCCGGGAAACCAAATTTGTAAAAAATGGTGAAACACGTATATCTTTATTTTTAGAAAAAAAACTAAATAATAATTTTTACATCTGTGGTATTTACTGTTTTTGAGTAGCAGTTACTATAAAAGACAATTAGCCCTATTTTCCACCCCACATTTGAAGTCCTGGAAACCAAATTTTCAAAAAATGCTAAAACACGTATTTCATTATTGTTGGAGTAGAAACTAAATACTAATTTTTACTCCTGTAGCATTAACAGTTTTTGAGTAGAAGCTACTTTAAAAACCAAATAACCCAATTTTCCAACCCACATTTGAGGTCCGGGAAACCAAATTTTCAAAAAATGGTGAAACACGTATCTTTTTATTTTTCAAAAAGAATCTATATACCAAATTTCAGAAAAAAATTTTAGAAAAATTTTTTAGAAAAAAGTTTGTTTTCCAGTTTTTTCTCCTCAGGAGCAAAATTTTCAAAAATCCTTTCTTAGCGGATGTTTACGCTATAAAAGTAATATAAGTTCCAAATTTCACGTTCCTAGGATGAGGCGTTTGAGCTCGGCGTTGATTATCAGTCAGTCATCTGTCAGTCAGTCAGTCAGTCAGTCAGTCAGTCAGTCAGTCAGTCAGTCAGTCAGTCAGTCAGTCAGTCAGTCAGTCAGTCAGTCAGTCAGTCAGTCAGTCAGGACATGTTCTTTTATATATATAGATATATATATATATATATATATATATATATATATATATATATAGATATATATATATATATATATATATATATATATATATATATATATATATATATATAGATTAAAATTATTTTTTTTTATTTCAAACTATAGTTAAATGCATTGTCATGAGAAGCGAGTTTATATTTAAAATTTTGATGGAATTTTAGTTTATTTTTATTTTCAAGGTTTGCAAACATTAAAACAGGTAGGTAAGCAAGACCGGCGGTGAAGGTAATATAAGGGATTTAAAAAAGTCAGTCATTTCTTGACGGGCTATCTCTAGTCTGATTATAAAACAGGAACGAACCAAAAATAAAGGTAGGCTCACTTTTCTAGATCCAATCCAAGGATCGCTTGATATAATTGTAACTATCATATACCAGGATATCCTTAATCCGACCAAACTGAAAAGGCTTTTATCTGGTCTAGTGCAACACACCACAAAACGTTGCTGTGTAATTTACTTCCTTAAGTCATACGCAAGCAACGCGGCGGGAAACAGCTAGTTATTGTATTTAATTATATGACAACTATAAAGCATTATTTAATAAAAAAAGAAGAAGCAGTAAGCCTGTAGTAGATCAATAACAATAAGACTCGACAATTTGTTGAGTGAAAGTTTAAAAACAGTAGGCTTGATTTGTTCACATTTCAATTTAAGTTTTTAACCCATTAAAACTGAAACTATTGGCTATTGTTTGCGGGCAGCTTGTGGAGACCAGAATTACAATGACAGTCTGGATTGCATTATGTGTGCTCTTAGTATTTACTCTAACAGCTGCTTTACCAGATAGCGTTTTAAAATGGTCGCAACTAGAAGCAGCGAAAAGTGATTCACAAAATATTTTCGATGGGTTCAACATTGATGTGGACCAAGAATGGTTTTCCTTCAAGGAAATATACGGTAAGTTTATTTTTGTTTTTCAGACATTCATATTGATTTCTCTTATATTGTCAAAATTTTATTACATAAATAGGACGTGTTTTCAACACTCCTGAAGATGAATCCATACGAAAAATAATTTTTGAAAATAATTTGAAGACAATAAAAAAGCACAATTTACGGGCATCAAGAGGCTTAGCTTCATACACAATGGCTGTCAATGAGTTTTCTGATCTGGTCTGTAAATGTTAAATAATAGTTGGCCCATTTAATAAAAGAATAGGTCTGAAATGAAAATTATTTTTTTGCATTTCAGACATTTGAAGAATTTAAAAGTTTTATGATCGGTCATCTTACACACGAAAGTTACAACACCACAGGAAGCACTTACTTGGAACCCTTAAATGCAGGCGTTAATCTGCCAGGTGAAATTGATTGGAGAAAAAAAGGATACGTTACTCCTGTAAAGAATCAGGTGATAAAAAAATTTTGCTTGATGTTTACTTGTAAAACTGAATGTAAACAAATAAAATTTTCTGTTTTCTCAAGGGTCAATGCGGATCGTGTTGGGCATTCAGTACAGTTAGTTAAAAATAATTATTTATCTCCTTATATAATCTCACAGCCTCACTCAATCATTCACTCAGAAACATACTGTAGAACACTTTTTTTTTTGTTGCAGCAAAGAAAGCTCAAATTTATTATAGCTATAGAATAATCAAATAACACCCGCCTCGCCAATTGCGAGCCAATCCCTTGATTCATAAAAAGTTCTACACTGACTGATTTAGATATCATGAATATCATAGTCTGGCTATCTTTATAACTTTAACAAATCTTTTCATGCTCATCATAAAATTCTATATTTAACCTACTTTTTTATTTTTTTTAATAATTAGGGAGGGGGATTGAACACATAACCCCCCCCCCCCCTATAATCTGATTAGGTAGATTATAAATTCCAGCGTGGGCGGTGTTAGTTGTTTTTTTTAATAATTTATTGTCCTCTACATCAGGTGTTTTAAAACTGAAATGGCTGTATGTAGGAAGCACCTAAGTACTTCCTGTCGTGGATCATAATTGGATTCTTTTAGCTCTTCCTTCCTCGTTTATCCATGCTTGGGACTGGCTCGCAATTAGCGAGGCGGGTGTTATTTGATTATTCTATAATTATAATAATGTGGCTAGATGTTTAAAACAAAAGCACTTGCGCTGACCAAAACTTAGTCACCGATGGTATTGTTTGTTTGTTTGCTTGATTGATTGATTGAATGTTTGCATACCTTGAAAGTGAAAATTAACTAACTTCCCGTTATCTAATCAAGCTGAAATTTTAGATATAGGCTCGCTCCTCATGACAATGCATGCCATTAAAGTTTGAAAAAATATTTTTTAACATCTCTTGCAATTAGAAATAATAATTGTCTATGTTTTCAAAAAAATCAAATTAAATACAATTCAATAAATGTTTGCATATATAAATTCAAAAAATGTTTTCGTAAAAGAAATTTGTTTTACAATGAAATGTAAAGCCGGCAAATCCAGAAATATAAGGGAATTGTTAAAAAAACCTGGTTTTTTACGACTTTATTTATTATTTATAGTTTAAATTAAAAATTAATAAACTTATTTTCTTTATGTTTATTTAATTTTAATTAAAGTTATGTATTTTAATTATAATATCATGCATATGAAATTGCATTATATGATTTTAATTTTCGCAGACCGGTTCTGTAGAGGGTCAGAATTTCAGAAAAACTGGCAAACTTGTGTCTCTCAGTGAGCAGAATTTAGTCGATTGCTCAAAAAAGTATGGAAATAAAGGATGCAATGGAGGTTACATGACTAGCGCATTCCAGTACATAATTGACAAGGGTGGAATTGATACTGAGACTTCTTACCCATATGTTGCTGAGGTAAATGGTTTCCACTTGAAACAAAAAGTTATTGAACATAAGTAAATATAAATTTTGATTCAATACATAATTTTGAATATTTCTTTATTTATTTATTTATTTTTTTTTTTTTGAAAATTTAATTTAAGCCAAATTTCACAGGATCAAAACTGCAAATTCAGAAAAGACAAGATCGGTGCCAAAATTACTGGTTTTGTTAAAATAACCAAGGGAAATGAACAGAACCTCCAGCAGGCCGTTGCAAATGTTGGTCCTGTTTCTGTGCTCATTGATGCAAGCCATGAATCTTTTCAGTACTACTCAAGCGGTGAGTTATCAGCCATTATATTTAGTTTAGATTTTTGTAGATTTTTTCTAGACTTGCCAAATAGGTGCTCGAAATTATTTTCTCTCAAATCTGTGTGTCTTTCGAATATTTGCGTGCATGAAATTTTAGCTAGTATCCTTAGTATCCATGGAAAAAACTTTTGCTCAATTTTCATTAATTCACTTAGTACTTTCTCGTCAGCCTCGCAACTACGGGTGGGTGACGGGAAAAAAGCCCCCCCCCTAGAAGACATTTCGCCCCCCCTGGAAAATTTTAAGACATGTAGTTTTTTGAAATTTATAAACCTGTTAACTGCTACACTAGTAAATAGATGGATAAAACAGCGTATTTCGTCGCCCCAAATTCTAAGATTTGTACCTACTTTTTCGAACTTTATAAACCTGTTAACCGTTATACAAGTTCATAACTGGATAAGGCAGCGGATTTCGCCCCCCTCCCAAAATTCTAAAATATGTACCTACTTTTTTGAACCTGTTAACCGTTATACAAGTTCATAGCTGGATAAGGCAGCGGATTTCGCCCCTCCCCCTGAAAAATTCTAAGACATGTACTTCTTCAAATTTTATAAACCTGTTAATTTCAGCAAGATAAGGCAGCGTATTTCGCTCTCTCCTCCCCCTCTCTGAAAAATTCTAAGCTCTGTACCTTTTTGAACTATATAAGCCTGTAAACCGTTATACAGGTACATAGCTGGCTAAAGCAGCGTATTCAGGAATAGTCACAAAATTGGGATTGTTGGGTATCTATCAACACACCAGCAATATAGTGTATTTTGTATCCAGTGCGGTTAACTTAATAGCGCATCACTGCAAACATCTCAGCAAAACCTTGGGGTGCAACTTTTTCTAGGACCCATCTATATTTCAGAAAAATCTAAATTTTTTAAAGCCTTCTTTAATTTTTCCTTAAAAAAACTGATGACCGGGGGGTTAGTCGGAGCTGCTTTTTCAAAAAATTTCCAAAGCCACCTTTTTTATTTTTTCTCTAAAAAACTGAGCTGATGACCGGGGGGAGGGGGCTATTCGGAGGTAGTTTATCCATACATGTTTATTAAACTACTCACCACTTCAGGGGGGCCCACTAAACCATCATAGAGTTTAGTGGGCCTATCCATAAACAAGATTCTCTCCAACCTTAAAAACCTAAAATATCAAAATAGATGCTTGAAGTGTACCTATATAAAACTGCAGATTGTGTTTAAATTAAAAAACAAAACAGAAAATTAATTCTGTAATGCAAATATTTACGATAAATATTGATTATTTTTATTGATTGCACTTTTTGTTGTTTTATTTTTATAAACCCCCTCCCCCGAAACTAAAGCAACATTGACAAATTTGTAACAAAGGTGCCCAGGAATAAAGATCAATCTAATCTGATCTGAAACTATTATTAATATCCATTACAGTTCCAATCACCGTAACAAAGCAAGATTTTGCTATACGTTGTAAACAAAAACATTTGCAGGCATATATAAAACTATTCCAGCCAATGAAAAGTTCACATCGTGGAAATCCAAAATAAAGTCATAAAAAACTAACCCATAAAAACAAAGTTTTTATTATAAATCCTTTATATACGATCCTAGATTTTTAATTACTAATTCCTTTTACAGCCCAGAGCCAAATTCAAAAATTAAAAATCCGTTAAAATTTGGTGTTTTTTGAAAAACTTAATTATACAATATCCGATCAAACTGAAATTTTGATAGATTCAATTGTCTCGCAGCCCAAGTCGATGTGCCAAATTTCAGCTCGATCGGATAACGGGAAGTGAGTTAATTTTTAGACTCAAAGTTTGTGACCGACAGGAAGACAGACAGACGGGAAGACAATCGAAAATAATATAAAGGATTTAAAAATAATAAGCATTATGTGTGTTGCTGATGCACCTTGGATTTACATATAATATTTACATTGTCTTTTCAACTCCCAATATAATTTTAGTGTTTTTTAACCATTTTCATTTCGCCCCCCTTTAGCGATAGCCCCCCCTCAAAGCATGACGTCTAGTTGCGGGGCTGTTTCTCGTATGTAGAGAGACAAGGAAGTTTTTTATGTTCTGACTATTGGTAGTTTTGTAAACATAAGATCTTTCATTTCATATTTTGCTTAACGTTTTTTAATCAATTCAATCAATAACAATGTATTTTTCAAGGTGTTTATGACGAGCCAGAGTGCAATGAAACACATTTAAATCATGCCGTTTTGGTTGTCGGTTACGGCACAGAATCTGGAAAAGATTATTGGTTGACCAAGAATAGGTTAATAGCAAATTAATGCTTTTGTCTAAACAAGAAACAAATTTCAATCTATACTAATTATATTACAGAATAAAATCAATAAATGAATAAAAAACATTGTTTATAAATTCAAAATTGCTGTAGCGTCATAGCAGGATGACAAAGCATATTACATTAATTGTCTATAAATCATAAAGTCTGTATTAAGTAACTGTTGGAAATAAGTAACTTAACTCAATCGGAATATTTATCTCAACATCACCACCATTTAAAATGCGCTTGTTCAAATCTCACCATTTCATCATGAAAATGCTGCGTTTAATTATGGATTTTTTCACAGCTGGGGTACTTCCTGGGGTGATCAGGGCTACATCAAAATGTCAAGAAACAAGCAAAACCAATGTGGCATTGCCTCTGCTGCAAGCTACCCTCTTGTTTAGAACATGGTCTACTGCTGATGACGATGTACTGATTTTTTTAGATTTTTGTATCACCACTTCTGTTACAACTGAATGTTTTTAAATTTTACTTGGTTAATCGAGCCTACAAATAATGTTAGTCATTGTGTTGTTTCTATTAAAATGATGCTCAACATGCAGGATTTCCGAGGTCTATATGATTCAATGTAGGCATGTGTGTATGTATGTATGTATGTATGCATGCATGTATGCATGCATGCATGTATGTATGTATGTATGTATGTATGTATGTATGTATGTATGTATGTATGTATGTATGTATGTATGTATGTATGTATGTATGTATGTCTGTATATATGTATGTATGTATGTATGTATGTATGTATGTATGTATGTATGTATGTATGTATGTATGTATGTATGTATGTATGTATGTATGTATGTCTGTATGTATGTATGTATGTATGTATGTATGTATGTATGTATGTATGTATGTATGTATTTATGAATGTATGTATTTATGTATGTATGTATGTATGTATGTTTGTATGTATGTATGTATGTATGTATGTATGTATGTATGTATGTATGTATGTATTTATAAAATTCGGCGGTTCGAATCCTACCTGCGTCTGCAAAAGGTGTGGGCAGGGCAGTTCCCAGGTTACCATACCCCGAACCCCTCGGTTGAGGTAGGGTTATAAGGGGCCCCATAAATTATGGTGACTTATTATTATTATTATTATTATTATACAGGTTTTTTATATAGCGCTTTTTTACAAAATAAAAGTCACAAAAGCTTAATATGTAACGAAGATCCTAGGCGTACGAGGGGGAAAGTGATAGCTCTCCTTTCCCAGATTCGGGTAAAAATGCATTAAAAACTGGCTGAAAGTTCGGACAAAACAGCTTAATAATTTTCTAAACCAAATTTTTAGTATGTTATATCCAATTATACGCTATATAGTCGGATTATACTGTAAATCCTGAATTTTAAATTCTACACAAAAAAAGATGGGTGAGAGGTTTGGATCGACGCAGCCATTCAGCTAAAGCGTCGTCATGTTCAGATCCAAGCTTAAGTAATTGTATGAAGTTTGACGTTTCTGATCTCATTCTCCATGAGCACATCTTGTTATACTACACATCATCACAAGACTATATTAAAAAAACTGCTCAACTGGGGTCGCGAATTTTATGGCCTAAGAGTTAAAAACCATGACATTGAAAAAGTGGGGGGACAAATACATTGTTGTCCCCCAACTCAACAATTGTGGAGGGAACATGTTCCCCCCACCCGGTTACGACGCCTATGGGAACCCTGTTAGTGTGTATATAAAAACAATGTATACCCTATTTCATTCATAACTTTTTTGCATCTATTGAATGATTATAAGACAAATAATCAGCGCTGAAAAAAATAAATAAAATCCAGTAACTGACTACCATCTCAGCTTTTTACTTTAGAACCTTACACAATCCTCGCCCTTACCAAACCCCCTAGCCCTCCCCCCGCCCCAGAGCTTCATTCTCTAGAAAGAAACAGACAGTCAGATCAAGCCACGATCAGCGGCGGGAAATACCACGTGATCTCCAATCTACTGTTAATTTTTCTCTTCAAAATTTTCAATTATCATTAAGAAAAAAAAGACTTTCATCAACTGCTCCATCTAACAACTGCTCACAGAAACTGAATTTAAGACTGATTTCCACACAATTTTAATACAAAAAAAATAACAAACAACAAAGCAACGAGACTCGACGTCGTAACGTTTCAAGCAAAAATAATAACATGAATGTTTTTTACTGCCAGCTTTGACGCGATAACCTCGATGTCTAAATTTATAAGACAAAAATACACAGTTATTCTACACCTATTTACACATTGCAACTAATTATGCTGTAAAGTCTCAAAAATGTCAATAAATATAAAGCTCCAAACAATTTTTAATAAAAAAAAGTGATTGATTAGAGGGAAAAACAGAAAGCACAACTTATATGCGTACAAATAAACCAGCGGCCTGGAGCTGGCAAATTCTCGGGAATGATAGAGCGAACACTATTGGAAAATAAGCTACGCAGATTAGTCAAAAAACAATCTTTAACAAGAATCCTGTTTACATGATAAGCGCTTCGTTCATAAGGTCATCGTCCAGGTCGCACACGACACTGTTCACCGAAGACGGCTGAGACTTCTGCCCGCCGCCGGTAGAGGGCGGTGACGATTTGTGGACGGGGTGGTTGGGGGTCGCCCAGCCCGAAGAAGACCGGCTCGTCGAGGAGAAGGGTACGTTCTGATCCGATTGGACGGCGGACGGAGGAGAGTTAGTGAGATCGAGGAGGTAAGTGGTCGATGACGATGCGTTGAGAGGCATCGACAGTAAATGCGGCTGGTGGGCAGGAGGAAAGTCGGAATTCGCCGACGAAGTTTTGACGTTGGATTCGACGGGAGAAGAAGACGGGGAAACATCGATTACCAAATCATTGTCGGGAGTTTCGCACTTTTCATCGTCTACTGTGACCACGTCGTAATCTTTGTTCTGTACCCTCTGAGACTTATTATGCAGTGGAATTTCGGGCAGAGCTCTGGCCGGAGAAGCGTCGACACGACCCATGCTCAAGCTGGAAGATGAAGAAATTATGCCTCCACTTAAGTTGTTACTTTTGGTTCTCGGAGCAATGAAATCATCTGAAGAACGCTCGACTGTATTTAGCACACTGCACGAAATTTCGTGGGGCTGGTCATCCACCAAAAGCTTAGCAGTACACGGCGGTGAAGACGGAGAAGTCAAGCAAACTGACTGAGTCAGTCCAGGAGACGGGGACCTGGGTGGAGAGAGCAGACGTTCAACGACAGCCGCACCTCCCCCGCTCGCAGAAGTACCGCCCGCCGGGTTCATCGTCGAAGCGGAATTGCCGTTGCCGTTCCCGCTCGAAGGACCTGTACCGGACGTTCCCGGATTATCGACAGCACCGACGACGTCCAGAAAATGTCGTGAAGCCACGAGTCGGTCGGAGATGTCGTTGATTTTCATCATTTTTAGGGTGACGTCTTGGCTGTAGGGAAGCTGAGATTTTAAAGGAGATTTTTCATGGAAACGACCTCCAGCCATTTGCAGAGAAACGACAGGCCTCTGATTCATGGCACCTGCCCTGGAAGGAAATCCAGACATAGAGTTCGAAGGAGCTGGAAAAGAAGGAGAAGGTAATAAGGGCTGAGGGGTTGAAGATGAAGATCTGAGCATGTCCCCTGATTCAACGTTGTTCCTGGACATGGCAAACTGTTGGGGCGCGTGAATCGAAGACGACAACGCAGGAACGGTCGGAGGAGAAGACGACAGAGATAACGGCGCCGCAAATCCGGAGTTGTAAGAAACTGGTTTGTTGAGAGACGTTTCAGACTTTGAGTTCAGCTTGCTTCCATTCACCGTTGAAACTGCCATCGGAGGCTTTCCAGTCATAAGAACGGAGGCAGCCGAGTTAACAGACATCGATGAAAAAGTATTGGGAGAAGGCGACTTGGAAGATGCAGTTTTCATCTGGTTTTTTGCAATCGGTTGAAATTGAGTTCTCAACTGATGATTCAAACTCTCAGAGGCAGCCATTTTCTTAGAATTGTTCGCGAGCTTTGCCGAAGTCGAAGCAGCCAGCTGATCTCTGGTCGGAGTGCTGGGTTTGTTGCCTTCGCGGATAATCTCCAACCGGATGGCGTCGTAATACTCCTTGGTGTTTTCCACATTTTTCGGCCCCTCGGCCCCGTTCGCACCGTGCTGCTTCTTCTTCAACGTGTCGATCACCGTCAACAAATTTCCTTTCTTATTGGCAGGCTTGACTTCGCCCGCAGACAACGGCGACTTCGACTTGGCGTTTGTCGGCGGTGTCGCGTTGGAAGTTTTCGAGGAGGGGAGGTTCAGCTTCGAGGACGGCATGGCGGTCGGAGAGGCCGAATTAATGCTGGCGGAAGCGGCGGAAAATCCGATCGGAGTGGTGCACTGCGGCGGCTTGAATTTGACTTGTTGATACTGTTGCTGAGTCATCGAGGTAGGAGTGTGAAATGGAGAAGTATTGGCGACGGCCACCGGAGACGGCGATGCTTGCATGAAACTCTGCGGTGCTCTCGACAACATCTTTCCATCCGGAAAAGTTTTAGTTTCGACCAGTTTAGGCCGAACGGCAGAAGACTTTCCAAGTCTCTGATGACCCTGTATGTGATGAGAGCCAAATGCTTTCGGTGACTTCTGACCCATTATCGCAGACAGCTGACTGGCTCGACCCGCAGCCATGCCGACAAGGCCAGCGGTCATTTGCTTGCTCTTGAGAGGATTTTGTATTTTAAGTTTGCCGCCTGCACTCGTTATTTTAATCGGCGGAGGTACCTGAGATGCAACTGGAGATGTCGATGCGGTTACTATGCACTCGTCATCGACGAATTCATAAACTTTCTGCTTCTTCGACTTCTGCTTAGCGGCTTCGTCCATGCTGACGCTATCCGAGGGATACATTCGCTTTCCTCTCTTCTCCTCTACGTTCTTGTTAATCCCACCTGCAGATTTCACCTTCTTCATGGGAACCTGCTGGCCGCTAGCCATGGCGTTGAGCATGCCGATCCTGACATCAGTGAAGTCCTTAGCATCGCCGATGCGTTTAATGGAAAGTCTCGGAGAAGAAGAACACCTGGACACTATAGCAGAGTTGCTCATCATTCCAGGCAGGTTGGGTAGAACGTTAGAGCCGGCGTTGCCGGACGTCAAAATGCCGACTTCGGAATCGGCCGAGTTGGAGTGATTGTTATCGTCGGAGAGCAGATCCGTGAGACTGCTGCTCATCTGACGCTTGATCTCGGACGAGGCGGAGCTCACGGGAGACGAGCCGACTCCGGAATCGTTCGAGACGATTCTCGTCGGGTCGTTCCCTCCCGAAGTCGTAAAACTTCTCTTGTCGAACTTAACCTTAATCGGGGGCTGCTTCTCGACGACGTTCTGCGCCTTGCCGGACATTCCCGGTGCGTTCGAATCGTTTCCGACCGGTTCGATTTTAACCTCCCAGTCGCCGTCGTTGGAATTAAATTGCTTCATGCCGCTGCTGTTTCCGTCGAAAGAAAAAGCTTTGAACTGTTCCTTTAACTGCCCTCTATTTTGCATGTGTTGTTGTTGTTGCTGCTGCTGAGGAGGAGCAGGGTAGATTCCATCTTTATCGAAATAGGCTCCACTGGAAGACTGCTGTCTCATCATCATCTGTCCTACTGCATTGTTGGCATTCATTCCAGCGCCGGTGCTGCAGTTAGCAGAATTCTGCCAGGCAGCAAAGTTTTGAAACGACGTCGGATCTGACATCTGTCTGGCCACGAGACGTTCCACTTCTGCCATCTTCATTGCACTGACATTTCCCTGGTTCAATTTCACTGCTCCTTGTCCCATTGTCCCCCCACCCTTGCCACCACCATCCATCCCTCCGGTTAATTGGTTCCTTGACATCTGCTGTTGAAGCTGATGATGATGATAGTACTCCTCGGACATCACGTTCGCTCCCGTTTTCGGCCTCTTAGGATTTCTCACCCCGTTATTTCCGACTCCCCATTCGCCCCCTGCGGGGCGTTTTCTTTGCTTCCCTCCTCCTCCTCCTGTTCCTGCAACTCCCGCCACGTTCGCTCCCATCATGCCCGGCGCGTTCGCCGCTCCCGGATTTGAAGTCCCCGACGACTGATCGAGTAAGCTCGCCAGCATGGGATTGCTCGAAACCTTGTCCGCCCTGGGAAAAGCTCCCGCCGACGGGTTCCTCCCGCCGAACGTAGACTCGTTCATGTTGTGAGGTTTCTCTATTATTTCGACGTCGTTCTCGTTGATGCGAGAATAGATTTCTTTTTTTATCTTCAAATCGTGATGCTGTCCCACGGCCGCCGCCGACGACATCATATAAGAAGGACCGAGCGACATGTTAGAAGCATTCAATCCATTCGCCTCGTTGCTTTGATTCAATCCGGGCTCCAGCTTGACCACGACGTCGTCTTCCACTTTCATCGGAGCCGTCAGATTCGCGAGCAGCTTGGGAACGGAAATCTTGATCGAAGATCTTGCTTCGTGTTTTACGTTATCCACCGTTGAATCTAAGGACTTTGATGCCAGATATTTCTTACTGGCCGAAGAGCCGTAGGGTGGCGGAACGAGACAGCTGGTCTGCCTGGAAAGGCCGAGAGGCGGAAGAAGCGACGGATCGCACGTCTTCACCAGTAAGTGAGGACTTTTTTTGAAGATCGAACGAATCACTATGGGAATGGATAAACATCTGGAAATTAAGAGAAATATTTATTTAATAAAGGCAATATTTAAAAAATGTAATTTTTCATATTTTGAAATCATTTCATTTCTTGAAATTATTTACTTATTACTCCCGTAACATCAGGTTTAAACCACACAAACAGATTCAAAGTTATATAAACAATGCAACAAGACTCTTAAAAATTGCACAAAAGTTCAAAATAGTTTTTAGAAATAATAATAATAAGAATATGATTGTTATAATTATAATAATAAATCAGACGATTTATATAAGCATGGCATAAGTCCATCAATGGACCTCAAAGACACAATCAGTTTTCACTTATTTTTCTCATTTGTTTTAGAGAACAAGCAAGAGACGGGTTCTGGTGGGATTCGAACAGTCTACAGGAGAATACCTTACGGCTATACCACAAGCGCCCCATGATATTATTCATGATGTTATTCATGTTTACAGGAAAATTAATTTAAAGTAGCTTCCCTATTAATTAACTGAACCTCAAAACCACGGATTTAAGTAACAGAGACAGCACGAAAGCCAACTCGACATCAATGGGGGCGGGGGATGGGGAGGGAAGCACGCCAAAATATAAACAGCTCACCTTTGAACGACTCTCGTGACGTATTCATTCGGGACGACCATGTCGACGTGTTCTCCGGTCAGCTTGCACGTCACGTTGATTGAATCGTTCGGCTCCAGCATGACTGTTTCGTATGAAACCTCCTCGTATTATTCGATAATTAAATGACTCAAGAAACAACATCGCACATCCACACACAATCAATAAACTGTATTTTATGTTTTTTGAATATTTTTCTAAGCTTAAAAAAAGACACTTAAATTGCCCTATCGAGTTTTTCTGTTCACGAAATTGTTTTATCTTCATAAAACAGCTATAATATAATCCTATGAAATCAAAGATTAGGGAACCATCAGAGTCAATTATATTATTTTGTATAAACGTCGTGAGCAACTGAACTGATTAATAAACTTTGATATAAGTTGAATTTCTATATATTGCAAGTTTAATATAACAAGATTATATACTGTAATAATGAATGCAACAAAGTGTACCTTCCCAGGCAGAACTTTCCCATGCAAATCAATTAATCAATCAATTAATCAATCAAACAATCAATCAATCATTCAATCAATCAAACAATCAATCAATCAATCGTCCAAAATAATACAAACTTGTGAGAAGAGAATCTTTAACAGGATGCTGGAAAGTGACGGTTATGAGTTGAAGCGAAAGAGGAACGACTTCGAATTGCATGTCTCTGGTCGTCAGATTCTTCATGTCTGCAACGTCACAAATGTCAACAACAAATACAAATAACAAATGTCAACCACAAATACAAATAACAAATGTCAACAACAAATACAAATAACAAATTTCAACAACAAAATGTCAACAACAAATTCATACGATTAAAATACATACAATTTATTGTAGATTTGCAAACAATGTTCAAATACAAAAATTACTACAGCAGACATGTGGCAACTTAATTCTTTTTTTTAATAGTTTAGTCCTCTACACAGCCTCTTTCAAGACTAAACAAACCTAATGACAAGATGATGTTTGAAAAAAAAAAAACGCATTCTAGATTCCAACTTGCTTTAAAAGCGACTTTAATTTTAGAGAGCCACTCACTCGAAGGACTGAGAATGGTTAAGGATCTGAGGCAGCTGCACAGAAGTGTGTTGAAGAGAATTTGTTGGCGAAGTTGAAGGACGATCGTCGGAAGGTGTGTCGGGTGGGTGAACGCGATCCGGTCCACCACGCACCCCACCATGTTGTGGTTGATCGGATTTTTAAAACACAAATGCTTTCCCTTGCTTGGCATAACCTTTTAAAAACAAACATAGATATATATATATATATATATATAGATACAAAAAACATGCACAATATGATACAAAAAACCTGAATCATACTATAACAAAAAACACGAATCATACGATAACAAAAAACACGAATCGTACGATAACAAAAAACCAACTAACAATGAGAGCACTTCCTTCCTGCTGCTGTTTGTTATTGTCCGTATTATTACACTGCAACTGTTCCACCAGCAGGGAAACCACGGGCTTCAATAAATTCTGCTCTGCTATTTTTATACCTTGAAAATAACACGAAGTGTTTAAAGTTTATGAAAACAAAAAAAATCATAATTTCTAGCGTAATAAAAATAACGGAGGAAAATCAACAAATAACAACTCACCTGTAGTTAATCAAAAAATAACAACTCCTCACCTGTGGTTAATCAGCAAATAACAACTCCTCACCTGTGGTGACTTGAATGGTGTTGATGACACTCCACGACAGTACGACCGGCTCCTTCAAGTTGACAACGAAACGTGCCGGCAGCGTCGAGCTGTTCGAGTTGCCGAGAGCAGCAAATACCGGCAGGCTGTAGAATAAATTAACATAAATTAATAAGTGGTAGGCTGTAGAATAAATTAACATAAATTAATAAGTGGTAGGCTGTAGAATAAATTAACATAAATTAATAAGTGGTAGGCTGTAGAATAAATTAACATAAATTAATAAGTGGTAGGCTTATCAACACGAAAACCTCTAAATATTGTCTTTAGCAACAAAACAGCTGACAAATTGAACTTTGTCAACTGATGAAAAACTTTCTAAGATACTTCCTTTATTAATTAATTTTCTTTCAAGCTGCTACTTTCTATTTCTAATTTAAGTAAGCATACACACACACACACACAGACACAAATATATATATATATATATATATATATATATATATATATATATATATATATATATATATATATATATATAAGAATAAATCTAAAATTTTATGACAACAAACTAACCTCTTTCCGTCCGATGTGTTGTTTGCAAGCATAAGCGTTGAGGTTTGAATCTTATTATTGTGTGATGATTTCTCGATTCCTACCGTCAAACTGTGACCCACGTTGTTCTCAATGATCGCTTGAAATCAACATTATAGTATGTTCATTTAATAAATAATAAATTATTATATTATTACATCATATATATATATATATATATATATATATATATATATATATAAATAAATATATTAATTATATATTATAAATAAATGTGAACATTGAGTAATGGTCTCTCCTGGTTTTATTGACATCTTAGTTTCACTTTTACATAGTTAAATTTACATATTATATTGAGCAAGACCAAAACAGTTTATTGATGTCTTCATACTCACAAACATGCAATAGGTAATTAATTGTTTTAATAAGCATAATTAATTTTTTCTAAAATCAATAAACAGCAAATTGAAATTGATCGTCACGGATACCTTCTAACGTCATAGGAATCATGCTTTTACTTTGTTTGCAAAGGAGATCGTACGGACCGACGAAATACGTCAATTTCATTGGTAAACCTTGAGAAAAAATACAACAACATTTTACCTGAGTAACAATTTAGGAATTTCACACATAAATTTTGCAAGCATGAAATTCCCAGACCCTCTTCATACACATGAATTTATTAATTTATTTCAAAACTGCTATGAAAATTATAATAATTTATTACTAAACTGCTATGAAAATTATAATAATTTATTACTAAACTGCTATGAAAATTATAATAATTTATTACTAAACTGCTATGAAAATTATAACAATTTATTACAAAAATACTATGAAAATTATAATAACAATAAATTAAATTAAAACCTAATCAGCTCATTCTATTAACAAACAAAAAATGTCACAATCTTAATTATTAAACTTACTAAATAAAGTTGTAATAATTATTCTTAATCAAAGCAAATAATAAGTAAATAAATAAATAAATAAGCAATTAAAAGAACGCCAACAGACCTCCGATTCTAGGTACAAGGATGCCCAATGGTGACCTGTGTACGTAGCTCTGAATGCTTGAGAAATTACTGAAAACATGAAGTACAAAATGATTTTTAAAATAAAATAAAAAAAATAATACAAACTAACTATTTATTCTTTAAGGGGAAGACCACAATTGAGATATAAAAACTTCAAGAATGCATACATCTTCAACATAGTACAATATAAGTTCAATAATGAGTACATTCCCATACATCTTCAACATCCTCAACAGTGTGTTTAACTTCAACACCGCAAACAACTTATACACAACTTCAACATGGCATACAACTTCAATGTGGCATACAACTTACATACAACTTCAACATGGCATACAACTTACACACAACTTGAATGTGGCATACAACTTACATACAACTTGAATGTGGCATACAACTTACACATAACTTCAATGTGGAATACAATTTACACACAACTTCAACATGTCATACATCTTACACACAACTTCAGGCATACAAATTCAACAACATAGCATACAATTTAAACAACGTTTACAACCGGTGCAGCATGGCACACTACTTCAACAATTCATACAACCTCAATAACAGAATCAATTTTTCATTTAATCTTCAACTGACGAAGAAAAAATCCTTAAAGTCAAATTATAATTTATGCAAAAACCACCATTAGCATTCATTATCATAATCATTACCATCACTATACCATTGCTACTATCATCATAAGTCAAGAAAATTTGTGAACTGAATAACCACTATTTTATGGAATTCACAATTTATCTACTACATTTCAGTGATCTAAATAACAGTTAAAATAACATCAAAACTACAAATCTAATTCAGTATTTTAAAGAATTATATTTATATTGTTTTTAATAACTCTAATGAAAAAATAATAATATTAAAAACTCACTTTTGATAAACGGAGAGAGAATTGAGGTCTGCTTCTAATGACTGGAGAGCCACTATGATTTTGTTTTTTATTTTTCTACAAATTGAATTTAAAAAAAAACAATTAGAAATATAAATATAATACAATTATTTATCAATTCAATCAGAAAAATTTTAAACAATATAACGAAACACCTATAGGATATCAATATAAAATATTATAAATAACTATCTATACTGACACACACACACACACACACACACACACACACACACACACACACACACACAAACACACGCACACACACACACACACACACTCTCTCCAGCAAGCACAAAATGTTGTTAAAATGGTAAAATAAAATTAAGTAAAAAAATTCATCATCTGCCTGCTCTATGAATCAAGAAGTTGACAAGTCGATGTAATAAACAGAGAAGGAAATTAAAAATCTCTTTTACAGAAAGTAACTGCTCTTTCATAATTTTATTTATGCTCTGTCCATGCAATCATTCATAATTTTATTTATGCATTACTCCATGCATGCAATCATTCATAATTTAATTTATGCATTACTCCGTGCATGCAATCATTCATAATTTAATTAATGCATTACTCCGTGCATGCAATCATTCATAATTTAATTAATGCACTACTCCATGCATGCAATAAATCATAATTTAATTAATGCATTCATTCTTATTTCATTAATACATTACTGCATGCATACATGCATTCATTCACTCATATAAAAAACAAACCTTCAATTTGTTCACATAAACAAACCCATTAAAGCCACAAATGAATCATTCATCAATGATATAAACAAAACTAATCACCATCCTCATCACACCCTGATTGCTAGTTAGTGCGGCATAACAATTAAAAAAATTCAAAATGGCAGCTTGAGAAATAAAGCTGAGAAGTAACTGGCTGTTATGGTTGTTTATTGCTAACACTTGGCTTTACGTTCATGTATGAGATATCAATCCTGCCTTAATGAACTTGAAAAAAAAACATTCTACACAGAACAAAACGACAAACTCAACACAAGCACACACATTTTAACGCAATACAAAACGCCACACTTGTGGACAAAATCAACGCATTACGCAATCATACGCACACAAATAAATACAACGTACCAGGAATTCATACAAAATAGACAAAAATAACAGACAAACAAGACACAATACACGTGACATAAGTCACAAATACATAAATTACACACAATGTTTTCTGTAAATCGTTTTCACTGTGAGAGAGAAGCTGTACATTTCAATGCCTTAATAACGTGAGAGTTACGACTTCACACGAGATCATCATCATCATCGCCAAATGAAAGAAAACAAAAAAAAATCTTTCTCACTTGTCCGATGAGATTTCATTTATTGAATTTAGTCCTTCAATGTGTCTTTTCAGTTCATCGTAATCACCACCTTTTAATGACTTCAACAGCTCTGGACAGGGCTGTGTCGTTGTGTATAAAAGAAATATTGTTAATTATTTTCAAATTTAAAGATATTTGAACAAATTCCCTAAATGTCGATCTCAATAAAAACATAAAAAAAACTAAAAAAAGAATATATAAAGCAAAAAATATATAGAATTCTCACTCTCGCGTCTGAATTGACTGTTATAAAAACATCTTCGATGATTCCATTTTCATTCACCGAAAACCTAAATAAAAAAATATTTTCTCGAATAAAAAATCAAATAAAAACATTAAGAAAAAACTCCATTCATCCGCGGCCAGATCTAACCATTTATCTAAGATAATAATAAAAATAAATAATGATAATAATAATAATAAATAATAATAAATAATGATAATAATATAATAATAAATAATAATGATAAATAAATATCATAAAAACAAACTTGAAACTGAAGATGTCACAAGAGCAGACGGCTTCTCCCTTGTTGACGTCGGAAAAAAACTTCAATCCGCACTGAGTTGCGACCGCTTCCAGTCTGTCCAATGTGTAACTTGTCTTTCCGACTGGAAGGTTATTAAAAATCGAGATAAGAACGATTCAAGAAACAGTCTTTTTATGATTCTCTCTGAATTTGATTTAATATTTTAAATTAGAAAGTTTATTATTTTAAAAGTAACTTCTCTGAAACGTTCAAAAAAACTGCTGAAAATATGCGAATGTAAAACAATTTAATATCTTACGATGGCAAAAATAAGAATGGAAAAATTATGATGGTGATTATTAAATCTGCAAAGATGAAATATAATGAAAGTAGGTTAACGATGAAGGCGATGAAATGAGATGCAAAAGGATGAAGATGGCCAATAACTACTCTCTCTCTTAGCTGATCAGTTGGCAACAATCAATTAAACATGAAAATATTATTATGAAAGCAAGTTAACAAATCTTTCTGTTTAATATGAGACACGGAAGCTAAAGATCAAGAACAATTAAATACGATATTATTATTAAAATAAATAAATTACCAATTTATATATAGAAAAAAATAAAAATGGAACTAATAAAAAAATCTGAAATAATATGAAACTTTATATTCCTTAATAAAATAAATGAACAACCAAGAATACGAATATCAAGTGGCAGCTATATTTGCTTGCTTGTTTGTTGGTTTGCTTCATCCCATCAACAGTAGGAATCACATTATTAGATAGATAGCAAGCAGCTTGTGCCAAAGTTTTTCTAAGCTGATTCATAAGAACCAAATTTTATACAAATAGTATAATCTCTCATAATACAATACTTCTAGAAAACATACAAATACACAAACCAAAATACAAAACTTTTTCCAGAAAATTATGATTTCTATTAATAAATTAATTCAGTTTCAAGTCTTTTGGATAAACATGCCAAAAGTATCATTTTCATGCTATTAATTACTATAACTTAATTAAATCCTGGAACAGGTGATTTAAAACATTTGAATTTTAATTAAGCATAAAATTTATTCGCCACACCAGGTGATTCATTTCATTTCAAAACAGATTTATATTCACTTGATAATCATAAACCTAATAGCATGGCATCCTATTATCTAAAATGGGTGCAGGCCAATTCGTCGCAAAGCCGTTTCGTCGCAGGGTACATTTTCGTCGCGACATTGCGACGAAAATTCCCACCTTGCGACGAAACGGCCCAGAATGCGACGAAACGGCCGACCTTTGCGACGAAAAGTCTAACAATTTCGGTGGGCAGTATTCCGATGTATGGCGAAACAGATGGCCACCCTATTGCCAAAGACCACTCGACCGCCAAATGCAAGGTGAATTCCGCAATCTGCACGAGCCATGTCATTACAAGAGGTTGCGCACGCTTACTACCGTTCAAACTGGGTTGTGTTTATGCCATGTTGCAATACCAGACAAAGGTGTCGGATTAAATGGAAGTCGTTTTGTTATATTCGCCAGAGGAATGTGATTTTGTATCGCTACACGATGCTTTGGACGTGTGTCAATCGATCGATATCTTCGAAAAACAGCGAAAGTAAGTCAATGATTAACTCAGCGTAAGTCCCTGAACATGTTAATTAATATTATTATTTTCTCAGCGAGCAGAGGAAGAGTTATTCAAACTGGCTCCAACTACAAATGCTCACAGTTCCATACCTGCCTACCAAACCTATCTATCCCAGAACAGAAAAACATCAGATTATTATCGAAAAAGGCAAAGCTAACCACACATAGGATCCAAACAAATTGTTATGGAATCCTTGTTAGAACATAATGCCAAAAATAAAAGTAAGTGCTACTATATTATTAGTGTTTACTGTTCATACTTTTTAACAACAATGTTTTTATTTAGCAATTTATGAAATACTTTCAAAAAACGTGGCTTAATGGTTCCTATCCAGTGTCTACCTGGTCCTGTTTTGATGTGAAAATAAGGACCAACAACGACCTGGAAGGATGGAACAATGGATTAAAGGAAATGGCCAACCACAACACAAGCCGTTATGCTTTGTGTTCAGTCTTAGAAAAGGAGGCACGCACCATAGCTCTAAACGAGCAATTTGTGAGCTTGTATCAGGTTCAAAGGGCTCAAAGAAGAGTTGCCAAAGAGTTTGAAGAAGAACTCAACAAACTCTATCTTAATTTTTCAACAAAAAAAATTGATTCAATTCAGCTGCATAGTCAGCTAACGAACTTGTTAAAATTGAACAATAAATGATTATTATTATGATTTTGTGTTATTTGAATTACTAAGTTTTCATTAAATGGGCTGTTTATTTGGTTTTCTTTTTAATATTCTCAATTTAATTTAAATTATGACTGTACTCTAGAAATTTGAAGCTAATTAGCAACTTATATCGTTTTAGAATTATAGTGCCGCGTAGGGATAAAAATCACTTCCCCTGGCGAATATAACAAAACGACTTCCATTTAATCCGACACCTTTGTCTGGTATGCAACATGGCATAAATACAACCCAGTTGCAACGGTAGTAAGCGTGCAGCAACCTGTTGTAATGACATGGCTCGTGCAGATTGCGGAATTCACCTTGCATTTGCCGGTCTAGTGGTCTTTTGCAATAAGGTGGCCAACGGTTTCGCCATACATCGGAATACTGCCCACCGAAATTGTTAGACTTTTCGTCGCAAAGGTCGGCCGTTTCGTCGCATTCTGGGCCGTTTCGTCGCAAGGTGGGAATTTTCGTCGCAATGTCGCGACGAAAATGTACCCTGCGACGAAACGGCTTTGCGACGAATGGGCTAGTATCCATCTAAAATATATCATTGATTCAAAACCAAGCCCGCTTCCTAAGTCCATCTTAGCATTAAAACATTAAAACATTATTTCTATCGGAAATATCAAAAAGAAAAAGTATTTCTTCACTGATTAATTCACCAGCCATCGCAAAAAAAATTTACATAACGATAAAAAACAACATCGAATCTTAAAATTCATACCATTTATCGAACTCCTCAGACTGTTCAGCTGGGCGTGTAACAAGTGTAGGTCGAATCCACTTTTTCTGTCCTGATATAAAATGAAAAAAATTCCACTAAAAATTAAACCTAATAAAGTAGTACAAGTATTAATACATTTAAAAACAAAAAACTAATATCTCCTAGAAAGTTTAGCAGAAGACCAGTGAAGATCTGCCAAGTCTGCTCAATTATAATGCTAATATAAAACAACAGAAGAGTAACAGTTGTCACATTAAGATGTCCCAGGAAATAAGTTATAACAGAGGTTCTGTAATTAATGTTTAAGATCTTTATGATGTGTTTGGAAAGATGTTGCAATTCCGTTGTGCTGTGTCGTGTATGTTATTATTATATTTAATAGGGTTCAAAAATAACTAATACTTTCTTTCTGTAAGTAACTTGATGAATCTAGAAGCCTATTTTGCCTACTTCTAAATAACTGACTAGATACTTAAAATATAATGCTTAACTTAATCCCTGACTAGCAGACTTAAATTTATCCCTTACATAAACTCTTTTCCTATACAAAACCTTTGCAGATTCATTATAGTTGAGTATACACTAGACAATATACACAAGTAATACTGAATAGACTTTTACAAATAAACTGGTTTGGTCGATCACACAAAACAAGATACAAGAAGAAACCTTTGAGTGTTTAATCTGACTCAAATTAGCTATGAACTTGTTTTTTTATGGCTTCAGTCATTGAATCACTGTTCTTGTTAGTCCTTTCATTTTCTTTCAATTAGTAATGAATGATAAATAAACTTCTACAAACAAACTAGATACTTACCACTGTGTCTTCTCAAGTTTAAGGGTTTTAGTCATTTAGCCACTGTTTTAACTAACTATTAAGTTATGGTCTATAAAGTACTATAAACGAACAAAGTTTGATTGAACGCACTGGCTACGGATCCGGCAGTGCCGGACCTATAACTATTACTTTTCGGGATCCGTCAATTGATAAAAAAATAAAAATAAACGTAAATTTTATTTTTTTTAATTTAAATTAAAATTATTAATATTAAAAACAAAATTTGGATCCGTAGCCAGTGCGTTGCTATAAACAAAACACGGTTTATATCTACGTTATCGAAGTACACTGGCAGCTGAAATATTCTAAGAAATATTTTTAAATCATAAACAAACAATGTCGTTAAGAGTGGGTGATAGTTTCAGTTCCTACACAGAATTAGAGAACAGAATTACAACATATGAAAACATATGTAAGTAAACCAAGTTGCAGTATCGAGAACCAGTACATGGAGATACTTACACCTTTTTCATTTTCATTTGTGAAAACCCAACTAATGAAATCAAGAATCTTTGAGGTGCAAGTTGAATTGGAAACTGTTAAAGGAGATATTGGGGGGGAAATGGAAACACTGAATGAAAACAGTTGTGTTTGTTCATTTGCCAAAACAATGAATCTACCATGCAAACACATGTTTGCAAGTAGAAGAGCAAAAGGGATACCAATTTTCTCTCTTATTGGAATTGGTGATAGATGGCTAAAACAACAAGTTCAGCAATCACATCGAATTTTTCAGGGCTCAAACAAAAAACAGATACAGAAAACTGTATTGAGTGCGACAGCTGCTTAGAATGGTACCATTTTAGCTGTGCTGGATTAACCAAAAAACCCAAAAAAGAATGGTTTTGTTATTCATGCTGGAGCTGATATAAACAAATTTTTACTTTAATAAATTTGTATCAGACTATTATTGTTGTCTTGTATTTTATTTCATCCCAATACCATTGAAAAATGTATGTCCCTGACGGACCCCGAAAAATAATAGTTATCGGTCCGTCACTGACGTATCCCGAAAAAAATTAATGAGTGGTCCGTCACTGATCAAAATAACCATAGATAATAGTATCTATGACTAATGCTATCGAAAATGTAAATCAAACTTTTTTAAATAAAAATAAATTCAAATTTTGTTTTTAATATAAATAATTTTAATTTTAATTTTAATTAAAAAAAATAAAATTTACGTTCATTTTTATTTTTTTATCAATTGACGGACCCCGAAAAATAATAGTTATAGGTCCGGCACTGCCGGATCCGTAGCCAGTGCGTTGATTGAACACAAATGCTAACGAACATTTGAAACTGTGTGAAAAATCTTTATAGCTTCAATTGCTGTTTTCTGGCGACGATTCTTGCTTCGCAGCTTTTCCATCAAACAATCTAGTTGCATTTTGTCGCCTTCTACAATAAATCATTAAATGTGTCTAATAAACTCATAAATACAAGATTCGATGAAACAAATGATGCAGTCGAAAAAATTCTACAACAATAATAATTTGCTGACAATTTGCGGGAGGCTTAAACTAGCATATAAAGACATTTTTAAACAAAACATAAACAAAAGAGAAAAAATCTATGTCAACGGAGAAATAAAATAAACCATTTTTAGATGCCTGCGATCCTTCAACAACCATCGCAGCCGCCATTTAATCAATAATTCTCACCGTGAAGCGCCTTGTTTACATTTCATTAGCTAAAAATATCTTTAAAAAATACAACAAAGCTATCTGCGAAGTATCATAATGTAGTATTATTTATTCAAACCCATAAAAAAATGTTATAAATATTTAATCTATACACGCATTTACTTCATAAAAAAAGTATTTTCATGTATTTTTTGTAGCGATAATCTTATTGAAAAGTTATTTTATTTTTCTAACTTATAAATTGCAGACTATGATAGTAATTATTTTTGTATTTAAAATAATTAAATGAAAATTAAACTTTTTAAATTGGAATGCAATATTTGAAACATTTTTACCTTTATTAAGAGACTAAATCGCATTGGAGTGGAAGCGCTTGGTAAATTACTAAAAAAAAAAACATTCGCTTCAGTTCGTTGTGTTAGAAACGCGTATTCGCATAAAGAACGATTTTGCATCATTTGTCAAAAAGCTCAAAGTTAGTATTAATCAATGTTGAATAAGAGTTTGTTATTTTGTGTTTGATTTAATAAATTGCAGACTATAATCAGGTTAATGAGCGAAATGTGTAATCGTACGACGTAAACGTAAGACAAACAAAGACGTGATAATAATGATGGTAAATATGGTAATAAAAATAAATAAAAGACATAAGGTTGGCATTAAAGCAGGGTACTGAAAAACAGTTTTTTGCAACATTTCTTATTTTTATCCAACACGTCAATACGTGAATAATTGTATGCAACATTTGTTAGAAATAATTGGCCAGTGGATTGATTGTTCTAATGACTCTATTACTCTATTGTATATATAAATATAAAATTATAAACTAAACACTAGACCAATATAATGCAAAGTACCTAATTTTTGAGAGACCCCTAAAAAGGTTCTTGTATGATGGTTTCTGTAACTGGAAATGAACCGAGAATTTGTGGTTTGTTCTTTTGCTGGCACGATTTTGTTTAGCTGTAAAACTGCTTCAATCGTATACAATCTGAAGGTTTAATGATGTAAATATAGATGACTGAATTTTTGGTAATCATTTAATTTGACAGGTTTGGCCAGGCCAAATTGGCCTATAGTTGTTAATTCTATTAACAAGGTGCATGCCATGGCAATAAGCAGCGAAATTGCTATTAACATGGTGGAGGGTTAGGTTAGATTTGAGGTTATAGTTAATATGCTAATAATAATAATCTACATACATAATTTTCTATGTCGGTATGTAGGTATGTATGTTAGCAATTTCGTATAACGAGGTGGCCGCGGCAGTCAGCAGTTAAAAAAAATTAGTGCGCACAGGGGTGCAATAAAAGTTATTACGCAATTGTACAATGCCTAAAATAATATATAATGGGATTCTATTGGCTATTTCTAGTAATATTAATAATATGCTCTGCCATGTCAATAGCACTGACTGCCTACAGTAGTCACGTTACAAATTTTTTCCTAGCCTTCTCAACTCGTCAAAGTAAACGATTGCTTATTTTTTCAATGAGTTTCTTTACTGTTTGAGTTTATTTTAATTTCACTTGTTACAACATGATTTCAGACACTTCTTTTGTCATCAGTCTTAAATCACCAAGCAGGTCATCATGAACGTTGGGGTGGCTCACAGTGATCCCAACCCGAACTCGACTTACTTCAGCAGTAGAGGGATGTGGCTAACGTATGTGCTGGTCGTGGCTTTTATACACTACGTGTTTCTCAGTTTGCCCTTTCTCTCTGTGGCTATGGCATGGACTCTCACCAATGTTATTCACAATGCAGTTAGTTTATTTTGCTGACATGTCCATTGTGTAGTTATTAATTTATTTTGAAGGAGATATTATGCATTATGTATTATTTATATAACAATGAAGTACAAAACACTGTTTTAACTGGCTCTGTCAAAAAATTAAAAATTTTAACAAGATAAAATGTTAATATTTTTTTCAGGTGGTTTTGTAATCTATCTTATCACCCAATACATTTTTATGTAATATTATTAACAAAGCAATTGCTTGTTAGAATTCAGTTATCTTGGTAGATATGACTGCCATTTAATTTGTCAAAATTTGTTCTTAACATTTTTTATTTTTTTCTCCTAACAGTTGATGTTCATAATCCTACATATCGAAAAAGGAACTCCGTTTGAAACAGCCGACCAAGGAAAATCCAGATACAGGACCGTTTGGGAGCAGTTGGATTATGGAATTCAATTTTCACCATCAAGAAAGTTTCTAACAGTGGTTCCGATTGTTCTGTTAGTATTTGGCCGGTTTAAAGGCTGTTGGTACATGTATTTATTTTTATTTATGTTTTCTAATAATATATACTGTATAATCTGGTTATAACGTAATGTAACTTTGGTCCCGTGCATTTGCCCTGTCTGCCCCTCATTAAATTACCCCGGCTATAACGTACATTAGGATATAACGTTTTAAAATATTGGTATAGATTTTAATATTTCCTATGTATATAATGGATTATTCAACTCATTTACAAATCATAGCCGGCATAATAAACGTTTATTGCAATAGCCAAAGTTATCAATCGTCTGGTGTACTAATTCGGAAAATAGGTTATCGACGCTTTCTTGCATCTATTAGTCAGCATAGTGTTGTTGGCTGTCAGCACGTGTTTGAAAGAGAGGAAAGTGCAAGATCGTGTTTTATTTCATCTCAAGATTTAATGGCGCATTTTTGGAGGCTTTTTTCAATAGGAAAATAAACTTGAAAACTAGTCACCTTGGAGAGTTCAAGTTTTTTGCATTAGGTTGAGTAAAAGAGTAACTTCTGAGGCAATAAATTATTTTTATTGCTTTTAAATAATGAAAACATAAAGAAAAATAATGAACTAAAAAAGAAGTCTTTCAATAAATTCTATCAGTAATATTAATCTATGATTTGCCAAATATACTAATCTGCCTCACCAAAAATGATCTAAAGGTCCATACACACTGACCAGTTTTTTCATCCAGCTCTTGTTTGCCTAAACTGTTGCATAGATTATGATAATTTATTTGGTTGCCAGAGACCATGACACATTTTGCCATTTTTTTCATCCCGTAACTGAGTTACTTGAACGAAAGCCCAAACGTATTATAATTTGAGACAAAGCAGCATCAGGTAGTGTCTAAACTACCAATTATTTTTAGCATAAAGTACTTTGTAGCACACTAGCTGCACTTTTGTAGCTTTGCGCAGTCATTTTAACTGCAAGCCGCTTTTTCACCCGAAAATTAGGAGAATAGCTAGGTTGGATTTTTTTTAATTTAAACAAATAATGACATCAGGTTATCAGATAATCTATTGATTTTGTCTTCAGATTTTTCCTGGCAAGTTTCTACACAAAGTACAACTGGTACCACTTTGTTGCGAACGCCATCTCTCTTCTGTCCGTTCTCATCCCGAAGTTGCCGCAACTTGACGGCGTAAGAATATTCGGAATAAACAAATATTGAATTCACCACTACAGCGAGCAGACTAACAATCTTCCTTTTTAATCCTTTTTGACAACAAATTTCTTCTCCTTATTCGGTCATTAAGCGTTCGTTACGAAGGAAGACAGTTAACTTGTGGTCTAGTAATGAAATAAATTGTACTTTGATGAACTTCTTAACTTTGAATTTTGACTCATCGATACGTGGCTTTTGTAACATAGCAATGCTCCGAGCAGCAGAGCTGCACGGTTTGAATTTTGATGATCTAATGGTTTAGCATAACATTTTTATTGCTTCTTTTCATGAATTAAATAAAAGAGCTGAGATTTACAAAAATCTTTTGTACTTGTACTTACTTTGTATAGAACCAGAACTAAAATATGAAGCAAATTCTAAACAAGTAAAGGAAAAAACGAGTTTTTTAACATTAATTTCAAATACACTCGATTTAGAAATACGAAAGATGTTCAAATTAAGTTGTCTTTTTAATTGAATCATATATTGTCATCCAATATAAAGCTATGCTGAAAGTTTCAGCTTCCTAGCTAGTCAAAAAGCTGGTTAAATTTTACTTGCAAGATTTGCGTACAGAGAAAGCCACACAAACAGAGATTGTAATCTAAATAAAAGTTTTTAAAAATACTTAATTTCTTATTAAGTCATACAAAATGGGTGCCAACTGAGACAATGTCAAAATTTAGTCCGTACCTGCCAAACAAATTGCCGATCACTTCAATGGCAAAAGTCATAACATTAGGGAACCCTTTCGTGTAAAACACCTTAGTAGTGCCAACACAGGCTCATGCATATGCATTCAGTCTTACTCATTGATATATATCAATGCTCTTACCTACCTGTGTCCGAAATCAGGATATGCTAAACCTTATGCTTAATACTTGTCACGAATCTGTTTGTCATTTAATTAACATGTAAATCAGTTGTTCCCAACCTGGGGGTCGCGACATGTTTTCTGGGGTTCGCCAACTTTTTTAAATGGTTTCTTGAAGTTATTGACCAGATTATGGACAAAGTATTGTAGGAATCTGTATATAAGTTATTATTACATTTTTTATTTGTTCAAATAATATTCCATGTAACAATTTGGTGTTGAAAAAAAACTGTTGTTTTTAATTACTTCTTAAAATTACCTTTTTTAATTGGGATTGTGGGTCACTTGGATTTTATAAAAAGGTGTCAACACCCAAAAAAGGTTGGGAACTGCTGATGTTAAGGATGAAAGTGAGCAGTGAATGAACTCCTTGTTAAATGTAATTATGCCCACCATGACTGAGGTTTGATCCCTAAATGACAGCATAACTAACTTTATCATTGTGCTAGGCTATTTCACATCTACATAAAAGCTTGCTTGAACTTATAATGTAGCTCTATCAGGTGTGCACAACCTTATCCATAATCAACTGACATCAACATTGTCCCTTAAATTAGAATATAGATGTTTTGCTGGATAATCTTCATGTTATACTGTGTCAATGCAAAAAATATGCAAGAACCAGCCTTACGAAAGAACATATCAAAATTCGAACATTCCAATAATTGCTTAAACAAGTATACTCAAAAATACATTTTATTTCAAATATCTCCTTAAAACCATGTTGGTAGCCACTACACACTTACAAAATTTCATCTTAACAGCAGTCTCCAGAAGCAATTATTTGACCTTAGCAGTTATTTATGCAATACAGTGAATCACACCCCAGCTAATTTGAACACACAACACCACAAAAGTTTGTTTAAAATTTTTCTACATATTTTATTTAACTTTCCAGTCAAAATAATAGTCCAATCGTCAATCTGAAGCATCTACTGTATTCCATCCACATTAATACAATCTGAAAATCATAATTGCATTTCATTAAACATCATATTTGTATTATTGGCATATGTTGACAAAACATGAATAACAAACCAACCTCTGAGCAGGACCCATTGTCGACTTGATGTACAAAGACCTGACATTCTGCCAGTTCTTCTTCAAGAGAGAAACCAAGAAGTTGATTGATGTGGTGATGTTAGAGATGAGTTCTTCCTGTGACATCTTGACGTGACCAACAGCTACGGCTAAGCAGAGCACCTGAATTGAAATATTAAAATCAAATGAATGAAAAATTAATAAATTGGAAATTTAAATAATTAACAAACCTTTTTCATTTGAAACTTGATGGTTGCTTTGACTTCATCAACTTTGCCTGTCATAGACTCGCTGTGAGTCAACATAGAAGGGAATTTGCCTGCTTTGTTCAAACCAGGACCAACAATACGAGGAATCTGCTTGATCAGAGAGTCAGAGGCAAGGAAGGCATCATACTTCTTGGCTGAAGATACAATTACAACAAAACACTTTACCATGTTTTAAACACCCTATGCTTAAAGTTTTTACTTACCCAGTTTTTTGACGAGTTTTTTGTTCTTGTTCATTTTTTTCAAAGCTTCGGCATCCATACATTCAATGTTGTTAGCCTTGGCTTCATCACAATGCTGCTGGTCACCCAACACGCAAACGGCCATCTTAGGTCTCGGAACATTCCTCAGTCTGAAAAAATTCGTGCATTATTATAATCAGATTGACTCCTCTCCCAGTATCGTAAATTATCCACGTTACAAATTAGCGATAATACAGCATGCGGGTAACTTACTTTACGGTTCCGGAGAAACGTTTATCCTTTTGGGGATCATAGTTTTTCAGGGAAATTTGGAGTTCAACGGTCTCTGTGAACTTCCTCGGCTTCTCCTGACTGTTGGTGAGCAGTGCAGTCACGCACTCAGTCACGGTATCACGAGACAACTTGCTGTCATAAGAAAAAACAAACAAAAAATAAGTCAGATAATCCGTAAATTGCCGGAGATATAGTAAAACTCTGTCAGTTCTAATTTAATTTAAATCATAAACGAATTTCGAAAAACTATGAGTCGACACTCATACCTCATCTTGTTGTTCCGGAAAAAGAAAGAAGCTGTAAAGGACCATGAAACTAAAACAAGTTAAGACGTTACCACAAAATCATAAAATACTTTTAAAAAATTTAATTAAAATGCTTAAATAAATTCTATTTTTTTATTAAATTTGAAAACAATTAATTTTTTGCAAAACTAGTTTGTCTGAGTTTTGATGAAGTTTATAAAAATGAGAGTGAACTTTGTTTATGTTACAGATTTTTGCATGGCATTATTGATTCCGACTTAAGACATAGTAATAGTTTCCAATTTTTTTAATATCTTTCAACTAAAGGCCATCATTTTAAGATAAAATCTCTTTTGAATAGAGTTGATGTTACCAAGTTTTTTTTATACTAATCGTATTGTGCATATATGGAACCACCTGCCTAGTTGGTTCAACTACTTTCAATAGATTTAAAAGTCTTGTTCCTGAAGTTGACCTGACAAACTTCCTTACATATAAATAGTTATCTGGCTGCTTGCTATTTTTTTTTGTGGTGTCTTCATCTGTGTTTATTTGGACCATATTTACATCTTTCCTCAGAGTTCTTATTTTTACTAGTCTTATTTATTTTTGGCTCGCTATGTCACCTCAGACGGTTTATTTTATTTTGTCTTGTTTCTTTTTTATTTGGATTGTGATTTGCCCAAACAGTTTTAGAGGCCTTTTAGGTTCCTCTGTTTGAGTTCTAATAAATAAATAAATAAAATAATTAAATAAAATTTTAAAGATAATTCAAAGAGAAATTCCAATCATTGAACAAAACTTTACAAGATTTTAAATAAACACTATTTCAGATGAAAATTAAACCCTTTAATCGTTTAGGTCAACAGACGTAATTTGGGAGTTTTCCATTTTTGCGAAACCGACCAGCAGGGACCTCTAGGTATCCCTATTACCATAGATTTATATAATATAATTAAATAATTAATATTATAAGTCTATGCCTATTACAGATGAGCGGAGCTTCGCCGGACAAATACAGTGAGGGAATGAGTTAAGGAAATTTTCAAAAACCAAACTCATAAGCATTTTTATAGATTAAAGTTGAAAACTAAACGACATGATCAAGATAATTTAATTAAAATTTAATGACCATCTTATTTCATCCAATCCGGACTGACTAATTCGTTACATTTAACAATAAAACTACCTACATTTGTAGATGAAACTATAACTTAAACCTTTACGCTGGTTTATTTAATAAACAAAATTATTGACAGCATCCTCTACTCTCTCAACGCCGTTAAGAAAACCTTGGATGGATCTAGATATGCTGAAAGGGCCCACGTTCCCAAATTTTATCCTCATAAAATTTTACTTTTTTCTACTGAAATAGCTAAAAACCAAGCAAGGTGTATAATCGTAAAGTACTTCCTCTACCGGTCATCAGCATTTTTCAGAGTGACGTACCTGCATTCCCCCACCTGGAATGTCTGGATCCGCCACTGTACGCCCGTTAATTTTTTATTTTCAAGAATTAAAAAACTGTATGTTTATCTTCTTTTTTGAGCGTTTATTTCTAAAACTGTAGTACCAGAAGTTATTGTGGCAAGGTGCGTGATTAGTTATTTAGGGACATCGTTGTGTTGTTGTCAAATATGGAGGGTGGCGATCGCTCTAAAAAAAATTTAACAAAAGGCGGCGCAAGACCAAAGGAACACAGCCAAAATAGATACAGGCATTTCCAACCGAACCGCGTATTTCGTGCGCCTGATTCTGATTCTTCTGATTATTATCGAGAGGAGGCGAAAGATGGAAAAAAATCCCAGAAAAAAGCCACCAGATCTCACTCTTTGCTTACTAATTACGCTGGTTTGGACGTGTGCCGGTCGTCGCACAAGTCCGATAAAAAACGAAGAAAATTCACTAATTTAGGTGGAAATGTTTCCAGTTCAGGTTCTCGGAGAAGTTCTTTTTTCAGTGGAAAATACGATGTAAATCAAGATATTTGCAACACGGAATTCGTAGATGCCAGAAACGACACCAACATGTCTAATATATTTTCTAAAACACACAGAAGCCTTTCAGATTTTCCAGAAGATTCAAAAAATTTGTCTCGGGTTTGCATCGGTTGCGGTCACGGCATCTGCGACAGGTGTAGGACTGACAAGACTTTTTTCTCCTGCACTGACGATGAAGCTCGGAGTTGCGTACCGGAATTTAAATATTCGAAAGTACCTTTCGGTTACAAAAGGCTCGGAGATGTCGACAGACCTAGAAATTTACAGATTCATTCAGGTAATTACAGTGCCGGGTCCGGTTCTTCTTTTAGAAAAAAATCTTTGCCCAGCGAAAGAAAACACAACTCGGGCGAGCATTCTTCGTCGTGTGAAAATTCATACTGGACCGACTGTGACAGCTCTGGAAAAGGTCGCAAAAGTCCGCAAAAGCCGTCGAAGCATAAAAAACATCAGCTCATCAATAGATTCGGTGCTCATTTGAAACACCAGCAGTATTCAAACAAGATTATAAATACTGATGTCAATACGGAACAGCTGAAACCCTCCAACAATGTACTGAGGAGCTTGAATTTTTTGAAGAAGTCTTCGTTTGTTGACGGCACAAGTACTCTGATTGGAAAACCGAATAACATCCCGCACAACCCCGATCAAAAGTTTACGAAAGGGAAATCTAAACCCGGTCGCAGGAAGAAGTCACGTTCCCATCTGGCATGTCAGCCCTTAGCGAGAGTTCAGGACAAGTGCAATGATGAGGAGAGTAGCAGTTTGAGCAGTTCGAGTTTGGAGTTGGGCATAAAGCCGGTGTTAAACGCGGGAGATGATGATTTTTACGGTAAGAAATATTTCGTTTTATTAATTGATGTTCGGGAATATTAAGTAGGATGAACTTCATGATTGACAAAAAGTAATGTTTGAATTTTGGCGTCTCTTGGGAAGATTATTTTGTTAATAATAAAAAAGTAAATAAACAATTTTAATTTATATCGAAAAATATCACATAATCATCAATAAAGTTCTTTTTTTTCACTGTTTCTTCAGACTCTTCTGCAACTTGGGACCGGGATTGGAATTTTGATGTTGATGAACCATACGAACTCAACATGAACATGACTCCAAGGCCACTGGCTGATGGCTGCAGGGTTTGTGTCATTTTCATCATTGTGGTTTATTTATTTCACTTGATTGCAATGTCTTGTTTTCCTAAATAATATAATAAGGCCACTCTGGGTAATATAATTGTATGCATGCATTAATTAATAATAAAAAAAATTATTATATTAATAGAAATGAATGAATATTTTAATATTAATAAAAAGAAATGAGTATATTTATTAGAATGAATGAATTAATATCAATAAAAATAAACGAATCTATTAATATCAATAAGAATGAATGAATATATTAATAATAATAAAAATGAATAACTGTATTAACCCGTTTAGGTCCAAAACTTTATTAATTAGATTTCTAATATTTTTTTTTGTTATTTCTAAGTTACTTGCTTATGTTTTAACAGATTTATTTTTAATTATTTTTTATTTGAAAGAAAACTTTGAAAATTCAGTATGCTCGTTTTTCGAACGGTGGTCGTATAGACTACTGAAAACGACAAAATGTTTAAAAGTCAATTTTTTTTGTTCTCAACGCAAACAATTATAATATAAATTTTAGGCTATAAACAGAAAAGCTAAAAACACATTTCTGACTTTATCAGTAACACAGTTCAATAAAATCCAAAAATTTAACATTCAATAAATCAGTCAAGCAGTTCATGATAGTCGTTTCAGAACCGGGATGTGCGGAAAGCACCAAAACAATTCCGATGAAGTCGTTTGTCGCACTTGGCCCACATGTACAGTGTTTTGCCATAATTTTCCAGCTTGTAGCGACCTACTGTTTTCACCTTTTCCAGATCATGACCATGGCCAGTTGCTGAATCTTCCCTATCGTTTTGTTTCTTCAACCGTGCATGAATTCATTTCATCGGTATAAAACAACCTAAACAGCCTATATGGGGTTTTTCAAGCAAATCACCATTGTGGTGTTTCAAACTCGTTATATATAGACTGTTTTAAAAGTGGCTATTCAAATGACTCTTTTTGGTCCAAGTGCATTTCAATCGTTTTTGGCGTTTTGGTTGCCGCGGCATTGAACTGACCGTATTTGCGACCTACATTTCTTCACCCAAAGAACCGACACAGTCTAATCTCATCCCATCATTAGTATAATCAACTTCTACCTTCCCGGATATTACAAAGAATAACATTTCTTCTTCATTTGCTTATTCATCAGTCACGTGTTATGATGCGCCGGGTGGAAGAATGACAAGTATGTCAACCTCAATGCTATCATCATCATCAAGAATTAGTTACATAGCTTCTTTCAACGTGAAAAAACGTTCTGTTTGACGCCTTTCATTTTTAAACTTTACAAACATTTCATTCAAAGAATGAAATTTGCAAAAAACACTATCACCAATTCAACCACTGCACACCTATAAGCTGAATGAACTAGTTTCGACTCGTTCGCATACAGTACTCTATACAACCAACGACCAACGATCGTAGAACGAGCATGACTCATACATGTTCAGATTGTGGGTTAGTGTAAACACAATAAAATTTAATTAACGTTGCTGTTTACTTTTGAGTACATCTTCTTTCGATATTTCAAACTTTTGTTATGATAACTCTCATGAAATTAGCATAATAAATTTTTAAAGTTATATCGGTCGAAAACCTTGAAAATGCTCATATTCTAACCCAGATTAAACTACTTAATATGAATAAAAAAATTATTTAAAAAATTTTATACAGTGTATTGAAGCTTTCTTAACATAAAAAAAAACTTTTAACAGAAAAAAAATTACAACTTAATTTTATGCAACGTCAAAAATAAGTGTGTTCGTAGAACGTACGATGGTCTTAAACGGGTTAATTGTAATAATAATGAAAGAATGTATTAAAATTAATAAAATAGAATGAATATTTTAATATCAATAAGAATGAATGAATACGTTAATAACAATAAAATGATGAATATATTTATATTGATAGAAATGATTAAATAAGTTAATATTAACGTATTTATACACATATAACGTGCACTCTGACGTTCCTGGACAGGTCATAAAAAAACAGATGTTACTCCATCAATCAGAAAATGTAAATACGTAAAATGTATTTTCAATAATATTTATATATTTAATACATTTTATTAGACAAATTGTGTTTATTTATAAAGCCGCATCTTTTTTCAACCCCTCTCCAGGCTTTTACAGGTGTGCGTTATATGCAAAAAAAAGACGTTAATAAAAATAAATAAATATGTTAATATTCATAAAATATGTTAATATTCATAAAATATGTTAATATTCATAAAATATGTTAATATTCATAAAATATGTTAATATTCATAAAATATGTTAATATTCATAAAATATGTTAATATTCATAAAATATGTTAATATTCATAAAATATGTTAATATTCATAAAATATGTTAATATTCATAAAATATGTTAATATTCATAAAATATGTTAATATTCATAAAATATGTTAATATTCATAAAATATGTTAATATTCATAAAATATGTTAATATTCATAAAATATGTTAATATTCATAAAATATGTTAATATTCATAAAATATGTTAATATTCATAAAATATGTTAATATTCATAAAATATGTTAATATTCATAAAATATGTTAATATTCATAAAATATGTTAATATTCATAAAATATGTTAATATTCATAAAATATGTTAATATTCATAAAATATGTTAATATTCATAAAATATGTTAATATTCATAAAATATGTTAATATTCATAAAATATGTTAATATTCATAAAATATGTTAATATTCATAAAATATGTTAATATTCATAAAATATGTTAATATTCATAAAATATGTTAATATTCATAAAATATGTTAATATTCATAAAATATGTTAATATTCATAAAATATGTTAATATTCATAAAATATGTTAATATTCATAAAATATGTTAATATTCATAAAATATGTTAATATTCATAAAAACTTCGCAGTTCACGTCGTCATCTTCTTCCGAAGCAGACGATGAATTTGAATGCGATTGCAGCTACTGCTTTCACAATCCAGGCAGCTCTCACCATTCGCAGCTTGAACTGGTCCGATGTAAGCTGGTGGTTGTTGTTATTTTGTGTGCGTGTGGTCGAACAAGTCGATTAAGCTATCGGTTAATCAGCAAATCGTTTGATAACGCAGTCAACTAATCCATGTAATCATGCAGTTAGTCAATCATGTAATCATGCATTCAGTCAATCATGTAATCAAGCATTCAGTCAATCATGTAATCATGCATTCAATGAATCATGTAGTCAAACAATCTATCAATCAGTGTGATGAGTTAATTGTATAATCAGACATTTTATATTTGATGCATTCGGCTGTTGGTTGAATGCTTCTATCTATTTAGTTTTTTTTTATTCTTGTTGAAGAGAAATTATTAGGCTGTTATATATACCTAAATTCAAATTTAATTTGTCTAATTGTTGCAAGAGTTGTTTTTATAATTTATATGAAATAATAACAATATATTATTATTATTATTATTTTTCTTTTTTGCTTTGCAGCCATGTTCAATGACAGGTAAGCTATGATTTTATTTTTATGAGTTATTGTAATGAAACAAAGCTACAGTGTCCTGATTCAGATTGGAGACTTTTTGTTACAGCTTTTACAGTCAGCCTAACTTAAGATCTTTTCATGATTTCATTTCACGAGGACATTGAACTTTATGCTTTTCATTTGATTGGAAATTCAGATCCGAACTCAGCGAGCAACTTTTCGTTGAACTTTTCGACGTTCCTTCCATTCTTCCGCACGAACCCACCTGGGATGCCATCGTACAGGTTGGCAGTAATTTAGTTAATCTCTAAACATTTCACGGTCGCGATTGTATTTCAGTGCACAAGTCGTGCCTAATTTTCTACAGTTTTCAGATCAAAGGAATTTATTTTCAAACTTGCAAAGGTTCATCTTAGAATCTTAGAACAGTATAAGTGTATAAAATGTGCGTATCGTAGAAGATGAGCGTGGTTTGTACACCTATATATTTATTTATAAAAAATTTTTCAAATGCAGAAATTTTATTTGCATGTGATTGCTTTGTAACTGTTTCTGGTAACAATAACTTATTATTTTTTGTTCTAATGGATTTTTAGTTGAAATGTTTATTACACTTGAAGTTGTCAAGTTATTTTGTGGAAAATCCATGTTTTGACCTTTAATGAATCCTTCTCCTACCAATATGGTCAAAAACGACCCCAGAGGTACTTTGAAAAGCTGCCCCTACTACACCCATGATCAGAAATTGGTGAAATTTTGTGACTTTGTACAAATGTACCCCCTCCCACTACAAGACCCTTGAATTTTTTTTTAATTTGGCCACAAAATTTCACTGAATTCTGATCATTGTTATTTTACCCTTGGTTAAGCCTTGACATTCACTTGAATTTATTGCTCATTATAATTAGTTTTATAATACTTTTATAATACTTTTTGGTTAAGCCTTAACATTCACTTGAATTTATTACTCATTATAATTAGTATTATCTTATAATACTTTTTCATACCAAATTTTAAATGGTAGGGCAGATCATAAATTTTTTTTTTTATAATACGTGTGTGACATTTTGTCATCGTTGGATATTTGAAATCAGGAACTTGCCGAGCAGATCCGAAGGTTCAGCGTGGACATTGACCTTTTCAGTTCCGTTTCTACTCTTACGAATTCTGATTTCGAAGCTTTACCCACCGCAGTGCCATCGGGTGAGACACATTTAAATGTTTTCCTGTTTTGTAACTTTTTAAAGTTATCATTATCATCTCCATTATTATTATTAGTACTATTGTTATTATTTTTATTAGTGTTTTGATTTAATTGATTTATATAAATGTTTTTAAGATTATCTAATTTTAATGATCATGGTCAGCTGTTATTTCTATATTAAAGATACATGTAAAAGCTATATTTTGTTTTTAATTTTTTCTTCCGGTATATAAAGAAAAAAGATTTCTTACAACGCAAATAAAAAAATACTTCTTAATGATTTAATTTAATTTAAAATTATTTCAGAGAGCCAGGAGAGCCAGACGTGCACGATCTGTTTGAGTACATACGAAGAAGAGGAGCTTGCCAAAGTTCTTCCGTGTTCCCATTCGTTTCACGTCCAGTGCATCAAAGTCTGGTTGGCCAAAGTAGGGCAGCGGCTGATATTTTGTGTTCCGTTTAAAACATTCGTTTACTCGAATGGATTAATAATGTTCATTAAATTATCACTATTTCTGGTGACATTTTATATCATTTGGTCAGAAGAATGCAATTTAACTAGTGGTGGTAAACCTTTTTTGACTTTAAGAGATCTTAAATTCGTTGTTACTTGTTGAAACTGAGATAGGTCGTGGTGGTCTATTTTGGCAAAGAAGGAAAATGATAATTTAAATGAATTATTTTGATAAAATGCTTGCAACAGCCATCTAATTAAATTATTATTATTATTTCAGTCCAGTACGTGTCCAGTGTGCCGAGACGTTGTCAGGAAGAAAAGATGATTTCGTGGAAAGAGATCAGGAAGAGAAGATTGTAATAATTTAAAGAGCAGCAGTGCGGTGAAGGATGTTATGAGTGAAGCTTTCGTTCCATTGTTTTCTCCTATTAATAAATTGATTAATTATGTTGATTAACTCACTTTTTTCGTAGGTTTTGTGTTTCGCACTGTCGTTGTAATTCATGAAGAAAATCAAATGCGATGATAATTTAACGCCAAAAAAATTACATCATCGAGAAAGTCATCTTAAATTGCAATTCTTTTTTTTCCTGTTAAAAATCCTGCAATGACATTCTGAGCATTAAATATTACCAATCGACATTGATTTTTCAAATTCCGTTTGACGCACGTTTTTTTCCGGACTGAATTTCCACTCGTTGAAGAATCCGGGCTTTTTTTTACCTACCAACCCGTTTCATGAGTTATCCATCCTTTTTTTCACTAAACAACAATTTAGAAGCACTGTTCAACGTATTGTATTGTGTGGTTTTTTTTGTTTCTGTTGGTGTTTTTGTTTGTGAAGTTACGTATCAATCTAAACTTCTTTCCACTTTTGCGTAACGTATCCGATCGAATCAAAGCGTTTGTAAGCTCCTTTGAGAGGTTTCAGTTGTTTCTTCTTCTTCGATGGCTGCTATCCTAATTTTCATGACACCCCCCACAGTGAGCCACTGACAAGGCCCCCTAATGTTCCTCTACACTTAACAAATTATGTATTCGAAAATGGTCTGAAATGTTTCCAGACGTCTGTGGTGTTATAACATGTATGATTTTGTGGAAATTTGGTTTGGGTCTTGAAAGATAATGTTAATATTCCAGATGTGAAGCAGAGTAACTTAGCATGAAATGCTCAGTAACTTAGCAGCCGAGACAAGCAAGTCCAACTCGCCGCTTCCCTGTTAGATGTTTAAAGTTTACATTTTTTTCGAAAAAAAGAGATTAATAATTTCGGAGCGGTGTTTATAACCTAATGAACCTTTCCTCCAAAATAATCCATGAACATTTCTTCAAAGAAGTCGGTGACCGGGTGAGTATGTAAACCTAAACTTATTTTTCAAGTTTTCAACGATGGCTGAGTAAGTGTAAAATGTTTTTATTTTATTTATTTTTTTTGTGCTCTCAAAAAATTTTACCCCCCTACGCTATACGCCACTGATGGAAATGCTGCTAAAAGATCGCATTGAAAGAAATTTGACCTCAGCACCACGGATTACAAGTAATAATGTGAAACTCGTCTATGATTTGAGTAGTGAAAAAATTGGATTGTTCCTGCCAATAAGTTTGAACTAGATAACCTGACTGTAATGTGGAAAATAATGCAATCATTCTTGCACTACCAAAAACACAAGAACAAAGTTTTAAATTTCTCTTGCGACAGATGATCTGGGTGGTGAATTTTAGTTCATTAGAATTTTTGACTGCATTTTCATTTCCGACAGTTTCTTCGCTGCGGATTGGTTTTGAACCCCCCCATCAAAGAACCCCTTTTTAAGACCGGATTTTTGGGACATTTTCAAGGTCGTTAAAGGGGAGTACCGGAGTCCACTGTACCAACTAACTTGATTTTTTTTTTTATAATAGTTTATAGTCCTTTACACCAGGTGTTTTAAGACTCTAATGGCTGTATGTGGGAAGCACTTAAGTACTTCCTGTCGTGGATCAGAATTTGATCCTTTTTACTTTTCCCTCCTCCTTTCTCCAGGCTTGGGACTGGCTTGCAATTAGCAAGGCGGAGTTAACTAACTTGAATATGAATAAACAGCTTATAACATGCCAACCAAAGCCGACAGTAGGGTAACTTGTATAATTGTTGAGTTTGCTTATTCAGATATCAATAAATACGTGCAAGTTAGAATAATTCACGTGAATAAATTATGTATAATTGATGAAAATGTGTTGCATCAGGCACCTCTGTAGTATAACTATAAACACCCACAATTTTAAACTTTATTTTGTACAAAAAATGGTCAAAAGATCAATGAAAATATTAGCACTATTGCTCATTCTCCCCCCTAAATTTTTTATTCCCCCCAAAGTCAAGGGGTCTGCCTGAAACACTTCCCCCCCGACACCGGTAGTTTGTCTTCTATTCTTAAGAAGGAAATGTATCCTAAAATAAATTACTCAAAACACAAAAATTGAACTTGATACATATGCTCTTCTTGTTTCTATTTCTAATAAACGGGATGCTGCTAACTTAACACACGACCACGAATGAATGCGTACGAATGGGAGGTCGTTGTGCACATTGTTTTGGTCGCTTTTTGCAATGCGTTGAAGCAATGCATATAAATAATAATGAAAATAAAAACTTACAAAAAAATTTACACGCACGAAACATTTTTACAGCCCCCGCAAAAAAAAAAGTACTAATAACATTAACAAGATTATCTTACAACAATCGACCGCGACCAGGGAATATATCGAAGATGTACATTACATTACACGTATGAGTATACGGCTGACGCCATCGACTTAAACACTGCACCAGAAGCAATGAGAACAAGAATGTAAAAGAAAGAAAAGATTACAAGGCCCTCCAACTTTTAAACCCCCCCGATCCCGATGAGGAGGAAGTGCGCAGCGAAGAGTGGAGTCGTATCGTCAAATCCTTCGGGATCGAGTGATGGAGAAAAACGAAGAGGTGAAAGAGAAAATAAACATGAAAGACATGGATAGTTTTGCAATCGAACGTTTCTTTACATTAAGCGCATCGTGTATAATCATCATCATCATCATCATCATTAACTATTAATTATCATCATCACCATCACCACCATCATCATCAACTAATTAATTATCATCATCATCATCATAATCATCAACTATTAAATATTAGTAACAAAATTAGTAATCATATCAGTGTTGCAACTTCACAATGTAAAACAAATCTGCCCGTAACCCGAGTAGCCAGATGCGATGAACCGGAAAAGTTAAGTGATTAATTAATTAACTAATTAATACTAGGAAGTAATACATTCCAGTTTATCGTAACAAATTAAATTTAGACAAAAAAAAACCAAAATTGTCTGAAATTAAGTTAATTAAATTTAATTTTACATTCGTTTACTTATGCGCCCACGTCAAACCGCACGAGCTCATTAGATTCCAATAATTTTTTTAATAAAAAAAAACTCAGAGACACGACAGACGGACGTACTAATAATTCAACTCAAAGAAGAAGAAAAGAAAAAAGAATGGAAGGTGCAAAACAAAAAACCGAACGCCACGTTTCAGATTCGCGAAAAATGTATATATATATATATATATACAACTTCGAATTGACTACAAAAACAAATTGATACTAAATAAAATACAGGAAAACAATTGAAGTAAAACAAATCGAATCCGGAAATAAAAAAAGAGATTTAAAAACACAAAGACATCATGCGCTGCTAACAATGATCACAAGGTTGTCTGTCGTAAGTAATTCATAATTTTAGTTGTGGGGCGCTTTTTTGCCCTTCATATAAGATAGCCACCTTTTAATCGTCCGACTGAAGAGTTTCCTGCCAGCGGGGTCGGTTTCGATCGCCAGTGCCATGTACAGCTGGCTGATGTGAGTAGTGTGGTAGTCCCACCGGGCTAGGTTAGGGGCGTGGCCGGGGAGGGAGAAATGACGAAGGTCGTAAAAGGAACCCGACCCCGCGTCGAAGAGGGGCAGAGCAACTTTGAGAGTGGAGAAACCGGCCTCGAAAAGCTGTCTTGCTGTCCTTATGTTCTTCAATGCTGGAATAATTGCTTTTGCTGCTGGAAGTAATGCTTCTTCGTCGAGGTGTTTCGTAACTGCCGGTTGTTGTAAGAGATCGTGGATATTTTCCCCGTAGACAACTTCCGAACGGGCTCCGGTCGACGATTGTTGCTCGAAACTTCCGTTCGGACCGGGAGGAGTAGGAGTCGGCTGAGATGAAAAATTGTTCTTTTTTGAATCGATCAAAACATTTTCTCGTGAGAGGCGCTGAAATGCCGAACGGTCAGAACCGTCGATGAAATCCTTCTTCATTTCAACCGGAGAAGCAACCGGCAAAGGCAGTGACAAATTGGAAGAAGAAGAACCTCGCGATGCTATTCTGTTCAGAGTATTATACCTCTTTCTGATCCTCTTCGATTTTAAGCTGTCTTTCTTGCGACGGCCGCGGGAAGACTGCGGCGGGTCGTGGAATGGTTGAGTGACATCGATGGAATTCAATTCTCTTTTATTCCTGAGCGGCAAACTAGAGTCGATTCGAAATTGTTCGTCTACTAATTCATTACTTACTCGATCGTTATTATCTACACCCTTCGAATCTCCAGCAGTATTTTTATTTACAACAGCTTTTTGAGCAACGTGATCGTCGAGCGTCTTCAACCAGACGTCGTCCCCTAGCACAAATCCATCTTCGAGTGGAACACTGTCGTCCAGTGGCTCCAAGGTCTCGGCGAGGTCGTAGAGTCCGAAGAGAGCATACATGAACCCGTTGACCACGAAGCTGGGCGGGTCCGTCGGGTATTCTTCGTACCACGGGTGTCGGTCGAACAGATACGCCAGAACTCCTCCTTCGCTGCTGGGAATCAGAAACGGGTTGATGCCCTGGTACGCGGACCTCAGGTAAACGGGGTTCTTCGACCTGCTGTAGGCACGGCTGAGTAACGACATGGCGTGACCTTGCGCCATGGCGGAGTACCATCCCGGTTTCAGGGTCATCGAACCTTCAACCAAATCTCTACCGACGGGTATCGGCCAGCCACCTTTGGCGTCTTGGCTGGATAAATTGAGAAAAATGAAAAGCATATAAGAAACATTTAGACAAAAACATTAATATATATACAAAATAAGCATCAACGAATGACTTATGCAAATTGAACAGAAACCATAAAAGTTATTTTAATAAAAAATTAATTTCTATCTTAGAGAAAGAAATGACTTTCATCTTCGTCTTAGAAATCAAATCTCACTGTTTAACCAGCCAATCAGCCGAATGGTAGAAAAGGCTTAGGTGATCCTTATTGGCCAGCTGTAAATTTCTCAAACTGCCACAGCCTCTCAGCTCCAGCCTGGACAGATGCAAAGGAAAGTAGCGGGAGTACAATTTCTTACGTAACTTCTGCGGTAGACTCTGGAAGGTGATAATTAAAATATTTTGACCGTACATGTCACCGATGAGTGCGACAATTACAACCCAAAACCATTGCATGTCACCATCCATGTATTCGATCACCACCACCGTCAATATTATCATAACCACTATATATCATCTATCATCATTATCATCACCACTATATAATCATCTATCATCATTATCATCCTCATCATCACCACCACCACAGATACAACGGGCAAAGATTTCAATAACAAAAAAAACTTTAGTTTAAACACAAACGTGAAACGGCAACTCGATAGTGTAAATCGTTTACACACGGTCGATCTTATTGACAAATAAATTTTGAAATTTCACAAACTTCTATTTATAAATTAAGGCACACAGCTTACAAGCTACACAGAACTGCAAGGTATTGTATGTGTGTGTTTGTTTGTGCATGTATGTATGTATGTATGTATGTATGTATGTATGTATGTATGTATGTATGTATGTATGTATGTATGTATGTATGTGTGTATGTGTGTGTGTGTGTATGTATGTATGTATGTATGTATGTATGTATGTATGTATGTATGTATGTATGTATGTATGTATGTATGTATGTATGTATGTATGTATGTATGTATGTATGTATGTATGTATGTATGTATAATTATATAATCTTAGATGATAGACCGATCAACTTGGCTCTTTTTTTTTTGTTTACAAATCTATTATTTTATCTCCTCTGCTTGAAGCCATGCACTCAGCTCAGGTTCGTCCAAGGACATAAAACTATTATTGTTATTATTATTATTGAACAGTTGATAACGCGAAAGAAATAGGTATTTCTGAATGTTTTATCAACAAGAAACCAGGTACATATATTTATTTATACAGTGGAGACTGCAGTATCTATCTTTCTCGTTCTTCAGAGTTATTTTGTTACTCTCTCGCTTGTAGGGGTGTAGGGCCATCGCACAACACGAAAGCAAACCCAAGGGGGCATGGCTACCTCTTTTAACCGGCTTTTTGCATCCCCCGGCGGGCGATGATGGCGCTGGCATGACTCAACCAGTCACCCTCTCTTCTACCAATCTCTTTTCACTACAGCTGCAAGTATGTCTAACCACAACCACTGTGCCACCCAGCTTACTTGAGTGACCATATTTTAACAACAAATAAATGAACTGATAGCGGCGGCGCCAAATAATTAGAATTCAAACGAGAAAAACAACTTTTCACATTCAAGCGCCTCAAACCGTAATAAATCGACTTAAAATGAATGCTTAAAGTTGTTCATATGCCCTTGTTAATGGTTAATTGGTTTCTATTTATCTTGTGATTTGCGAAGAAGAAAACGAATTTCAAAGCTCAAATCGTTATAGAGGAATTTTAGAGCATCTAATATGATACATTCTAATACTAATATACTACATATTCTAATACTAATACTTGTATTAGATGTTCTGATACTAATACTCATAATCTACTACTAAAAAATCACTCATTTCTGACTGGTTATCTCTAGTATAAGTTTTTGTTCATAGTCAAACAGAAATAAAAACTATAGGAACCATCTAATGGCAAACATACATGCAACAATTTTTAAATATAAATATTTTTTGATTAAAAAACAATTATTATTATTATTATTATTATTATTAGTATTAGTATTAGTAGTGGTATTAGTAGTGATATTAGTAGTGGTATTAGTAGTGGTATTAGTAGTGGTATTAGTAGTGGTATTAGTAGTGGTATTAGTAGTGGTATTAGTAGTGGTATTAGTAGTGGTATTAGTAGTGGTATTAGTAGTGGTATTAGTAGTGGTATTAGAAGTGGTATTAGTAGTGGTATTAGTAGTGGTATTAGTAGTGGTATTAGTAGTGGTAGTAGTAGTGGTATTAGTAGTGGTATTAGTAGTGGTATTAGTAGTGGTATTGGTAGTGGTATTAGTAGTGGTATTAGTAGTGGTATTAGTAGTGGTATTAGTAGTGGTATTAGTAGTGGTATTAGTAGTGGTATTAGTAGTGGTATTAGTAGTGGTATTAGTAGTGGTATTAGTAGTGGTATTAGTAGTGGTATTAGTAGTGGTATTAGTAGTGGTATTAGTAGTGGTATTAGTAGTGGTATTGGTAGTGGTATTGGTAGTGGTATTAGTAGTGGTATTAGTAGTGGTATTGGTAGTGGTATTAGTAGTGGTATTAGTAGTGGTATTAGTAGTGGTATTAGTAGTGGTATTGGTAGTGGTATTAGTAGTGGTATTAGTAGTGGTATTAGTAGTGGTATTAGTAGTGGTATAAGTAGTGGTATTAGTAGTGGTATTAGTAGTGGTATTAGTAGTGGTATTAGTAGTGGTATTAGTAGTGGTATTAGTAGTGGTATTAGTAGTGGTATTAGTAGTGGTATTAGTAGTGGTAGTAGTAGTGGTAGTAGTAGTGGTATTAGTAGTGGTAGTACTAGTGGTAGTAGTAGTAGTAGTGGTAGTAGTAGTGGTAGTAGTAGTGGTAGTGGTAGTGGTGGTGGCAGTAGCAGTAGCAGTAGTAGTAGTAGTAGTAGAGTAGTAGTAGTAGTACAATATAGAAATTAAGCAAAGTAATTTATCAAATTTAATTCAATTATCTGGGGCAACACACATTCACACACAAACAGGCAGACACACAAGCTTGCAACTGGGTCAGTTCAAAGAGTAAAGCCGGTGCAAAATGAAATATAAAAAAAAAGTTGATTGAAACATTCTTGAGTTACTTTTTGAAAATCCGTGTGGATATCTCTGGTGAGCCTGTGCCATCCCTGGCGAGTCCCGATGCCATAGTAGACGTCCTGACTTGATGGAAAAATAAAAATTAAACAACGTTGATCATTGATCGAGAAATCGAGATACTCTCTAACACGAGTGGTAATATTTTTAGAGTTTCAAACAGTTACATGCTGATTATTTTAATGAGTTTTAATAGTTTATAGCCCTCTACTACACCAGGTGTTTTAAGACTGAGTTATTATAGGCTGCTATTAACTATACGATTCATTATTAAATGAGAAGAAATTTTTAGCTAAATTTTGTACATGAAGATTACTAATAAGATTATTGCACGACTAGGCCCGTTTTAAAACCCTAAAATTCACGGCCTGGCCCAACCCGTGCAGTACTATAATAAACTTAATATATTAACAGTATATAATAAACTTAAAGTGGTTTCTAATAAACTGTAATAAAATTCAAATGTAATAGATTGTAAATCACATGTATGAAATCCTTTAAAAGCAGATATTAAAAAAACTGATATTGCAAGCAAGGAAAGCCATTTAAATTGCAAGCAGGGAAAAAACACCCAATAAAGACGAACTCATTTGTAGTGATGGTGACATCGGAGGCCAGGTAAGTTATCTTGTACACGTCACCAAGGTTCGTCTCGAAGGTCAGGGTCACGGAAGCATTGGTCGAGAACGTCATGTCGAACGAGAGAAAGTTGAAATTCGTGGAGGTCGAGTAGGGGGGAGAGGATGGCTCCAGGGTGGAAATTTCATCGGGAATGTTGAGGTAGTAGAAGATGTCCGGGTCTAGTGATTCTGTGGGGTAACAAAAATTGTTAGAAAGACATGCAAAACAATGCAATTCTCGTGATGAACAGGAGAAAAAATAATGCAAATTACTTTCACACTGGCTATAAACAAAACAATCTCTATTCTGCGTTACCAATTAATTATTAATTATTAATTTATTTATTTATTTATAACTAAATCAATTATTAATTATTTATTTAATGAATAACTACTAAATTAATTAATTAATAACTACCAAATTAATTAATAACTAGTTAATTAACTAATTAATAACTACTTAATTAATAATTAATTAATTAATTAATTAATAACTACTAAATTAATTAATAACTACTAAATTAATTAATAACTAATTAATTAATTAATTAATTAATAACTACTAAATTAATTAATAATTAATTAATGGAGTGAAAACTAGAAGCAGAAAAGAGAAATATTCCTGCCGCAGTTACTTGAAACGTTGAAGACAACTTCGACATCTGTCTTTTGACCTTCTGGACTTTCTGAATTCGTAGCGATCACTTTAAGACCATCGTACTTTTCCATGCCCTCCTTTACTCGGGTCGTGTCGAAATACAGCCAGTCGCCCTGCACGGCACCGAGGACCTGGAACTTACGCTCCGGCTCGACCAGCATCTTGCTGTAGTGGCTCAGCCCGAACTGGGCGATTTGTATCGGGTAGAAATAACCGTGAGCCCCCCACTGTATGGAGACCGGGACACCTGAAAGAATTCGTATGGAAATATTTTGTCACATAAAATATAAATTTTAGAAGTTTTTATTAAATTATAAAAAAAAATTCGAAACAGCTTACATATGAAAAACTCTGCTAAAAAATCTTCATAAAAGAAGCAGCCTGAATTAAGATTTAAGTAATAACAGTAATAAGTAAACTAAAAATAACTCCTATTCAAGGACACACACACACACACACATAACACAACACTCACATTGCATTAGTATGCATGTAAGTTATGCAGCCGGTTTTCATTAGGCTTTATAAAGCATAGTTTTTATTTTACTGCATGCTGTTTCGGTCCAATTCAGAAACCAGCTCTAATATATTTATTAAAAATGTATTTTTAAAACACTACAAGAGGAATGCAAACTCTGTAAATAAAATAATAGTAAATATATCTGTTCATCTTCAAGTCATTGTCGATTCATACTAAACAATTCTTTGTTGATTAATATCTACCTAGAGATAGCGTTTTTAAAAATGGATTTTTTTAAATATCACTATATATACATACATACATACATACATACATACATACATACATACATACATACATACATACATACATACATACATACAGAAATTGGAAATTATGTATGTTGACTTGTTGACAATGCAAAGAGCGATTGAAGAATTGGTGTGTCTTGGAGTAAAACATGATAGTTGAGTTTGGCACTAACAATTTAACAATCCATCTTTGGTTTGGCAAATAAAGAACATAAAATTTAAAATACACACGCTTATTATTATATTGACTGCTAACCGGTTGCCAATTCAAGGACAAAAAAACCCATGCAAATCCGGGTATCCACAGCTATGTAGCTTTTATTAATAATAAATCATCATCATCATCGTCGTCGTCGTCATCACCATTACCATCATCATCATCATCATCATCATCATCATCATCATCATCATCATCACCACCACCACCACCATCATCATCACCACCACCATCATCATCACCACCACCACCACCACCACCACCACCATCATCACCACCACCATCATCATCATCACCACCACCACCACCACCATCATCACCACCACCATCATCACCACCACCATCATCATCATCATCATCACCATCACCATCATCATCACCACCACCATCATCACCACCACCATCATCATCATCATCACCACCACCACCACCACCACCATCATCATCATCACCACCACCACCATCATCATCATCTCCTCTAACCGACCTTCAATGGCACTGACGCATTTGACTCGATCTCTGGTCTCGACGTTGTAGTTCTGGAAGGACATGAAGACACCGTCGTGACGATAAGTTCCGCTCTCGTTCGAAGCACCAACTTCGTAGGCCTTCGCATAACTGTGCTTCCACAGGAGCTCCTCCAGGCCGTCCTTGTTTGTTGACATCTCGCCATAAATCTGTGTTTAATAATAACAATGTTACAATAACTAGAGAGGTCGTCTTATTTCATTTATACACACACTGAGAGAGAGAGAGAGAGAGAGAGAGAGAGAGAGAGAGAGAGAGAGAGAGAGAGAGAGAGAGAGAGAGAGAGAGAGAGAGAGAGAGAGAGAGAGAGAGAGAGAGAGAGAGAGAGAGAGAATGACAGAGGAGAGAGAGAGAGAGAGAGAGAGAGAGAGAGAGAGAGAGAGAGAGAGAGAGAGAGAGAGAGAGAATGACAGAGGGAGAGAGAGTAAGAAAGATGAGACAAGAGAGATTTATAAGAGTTAGGTACTAAGAACAAGCAAAGAATTTGAATTTTTTTCTAATAACAAAAAATAATCATTTAAGTTTAAAACAATGAAGAGATAAGAAGAAGGAGAATAAATGAGAAAGAAAAAAAAGAAGATACCGCCACATCTAGAATCTTAAACGGATATGCAAAATAGGAGGGGGGGGGCGTCCTTAACTTCAATGACAACTACTATCAAGCAGGCCCGTCGAGAGAGGGAGTCTGGGGGGGAATTCACCCTGGGCCTCCTCCTGCTGGTCTGAAGGCCAACCGCAATTGGAAAAATTTTAATTTATAAAAAAAACCTTAAAAAAGTACAGTCTGATTTTTAAATTGTACTTCTGATTCACTAATAAAATAAATAAATAAATAATAGCCATAGGGTTCTGGAGGTCCACAAAAGAAGCAAGTTGGCCGCGGGCCTCGCTCATCCCCTCGACCGGCAACGTGAAGAAACCAAAGAAACAAAACACTACACGCATAAAAGAACTGACAAACCTCGAAGTACTTCTTTATGAAGCTGAACGGTACGTAAACGTTGCGCTCATCTCTGAGACAGTCGATCAGATAATCGCCGTTGATATTGCACAATATGTGGCTCGTCTCCTCGAACATGGGGGCCGCCTGGGGATGAACTTGGACCCCGTGGTTTCCACCGCCGATCGTATTGTCATCTTCACCGTCTCTTTCAAATACTCCTACATCGTCGTCGTCAGCGACACCGACCTCACCAGCTCCACCTTCCTTCTTGACCTCTGACCCGTCTGCTTGAACTTTGACAACCTTCTCAGTACCTTCTTTGATCCCATCATCATCATCGTTACCTTGGACGTATCTGTTATCGTCACCGCCGCCATCGTTGTTACGACCATCATCATCACCACCACCACCAGGGCTGGTCACCTCTGAATGACCTCCACCTTTGAAGTCCGTCCTGTTCCTGGAATGAAAAAAATATCACAGAAAAAAACAAACAAAATACAACCAGGAAATGACATTTTCATAAATCAAACCCAAAATACACCGGCAGTGGCACGACTGTCTATCTATATTATTCTATATGTATGTAAGTATGTAAGTATGTATGTATGTGAGTGCGAGCTATTCCACGTTTCGATTGCATTTATTTATTTCGAAAATATCTTTTTTCTTGCACAAAGTGTGAAATAATTTATAAAATAAATCCTAAAAACAACTTTGATATTATTTGTGCATTAATTAATATCAACCACCTCACCTACCATCTGTTTCGAGTGACAGACTAACTAAATAAAAGAAAGAAAGAAAATACCCAGATAACCAGAGATGTTATGAAGAAAAGGGATTTTGATTTTTTCCAGTAAACGATGTTCGCCTTGAATTTACAATGCAAATCATCTCGAAAAAAATCAATATTTACTTATTTACATGCTCAGAAAACATGTTCAAGCGACACACTCTTCAATGTCTTTGATCTGCATTACATCAACAAGCCCATTATTGCATCTCCTATTGGCTGGCTTGCAGCATGTAGGATATAGACAATATAAACATAAACATTATACATTATACATACATAACCAAGATATGAACAAAATGGTATGAAAATATGGACAAGAGGATGTAGCATCCACAACAATATGAGATACAATCCATATACAATATGATACACAATCCACAAACAGTATGAGATACAATCCACAAACAATATGATATACAACCCACAAAAAATTAAAGATACAATCCACAAACAATATGATATACAACCAAAAATATAAGATACAATCCACTATCCACAAACAGTATGATATACAACCCACAAAAAATATAAGATACAATCAACAAACAATATGATATACAACCCACAAAAAATATAAGATACAATCCACAAACAATATGATATACAACCCACAAAAATTATAAGATACAATCCACAAACAATATGATATACAACCCACAAAAAATATAAGATACAATCCACAAACAGTATGAGATACAATCCACAAACAGTATAAGATACAATCCACAAACAATATGATATACAAACAAAAATATAAGATACAATCCACAAACAATATGATATACAACCCACAAAAAATATAAGATACAATGCCCAAATGGAACCGAGATGATGAGAAACATACGTAATCGAGAAACAAAAAAAAAGCGAGAAAAACAATAAAACAATTCTCCAACAAACTTGTGGTTGTTCGTCGCTCCAACTTTGGCACCTCGGCGACTTCCACCACCACCACGACCGCCGCCATCTTGCCCGTTGTTATTCCTTCGAATCGTTTGATCGGCAGTCTCGTAGCTATCCAGGTTGTTAGATCGGTTCGACGAGTCATCCGCAGCGGCGTAGAAGTCGTATCCCTCTTCGCTGAGTTTTCCACCGGACTTCCCGCCGGGCGCCTTCAACGAGAGAACTTTCTCTTCCGGCGACTCCTTGTCGTTTTTCTTCTTCGCTCGGCCCGCGTCCAGGTTGTCGATCTTCTTGTGGCTCAGCCAGATCTCCACGGCGACGAAGCAGATGGCCGCGAAGGACAGCAAGCCCAGGAGTTTCTTGGGCCTGAAGATAATTTTTCCAGTCATGAATCGATGATAGTGAGAGAGAGAGAGGAAAGAGAGGGTGCTTCACCGAGTCTCAACCCATTTAGATTTTAGAAAGAATTATTCTTTATGGCGGTGATTATTTTTCATAACGGAGATAGGATCTGAGATTGTGCTGAGTTTACTGGAAAGCATCGAGCATGGCGCTTACATCTCTACTACATACGGAATAACTCCAGCAGTCTGAAAGTAAATACCAATTATTAATATTTAGTAGCTTGATAAGCAAATTAACCAAAAAAAACCTCATAAAATTTCCAGTTTTTACAACTAAATCATGCAAGAAACGTTCTTTTCTTAGCAGAAAGCTCGTACAGTTGTATAACCATACAGTAAATACAGTTGTATAACCATACAGTAAATACAGTTGTATAACCATACAGTAAATACAGTTGTATAACCATACAGTAAATACAGTTGTATAACCATACAGTAAATACAGTTCTATAACCATACAGTAAATACAGCTGTATAACCATACAGTAAATACAGTTCTATAACCATACAGTAAATACAGTTGTATAACCATACAGTTAATACAGTTGTATGACCATACAGTTAATACAGTTGTATAACCATACAGTAAATACAGTTGTATAACCATACAGTAAATAAAGTTGTATAACCATACAGTTAATACAGTTGTATGACCATACACCTGAAAAAGTTCTGAGTTGTTCTACGATCATAAATACAACTGGAAGCTCTCTAAGTATCTTCTGTGAGTACTCTATGACTCTCCATATGATCATAAGCTTAACGAAAACACGTGATCTCACTCAAAAGACATCGGATGGGGAACCCTAAGCAGATGAATTGAATATATGAATATATTAAAAGTTATCAGAGCTTTCTCAAGAAGAATATAAAACAGGCTATTATCACAATAATACTTTGTTTATTATTTATTATTGTTGTTTATTATTAACCATACTTTGTTTAACTTTTTTTCACTGATTCGATGATAAACAAGCACACACAACCAAATAGCAAGCATCGACAGCATTATCTCCACCACGATCAAGTTTTATTATCTAATAAAAACATCAAATTATATCGCATATGTACAAAAAATAATTGCAGATAGAAGGAAGGAGCACTAACTGGAACTGCTCTATAGGACAAAGACATCAATGCGAATCGAATGCGAACGCTGAGAAGAAAAATACAGCTAAGCCGATGCTAAGCTGGAGTAAAGAAAACCCTTTGATATCAAATGAAAACCCTTTGATATCAAATGAAAACCCTTTGATATCAAATGAAAACCCTTTGATATCAAATGAAAACCCTTTGATATCAAATGAAAACCCTTTTGAATAGAACAACAATAGGCGAATTATGCAAGTGTACGTTGTGTAACCACACATTCTATGCATGGACTCCTATATAATAGCTACTGCAAAATAGAAATCTATAGTTCTATGTTAAGTTGCATTTTAAATCTCTTAAGTCGACATTGCATAACGATATCACATGTACACTATGTCTTAAGTGGACATTGCATAACGATATCATATGTACACTATGTCACATATATGACAGAAATACACACACATAAATATACATCTAGTCTAAATTAATTCAATATTAAACAGACAGTTCAAGGCTATAAACTACTAAACTTGCTGAGAGTAACTCAATTAATTAACATTTCCATTTGCTTAAGTAAATAACACATCATCATCATCATAACCACTCCACCACGATGGCAATCAACACCATCATCATTCGTCATCATCATCATCATTCGTCGTCATCATCATCATCATCATCATCATCATCATCATCATCATCATCATCACCATCATCATCCTCACAAATATGGGTATGAAAAATTCCAGAATCAAGAACTGTCATGCAAAAAAAAATGAAATATTTTTTTGAGAGTCTCATACGAATGTGCTGGTCATAAATTCCACATGTGGGAAGGCAATAAATCCCCCAATATCAATACATTTCCACATTTGATTCACTCTCCCCAGGGGTCATTTCGTCTCGCAACTCGAATATAAACAGATCTATCAAAATATAAAATATAAAAAAAACTCTCCTATCACAAATTCACAAACATCCCAAACGATCAAACCAGCCCCGTTGAAACATCCACCACCACCACGATATTTGTTCAACTGTAAAAATAAAATCGCATCTCGCCATTCTCGCCACGTAGTGTAAATAAAGAAGAAACAAATTCTTCTGCCCTTTATACCCTTTATACCCCCTACTACAAGGGTGTTGGCGAGAGATCGAGGTAAGACTGTTTATTTAAAAACAAAAATTGGTCGACATTTACTATGGTTGTTACTTAATTAGTATTAATCACCAAACATCTTAAGACGATTGCGTCAAAGAGACCTAAATTATTTAAGATGACCAAGGGAAATATTAAACAGCTTTATCGTATCAAAATAATAATAATCACGGTGCAACCATGGTAACCACAAATGCCGAAGCCTGGATGTTGTTTGGTTGTGCAATCGAGAGACTCGTGTCCAGGACCAATAAAGCAATCAATTATGGAGGGAGGCTATCGAGAGCAGTGCTGATAAATTACATCGTTAAGTTGGAAAAACCATCACTGTAGATTGTAGGCACAACATGTATTGCCTTGTAAAAAAGAATCCTAAAAGCCGCTCGCTCGCTCGCTCACTCACTCACTCACTCACTCACTCACTCACTCACTCACTCACTCACTCACTCACTCACTCACTCACTCACTCACTCACTCACTCACTCACTCACTCACTCACTCACTGGTTGATTTGATATATATACGGTAGAAAAGAATGCATGCAAATGGGCAGCTAGCACGCGAGCCAACTGGAAAGCGGAAACATTTGAAAGCGCAAGAATTCACTTCTGATGTTTCACTTCAGTTGTAGGAAATTTAAGGCTGCATAGAATAGGACTGATATAAATAAATAAATAAACTAAAAAGGATTTAAATAAGCTGCAAAGAAAATAAATTAAATCAAAACAAAGTAAATAGAGTAAAATTTAGTAAAAAAAAAAAAATTAATTTCTAATTAGTTTAAACTAAGTTATATTAAGCAATATTAAGTTATAATATGTTATATTAAGTTGTATTTAGTTAAATTAAATTAAGTTAAAGTAAGTTAAATTATACTAAATTAAGTTATGTAAAGCCATAGAGTACTACTAAAAACTAAATGTTATAGTACTCTATGGTAAAGCTAAGCTAAGTTAAGCTAAATAAAAAGATTAACTAAATAAATAAATAAACACATATAAGAAATATATATATAATTAAATGAAAAGATAAATGAAGAGATCGTCGTAGAATCGGCTTGATCTTAAGATAAACATGAAAGAAATGATCAATCTGACAAGATAAAGATATTCATGATAATGATCTCAATGGAGGTAAGCCTGGCTAATCCTGCTCAAACGAAGAACTGAATCCTCTCCAGTCGACGTAGTCTTGGAGAGGGATCAGCTGTTTGTAGAGCAAATAAGGAAAGGTGAAGTGGAGAGGAGAGGAGAGGAGTTGGGGATTAAAAGAAGTCAGGTGGAAATCGCCCTCGAGAAAAACGGGGGGGGGTGATTCGGTGGTTGACTCAATATTTGCGAGTTCTCTTACCCGATGAAGAAAGAGTGAAAAAAAGATAGATAATATCCATCTGTCAAGCTCCACGCGCAAAACAATGTCATTCTTCATGAGAATAATTTCTGATGATAAATTCTAACTTAATTCCATCTGCTGTTAGGCCATTTATAATAAAGACAGACTTGATCCACCGAAGCACATCTAGGTAGCAGAGACGGATCCAGAAGGGTTGCACGCTTTCACCAGATAATCAATACAAATATTTTTAGCTATGATAACCCATTTTTGAGAGAATGACCAATCCTTGGATGAAAAAGTTGACTAATTTTTTGGGAATATTTAAAAAAATGTTCTACGACTACCCCCTTCCCCACCCACAGCCATCAACTATTCTCTTGGAGGAAAAACTTGACTACTTTTTGAGACTTTTTTCTAAAAAAAAGAGCTACGCTTACCACCCCCCCCAACCCGGTCATCGACTATTCTTGGAGGAAAAATTGTCGACCATCCCCCCCCACAGAAAATTCCTGGATTCGCCACTAAAAGGTAGACCATATATGCGGACATACAGACCACCGTGGAGACAGATAAATATATATTTAGATAACCATTTAATATGACAATTATTAAAAATAAAAAGAAGAAGAAAGAAGGATAACACTAGCGATAAAAATTATTTTCGTTTATTTGGAGAGAAACCGAAATGAAGAAAACAGTCTTTTAATTGGCTTATAAAATGACGAATGGTCATCAAAATAAGCCACCGCCATCGTCTTCGTCATCGTCATCATCATCATCATCATCATCATCATCGTCGTCGTCGTCGTCATCAACATCAACATCATCATCATTCACACAATAATCTTCACCATCCCATTAATCATCGTCATCAATACTCATCAACCATCCCTTGGCACACGACAAATACATGTATGCCTGCATGTACAATGTACACATGTACAAATGTACATACATGCCCATATAATGCATATATGGCTATTATGGCTAACGACGTAAAAACGCCGATTTCTGTTAATGAGGAGCCAAAAAAAGTGACAGACAGTTTTCATCAGTAGGACAACTTTTCAATAAAAAGAATAATAACCATAACAATAATATTAATAACAATGATATTAATAATGTCAATGATATTAATAATAAGACAACCAGCCCACACACGCACAAACAACTAACTGCAATTCCTTTTCATTTCCTGACTTCCTTCTTTCTCAGCGACAACACGACACCGTTCGTCCGTCCACATAAGAGAACGTCCACGACACTACGTACGAAACACGACGACGACATGCAACAACAGCAACTACAACATCAACATCAACATCAACATCAACAACAGTCACCAACCAAACTGCCATAAAGATATTCCAGAGCACAGATGTTTTCAATTTCCTGCACATTCCTCGAAGCTTGCGATCTGATTGGAGCCAATAAGTATTACGCCGTAGAAATGTCGATTGCAGTTATTTTCATGGGGTTTTTTGTAGGGGGAGACAACGGAGAGTGAGGGGGTCTGGTTCCATATCCTCGGGCAGGAGGAAAAACAAACTTATTGAGCAATTTATCAGAGAAGCTATAAATTTTCTTGAGATTTATAATTCTGCAAAGCATGCCTAGAGATAAAAACAGAGTAAGAGAGAGAAAGAGAAAGAGAGAGAGAGGAAGAGGGAGAGAAAGGGGAAGAGAGGGAGAGAGATGGAGGGAGAGAGGGAGGGAGGGAGAGGGAGAGAATTTACGATGAATGATACAGCACTAGGGTGACATCAATGGACAGCAAGAAAAAGAAGAATCAAAAGGAAGCACGTAAAGCCACTCTAACTATTTTGACCGGGAATGAAAAAAATTACTTACTTACCCGCATATAAACAAATAATTTCCAGATAAAATGCAAACATATCAGCTACGACATCAGACATCAGATGTCAATAAATCAGTATTTTATTTATAACCACGGAGTGAGGATTGCAACCATTGGTGACGATCGTGATGATGATATCGGTAGAATATTAATAATTCATTGTAGCATCGTACAATACATGCACTACAATACAATACAATACAATACAATACAATACAATACAATACAATACAATACAAGCCGTATTGCCATATCGTTCACTGCTGTGCCTAGAAAGTAGAAAAATAAGAAAGAAAGCCAAACAAACTTCTTTAACACGGCAGTGCACGAGAATAATAAAAAAACGGTGAATAAAAAATTCTGAACATATACTCTCTCTCGTTCATGGATCGCTTCAAAAATATCGTTTTCAATTTTTTCATTTGTTTTTTGTTTCTCTCTCTACTTAAATATTTTTATTGTTAATCTGCAAGTACAATCACATAAGTCGTTAGTCGATAGACGAGTTGAGAGGTTAAAATAAAGAGGGATTGTTGTTGATGTATAAAAGAAAAGATTCATTTCAATGCAAGAGGTTCGCGATAAAAATTAAACTGGAGATATGATTGTGATCAAATGGAAAAACAAAACAAAACCATCATAGAATGAGAACCTAGCCTTTATATCACAAACCAACTTTTCTTATAGAAAGAGATACTTTATATCACAAACCAACTTTTCTTATAGAAAGATATACTTTATATCACAAACCAACTTTTCTTATAGAAAGATATACTTTATATCACAAACCAATCTTTCTTATAGAAAGATATACTTTATATCACAAACCAATCTGGTCTCCGCAACCACACAACAACTCAACATTTCAACCACACAAATATTCAACAACTCAACCACACAACCACTCAATGACTCAATTCAACCACACAATCACTCAACATTTCAACAATACAAATATTCAACAATTCAACCACTCAACATTTCAACCACACCACTACTCAAAAATTCAAACCACACAACCACTCAACAACTCAATTCAACCACTCAAAATTTCAACCACTCAACCACACAACCACACAACAACCCAACATCTCAACCATTCAACATTTCAACCACACAACCACTCAACATTTCAACCATTCAACATTTCAACCACTCAACATTTCAACCACTCAACATTTCAACCACTCAACATTTCAACCACTCAATATTTCAACCACTCAACAACTCAACCACTCCATAACTCAACCACACAATCACTCGACAACCCAGTCACTCAACCATACAACCGCACATGACAAGCGATACAATTGAGAGCCACCTCCTGCAGCAGCAGCCATCTTCATTACAGCTTGCTCTTTTCTCTCGACTGTCACTCAAAGCTGTCCGTAACATCTTCACCAACGAGCGGCACATGATCACAAGTTGTGATTCACAACAACATCAGTGATCACGAACCGACATATTAACATAATACCAAAGCTAAAACCTTTCACCTATATAGACAGCTGACACACACTTTCTCTTTCTAGCCACACCACATTCTCACAGTTCACGAGGTCAGATCGATGAATGAAAACCTACCTCTGATTTAATTTAAACCCTGTTGTTCTAAATATAGACACAGCTACCTGCCTACCTACGTGACAACGAATACAGAGAGAAACGGCGTTGGCCAATAAATTTATGATCGTCAGCCATTCACCAGCGTTCAAGTATGTATTTAAGTTTGTGTACTGAAGTTGACCCGGTGACCCGGTGCATGGTGCATGGGCCACGCACGTGCAAGTTCAACGACGAACACCTGTACAACACCTGAGCGGGCTGATAATTAACAAGTGAAGCAACAACAAAGTTTTTAAAAACAGACTTTTATATTTTTTTACTACATAAACAACGAGCATATTAGCATAGACAATAAATAGTTTGACAAAAATATCACAAATAATTATTTAATTAAATATTGTCCAATCGATCCGAAAATTTGATAGAATGCATTGTTAATCAGTTCGGAGGTATGTTTAAATTTTGAAGTCTCTAGCTCATCGGGAAGTTAGTTTAAAATCGATTGCAAAATTTGACGACAGACAGATAAACAGAGAAGTCAAGTTAAGTAAAAGTGTGTAAAAATTACTAAAAATGAAACGAAAGAAAAAAATAACATATTGAAAATCTCCAGTAAATTTAAAAGAAGAATGGTTCTATTTTAAAATGTATTTTAATAAGATTTCGATCGACATTATTCATATAAGAAGTGAAGAAGTAGAGATATATCGATCAACATACATAATTTATTATATCTGTACGTACGTATGTATGTATGTATGTATGTATGTATGTAGGTATGTATGTATGTATGTATGTATGTATGTATGTATTTTATAACTTCGCGTAACGCTCTTAAGTGGCTCTGCAATCAATCGCAAAATGATATAAAAAAAAATTTTAAATCCGTCTATTTTGACGAGCTATCCCATGTGTGACAATAATTAACGACAATGTGAATCGTTTGAAAGGAGATTCATACATTCATACTGTAAATTTTTTTTTAAAATATTTCTTTTAATTTAATTTTATTTATGAAATTCACATAAAAACGCATACAAAACCGCATGTAAAAAAGTAAAAACACAGAAATTCTCAAGAGATTATAAATAGCGATGCTGTATCATCCATCAGTAGATCGAAAGAGACGGAAATAATGTATTTAAATGTATTATGTTAAATTCAATAATTTACAGAAACAACTTCTGCGCCGTTTTGAGACTCTTTCACGAAACACACACAAACACACAAACATACAAACACATACAAAAACACACACAAAAACACATACAAAAACACATACAAAGAGCGCCTACTAAAAAAAACGCCATAGCGACCATTGCAACTACTTGATGACACACGATCATAATTTAATCACAACTGCATAATTTAAAATCTCACCTTTGAAAAAAACTTCCTGTCCACAATAATGTTTTTAGTTTTTATGTCTCAAATAGCAAACCTGGTTCGACCGCAATCTGATCTGAGAGAGCCCTTCGTAGATCAGAAACTCAACAGTCGATTATTTCCCACAGTAAAACGGAAAGACACCGAGAGACGACGAAATGGAGAAAGTCAAAGTCAATAAATAATAATTCAACAACAGCAGAATTGTAAACCAACAGAAACTCGCAGTAACTCATAAACTCGTAAGTAAATGCTCGTTCTTTCTCTCTCTGTTCTCAGTGTTCTCACTCAGTTCTGCCGTTCATTCATAAATAGAAAAGACGAGTGATAATATAATGCGAACAATAATAAGTAACAGTACTACTACTACTACTACTACTACTACTACTACTAATAATAATAATAATAATAATAACATTAACAATAATAATGATGATGATGAAGAAGAAGAAATATACACGGTCCCCTTTCATCACAAGCAAGCGAAGAGCTTTCTAATTAGCTGCATGTATATATATATATATATATATATATATATATATATATATATATATATATATATATATATATATATATATATATATATAAAGCAATTAATGGCATAGGCTTGCAATGTTAATGACCTTATTTCTCGAGGCACCTGATTGAGTAGGCCATTGAGAAACTGAAACTGCTGACAGATCGGGATCTTAAACCTAAATAATCTCAATATGTTCGTAAGCACATCTAGTCTCATAGTCATAGGCATGAACTTTCTTAAGATCAGCCGCACTTGAAAGGTCATTAGGTCACTACTTACCATATACGGAGTGAAATGACTTTCGTACAAACAGAAATCTGTCTGACACCATCTTGAGTGGCAATAAATTCCTTTGTGCATCAATAGAGATGATTCAATCATATAAACTCATAAATGAACAAGTCAGTCGCCAATGTAATATTAACCTGGCTCCTCAATAATTCTTAGAAACTTGGAATTCTTTTAGAAAGACATTAAAGACAGAATGTGCTTTTCGGCACATTTCTTCTAAAGACGGCTGACAAGCTTCAAGGTGGTGCCTTCATATGTCAGCAGGCTCAGGGTAGACATGGGTCCATGTTTGGCGACCCAACCCACCTGAAAAGTTAAATTTTCTAACCCAACCCACTTATTAAGTTTTTTTATAACTATAAAATGTTTTTTTCCAACCCAGCCCACGCACGTGTCATAACAATTTGACCCAATCCAACCCACTCCAGTCCAACAAACAATTTGACCCAACCAAACCCAATCTAACCCACGGGTCAACCCAACCCATGTCCACCTCTAAACAGGCTGAGATGGCCAGGGTGACATTCGTGAGTTCTACTGGTGGAATCTGAACTACGAATCGACCACCCTGCCACAAGCGACAAGCCTCGACGAATTATACGTTATTGTTTATAGAAAGTAATAGAAACATTGAAATTGACTTTGACCAATGTAAGAGAACACTCTTCCACTTTTCGAGAAGCTCTCGCGTCTCACACGGATCGACTAATTTTCTAAACTCAAAAGATACATGGACTCTCGGATGAAAGAAATATACCTATAATGGACACGTGAATTGTCCATTTTTAACACACAAATCGCATAAAAGTCGTACATATCGAGTAATATGATATTTCTTCAGTGAACATAACGAGTTATGTGCCATAAAACTATAAAACTACGGAACCATAATTATTATCTGACATGACCGTTTCCAATGAAAACTCAATAACGACTGTAAAACAGTGATTTTTATTTGATCGGCCCACAAGACGCAACTACGACAGCGAATATACCTGCGAATAATCCGGGAAGCATCAATAAATCTCCATCAGCTGCACGATAATATGCGAAATGATGACCATGCAAACACCTGGAAGAAAGAAAAGTTTCCAGTTCCAACAGGAATTCAGTCCAAGAATGTAAGATTCTTCATTTTGAAACAAAAACACCTTTAGCTGTTTTTGGGTTCGTGCCACAAACAACTTACTACTAGAAGTTGAAAGAAAGCGGATGTTAAGAGAGAGAATACACACATACACATACATACATACATACATACATACATACATACATACATACATACATACATACATACATACATACATACATACATGCGTACGTACGTACGTACATACATACACACACATACATACATACATACACACAGACACACACACACATACACACACAAACATACACACACAGACACACATTCAAGATCAGGTTGACTTCCGGTTTGAGCAGTTTGCTTGCTATATAAGAACTGAACTGGCCTATATTTTTAAAAATTATTATATAAAAATTAAAAACATATACAAATTATAAAAAGATAAATACTAATTTTCAAGAATTCATTTTCAGGAATAATTAATGTCAACATTAAGAAGATGCGTGTATAGTAATTATAATAATTTTATACCTGTTTACAAAATTGAATGTGCAATTTAATTTTTGTTCTTAGGCTCACAATGGTAAACACAACATGCTGGCACACAGAAATGAATGAATCATAGCTATGTAGAAATGTTGACTATTGTAATATATTTATTTCTTTATTTCATGTAAACCCAAAACAACGATAAATTCTAAGTTCAATTTCTTAAACAAGTTTCAAATTAATAGAAGTATTAATGAATCCTCATTAATCCTCTATTATGGCTTATAAGGCATAGCTTTTTAATGTAGACTCACTAAACTTAATATCTGGTTAAAGTCCCAGTGTGTGTTTCTTTCAAATAAAACTAAATATTTGTATTATACAAAGAATGTACATAAAATCCTCCATCTTTTCGACAAGCCATCCATGATGTGTTACTATGGAAAGCGACAGTTACCACGTGATGCAAAAAAAATTATCGGACGACACGTTGCTGTCACCACATGAAAATTATATATTTATATTTTTTATTTATTTCCGATATTTAAAGTAAGGCAAGTTTTGAATAAAAGCGATGGCGTAACGAGAAACAGTTAAATGTGAGCGTAGGAAAATAAAACTTTTGTAATTGTAAAAGTAAGTAAGTTTTTTAGTTTTTAATTTAAACTCAGTCAGAGCCGAAGATACACGAATTGAAGATGGGATTGGGATTGTCTTCCAGTCTGTGGTAGGTCCAGCGACAGAGAAGGTTCTATCCGAGTAGGCAGGCAATAGTATGCATGCAATAGTAGGCATGATGAAACACAAGAAATACACACGCTTTATTACATCCGGTATCACTGTAAACATATCAAAATAAAGAGACGAAAATTACACACCTCGTAGTTAATAAGGATCACTCAGAAAGCAAGTATTATTAATATTATTATTATTATTATAACAACCGTTTAAAAAAAGTATAACTAAAAAAAAAGCTTTCCAATTTTCAGTCTGCTCGCCGGAAAATGTCGCCTGGAGTTGTTGTGTCAATTCCGATGAATAATTGCAAAAGCAAGATCTGCATAGAAAGAAATCTCTAAAAAAAAATGAATTACTTCACGTAATTAAGCGCCAGCAGCTCTGTTGTTCAGCCAAGTCCATTGAGAGACATAAAGAGGATAGATGGAAGGATGAATGGACGGATGGATAGATGGATGAATGGATGTATGGATGGAAGGATGAATGGATGAATGGATGGATGGATAGATGGATAGATGGATGGATGGATGGATGGATGGATGGATGGATGGATGGATGGATGGATGGATGGATGGATGGATGGATGGGTGGATGGATGGATGGATGGATGGATGAATAGATGGATGGATGGATGGATGGGTGGGTGGATGGATGGATAGGTGGATGAACGAACGGAGAAGATAAAGAGAGAAACAGAAGGAACAAAACATATTGCAACGTAAGTGCCAAAGACATGGAATTAAATCTAAATGGAAACTCGAGTCTTCTCGATCTCCAGCTTTTCCTTACCGAGTTTTTCTCAACAACTTTTTTCTTCTCTCCAACTAAAAACATCTCACCAACAGAACAACCGCAGACTGACTTCCTACAATTTAGTTACAATTATCCATTCCACACTTACAGTTTTACATACATTTACAAATATAAACTGGGCTTTCTTTTCCGGGCTACACCTGGTCGTAAACTCGAGTAAGCCTAGCCTTACATACGACAAGTTCGCCCCCTCCCCTCTCCCCGGTCAAGGACACATGCTACCCCATGGTTAACGACAACAGACAAGCATTACTGTATTACTACATGCTGTCGGCGTAACCGGATCCGGTAGTCATCCAATACGTGACCACAAGCAAGCAAGCGCTGAATTGCTCGGCGGCCATGAAGCTCGTCCAGATGCAGGCCATAAAAAATATCATAGCAGGATGGGACGTTATTATTTTTCGTATAATGTTCGCATTTCAGGATATGTAGGATGGATGGTATAAGGATGGATGGATGGATGGATGGATGGATGGATGGATGAATGGATGGACGGATGGCTCCAACGTCCAATCAGGTTGAAAAAAAGTGTAGGTGTTATTAAAGTAAGAGGAGTGGAAAAAGAGAGAGAGAGAGAGAGAGAGAGAGAGAGAGAGAGAGAGAGAGAGAGAGAGAGAGAGAGAGAGAGAGGTATTGAGCTCATAAAACAGAATGAACGACGATCCAGACACGTAATTGTAAAGTCATAAAAACTCCAGAAAATCTCCAGCAGACAACGAATAAACACGATTTTTAACGAATTAAAATTTCCGACAAGCTCAAAGCCGCGTTGATAATGAAGGCAAGGAGGAATGAAATTGAATGAATACATGAACACAATAATACACATACAAATAGATGACAGACAACCAGCCTGCATCTTCTTAAAGACACGATACAACAACAATGTTTGACAAGTTTTATGCAAACATGTCTTCATCATCGCATCTGTGAAATAACTAACATGCTCCATCTAACTCCACTTCAGAACCAAGGAGAAGAATAAGAGATCATTGAACTGTATGTAATGCATGCAACATCGGGAAGATTTCGATTTCATCACTGCTGTAGACAACTGCGAAGTTACAGAGACCGCTCTCGACTGTCTCGACGTAATTTCAGTAATTTGTCTCAAAGTAATTACCCGGTGTCAATCCGACATTTCGATTCTTGCACCGGTATCGATGTTTTAAAGATATCTGCCGCACATCTCTCCAGTCTCCAATTGTCACTTAGCGACCATTTTGGAAGGTTCAATGATGAATATAGAACAGATCCATAGCTAACGATGATGGAAACGACGCCTGAAGCCGATAAGAATAATAATAGATGCGTTTAACTGAACAATTTATGCATAAAAGTCTTCTTTCGTTACACTAAACATCACTGTCGGACAGTTTCTACTGCTTGAGAATCTCTTACTTTATACATAGTTAGGACAAACAAACATATAAATACCAGGGTTGAGCGGGTTTACCCGTACCCGACCCATTTTAAACGTGGCTCGGGTACGGGTAGGAAAAAATTGACGGGTCGGATCGGGTACGGATTTGGTCTTACCCGCGCATCCCTAAAACACACATATGCATAATTATTAAAGAAACCAATTTATTACATTACAACAATTAATATTGGCAAAACAAGACAAGACATTCAATGAAAACTGAATATATATATATCTATATATATAAAAGAACATGTCCTGACTGACTGACTGACTGACTGACTGACTGACTGACAGATGACTGACTGATAATCAACGCCGAGCTCAAACGCCTCATCCTAGGAACGTGAAATTTGGAACTTATATTACTTTTATAGCGTAAACATCTGCTAAGAAAGGATTTTTGAAAATTTTGCTCCTGAGGGGAAAAAACTGGAAAACAAACTTTTTTCTAAAACAATGTATATCTCGAAAACCAAAAATGAGGAGATTTTGAAATTTGGTATATAGATTTTTTTTGAAAAATAAAAAGATACGTGTTTCACCATATTTTGAAAATTCGGTTTCCCGGACCTCAAATGTGGGTTGGAAAATTGGGTTATTTGGATTTTAAAGTAGCTTCTACTCAAAAACTGTTAATGCTACAGGAATAAAAATTAGTATTTAGTTTCTACTCCAAAAATAATGAAATACGTGTTTTAGCATTTTTTGAAAATTTGATTTCCAGGACTTCAAATGTGGGGTGGAAAATAGGGTTATTTGTTTTTTAAAGTAACTGCTACTCAAAAACTGTAAATACCACAGATTTAAAAATTAGTATTTAGTTTCTATTCTAAAAATAAAGATATACGTGTTTCACCATTTTTTTATAAATTTGGTTTCCAGGACCTTAAATTTGGGCTGGATAATAGGATTACTTGGTTTTTAAAGTAACTGATACTCAAAAACTGTAAATGCTACAAAAGTAAAAATTAGTATTTAGTTTCTACTCTAAAAATAATGATATACGTGTTTCACTATTTTTTGAAAATTTGGTTTTCAGGACCTCAAATGTGGGGTGGAAAATTGGGTTACTTGGTGTTTAAAGTAACTGCTACTCAAACAACTGTAAATGCTACAAAAGTAAAAATTAGTATTTAGTTTCTACTCTAAAAATAAGGATATATGAAATTTTGGTTTTCATGATCTCAAATGTGGGGTGGAAAAAGGTTTCTTTGGTTTTTAAAGTAACTGTTACTCAAAAACTGTGAATGCTACAGATGTCAAAATTAGTATTTAGTATTTACTGAAAAAATAATGATATAAGTGTTTCAACATTTTTTAAAAATTTGGTTTCCAGGACCTCAAATGTGGGGTGGAAATAGGGGTTATTTGATTTCAAAATAACTGCTACTCAAAAACTGTAAGTGCTACAAATGTAAAAATTAGTATTTTGAAGTTTTGTGCCGGTTAAAAGTAGCTAAGTCCAGTTTATCACCGGTTGGGCCAAGCCGTTGTTTTAGAGTCTTCACACGGGCCAGGCCAAATTTTAAATCAAAGTGGGACGGGCCGAGGTTTTTCACCAAGTATATAGATATTTTAGTGATTTTAGGGTCTTCAGTTGGGCCGGGCCAAACCTGAAGTCAAGGTGGGACGGGCCGAAGTTTTTCATCAAGTATATAGAACTTCTAGGCCTGTAAGAATGGGCCGGGCCTAATTCAAACGGGCTGTTCCGGGCCAGGAGTTTAGGTTTTTAAAACGGGCTGGGCTAAGTTGTCGACGGGCCGAGCCGAGGCCTAAAAAATTGATCTCTACTATGGATGCACGGTTCAAACTCTCTAATTTCATGCGAGCGAAGCCGCTACGGGCACTGCTAGTATATTTATATATCATCTACTCAGTAATGGAACTTTCAACTGAAAGTAAAAATGAATCAGAAATTGACAGACCGATCATTAAAGCGATCGATCAGTGTTGTGTGGATGAGCGGTGTCGTCCACTGTGCATGGAAGGGATGTCGGCATCCTATTTTTTTTTTTGCAGATAAGCGGGAAGGGGAGATGGTCCACACGCGGGCGAATCCATTACACGGATCCGTGCGCTGAGATGCACATCGCATTGAATTTCATCGCATGATGGATGTATTGAAATTAAAGTGTTCCCTCATGCATCGGTGCGTGCGGGCCACTGTAAGTACGTGTGCCACACACGCATACACGAATACAAGGACCGACGAGAGAGGGAAAGAAAGAGGGAGAGAGAGAGATAACTAGAAAGAGAGATCATAATTGTACACAGTTAAAAAAAAGTACATGAAGCAATTATTATTAGGTATTTTTACAGCCTCCTACCGACAGTTCCATTTCAGAGAAAACCATAACTTTCCTGCTTTTATTCTGCTTCAATACTTAAATACCTTCCATCTCCATCCTTTTTCTGAGATTCCCCAAGTACTGCTGGATGCCCATTCACTTACATTCCATCGAGGGACACCGTGTCGGGGGAGATGGGGATAATCCCCGGGGCCCTGAAAGGTCCGGTGGTGAAGAAACTTTAAAAATTTAAGAAGTCGTTTCAAATTATTGTAAAAGTACTGACTACCCCCCCCCTACCCCCGGTCATCGGTTATTTTAGAGGGGAAAACGAAAGAAATTTTTTTTAGAAGTTTTTAAATGGGGCCTCGGGGGTTAATTATTTTCCGGGGGGCCAAGTATTCTCTCGGTGGCCCTGATTCCATCCATGTACATTTGACATTTGTACATGTACACATTGTACAGTAAGTACAGCACACATGTTGGTAGGTAACTTTTAATAACAATAACAATAATAACAATAAAAAGAAGAAGAAGAGAAATAACAATACAGATGACGATGATTATATTTTTTTCTTTATAAAATGCATTGGAAAAGAAAAAAAATGGAAGAAAAAGATAGAAAGAAAGTTTTTTTGGCTTGCAAGTTGGCAAATATAACCAAACCGGGAAGTGCTGGAGCGATGAATCAACAACACTGTGTGTGGTCTGGTTGCATACTGTCATGATTTTTTATGTATTTATTTTATCACTGCCGGTCAATAACCTCTTTCATGTCTTTCTCTCTGTCTCTCTGTCTCCATAACAGTATCTTCATCTTCCTGTTAGTTTTTTTTTCATTCAATCACTCAACGACTCACCACTAGTCACCACATTCTCTCTCTCTTCTCTTTTTTTCCATTCCAAATTTTTTCCTCGATCTAATCACTCACTCATTCAGACATCCACTCCACTCCATTCCATACAAAAGTCTTAAGCTTGCGTTCAAGAAAAAAGAAAAGTAACAAAAAAAAAGAATCGTTTTCAGTGTTTATTTTTATTCCGCTAGACATATTTTGAGACAGCAGTTTCTTAGAATAAAACGGAACACATAACAGCACCGAACCTGATAGAGAAAGAGTGTGTGTGTGCGGATGGGTGTGTGTGTGTGTGTGTGTGTGTGTGTGTGTGTGTGTGTGTGTGTGTGTGTGTGTGTGTGTGTGTGGATGGGTGGGTGGGTGTTTGTATGTATGTGCGAAAAAAACAGCAAATTTAATATTCTCGTGGCTTGCAACGACGCTGTTTCCACTTAAAAAAGAACAGTGATGTTCCACCGAGGTTCGAGGCTGAGGAGGTCGATTTGCCGGTCCTTATCCAACTTATTGCACTTATTAGTTGGCGGGCTGGAGTGAGTCGAGCCATGTGCCCACGAAAGCCTTGTGCTTTCGGTGGCCTCCCTTCCTCAAAGCCAACATAAACACGTCACCAAACACTCAAACATACATACCGTCTAAATTGTCTAATTGACAGATACAGACGTTAATTAAACCACACACACACACTCCACCGAGGTTTTCTTTTATATCAAACAGAATAATTAAATAAAAATTATTTATTCACTCGGAAAATATAATCATAAAACAACATGTCTGCGTTTTCCAAGCACAACGTCGACCGCAGATGGAGTGGAGATGGAATGGAGGTGATATTATTATTACATCAGACGTCCATAACGTACTGATCATTTCCATGTAACATCATGGGCTAGCTAGGCTAACAAAGATCAAAGGTAACACGATCAGAGCTGAGTCTGGTAATTGGCCGATATTGAGTGCTTTCTGGCGCCGAAGAAGAAGCAGCTTATAGATGGAAGATGGACGACTAAGCTGAAGGGGGAAAACACACTCCGCATAGGAGGATCAGTTCGGATTGCTGAGTGCTTTACATGGCGATAATGTAGAAAAAAAGTTCCCATTGTGTTCGTGCTTTATGTAGACAAATTTAAAGATTCAGGCTGTAGAAGAATGTAGAGTGGACATTGGGATAGTGGAGTAGTTTACTGTACAACATATCGTAGATGAGTAAAATAATTTACATTTTATATTTGAATTACTGAGCTGTAGAGAAATTTACAGTAAGTTATATTTTTAATGAAATTAGGACTGGCAACCAACCAACAATCAAACTTTGAATGGTATTTTAAAGTACTCATTCATATGGTAAAACCATAAAGTAACTTAAAATACATCTTCAGTGTTGAATTGTGTAAATGCCACGGGGCAATCAACAGCACATGTTTCACATCCAAACCAGAGCTGGACGTGGGGTGGGTTGACCCGTGGGTCGGGCTGGGTCCAAATTTTGGAATCATACGTGGGATGGGGGATAAAATAAAATTTTAAAAAAAATATTCTAAAAATAACGTTTCAACTGTGGGTTGGGTTGGAAAATTTAATTTTTCAAGAGAGTCGGGTTGGGTTGAGTGAGTGGTTGGTTGGGTCTCCACAAATGGACCCATGTTCATCTCTGATCCAAACTGTGGAGTCATTCATAGAACTAAATAATAACCAGTATACACAATCGGATTACAGAGACATAATAAGAGCATTTTACAGTAAGCACTCAGAATCAAGCAGGAATAACTTATACAGCAGAACAGTCTTGTTAATTCAACAATTCCAGACAGCGCCAGTAATGAAAACAAGTAAAGGAAAAAACGAGTTTTTCAACACAAACTTTTATTTCAAATACACTCGATTTAGAAATATGAAAGGTATTCAAAAAAAGTTTTTAAATTGAATAATGTATTGTCATCCAATATAAAGCTATGCTGAAAGTTTCAGTTTCCTAGCTAGTCAAAAAGCTGGTTAAATTTTACTTGCAAGATTTGCGTACAGAGAAAGCCACACACACACACACACACACACACACATACACAAACAGAGATTGTAACCTAAATAAAAGTTTGTAAAACACCTACAAAGATGAACGTATTTTCTTTCTTTCTTCTTTTTATGCGGTTCGAAAACGTCGTACAAGGTAAAGTAATTACGAGAGATTAAGAAAAACTGAACTGAACTGAACTGAACGAGGACGTATTGTTCTTCCAATTTATTTTCAAATTTCTTTCATTCCCACGAATCTTTCAGTAGAAAATTGTCTCAATTAATCAACTGCACGATGCAATTATAAAACAATCTTTTTTTTTCTTTTAAAGAAGCGAAACTTCACATTAGAGACTCCAAAGAAGAAGACAAGAGAATAATTAAAATTAATATAATTTGAAAAGGCGTGCATTGTGAGAAAGTGGCTATTTAATTAATTTTAATCATTTACCCAATTGAAGCGTAGAGATGGGGACAAGCGGGGGGGGGGGAATTACTGCTGATGATGCTGATGGTGCTGATGGTGGTGGGCTCCCCGTGGAGGGTCTATCCAATGAGAAACATAATTATACGATACATGTACATAATAACTACACACTCGGTGAAGTATGCAGAGTTAAAAATTAAATCTAACCAAATTGAAATCTAAAAACAAAAATTTTTAAAAATATATAAAAATTAGAAAAATGTAAAAATAAAAATAAATGAGCGATACTCGATGCACGAAGAATAGGAAGCATAAATCTCCTTTTTAAAATAATAAAATAATAGTAACAATAATAATAACTAGAGAAATAAAAAAACGGTTAACAACGTACACAGGAAGGACTAAGCAGAAGCATATGAACACGCGAAAGGACAATCCTATTAATTAAAATAACAACAACAACTGAGAAGGAGGGGGAGGTAGACATCACTATCACCACCCACTATAATATTGCAATGGCGTGCCACCCTGGAATAGGAGCATGGAGGAAGTCCTTGAACTATATAAACGACTCCAACGTTACAAATGGATTTTTATTTCTTCTTTGATGATAATAATAATAATAATAATAATAATAATAATAATAATAATAATGATGATGATGATGATAATGATAATGATAATAATAATAATAATAATCATCTTCGTACAAAATAATTTCTTGTAAGTCATCTTGTCAACTTCCAGCTGTCGATGGCATTCTTGCAGTCAGCTTAGCGTGACATCATTAATGTTATTATAGGCATGTCATTTGCATCACAAGTGATTTTCTTTACAGGAGTATTTAGCTTTGATGACATTCTGGCTGTCGAGTGTGAAAATGTCTTCAAAATGTATACTTGGACACGACATGGGCGTCACTTTATCATGTGAAATGATTACAATTACATCATAGAAATTTCAATCCTTTTACTGTAATAACTAATCGGTATATGTTTATAACTGGTCCGTGGGTATGATTCAGATGCCAATAATATTGAACTAGTGAGATTGTTATTGTAATAGAAGAGTTTTTTACTGCATTCTGCAGAATGTGAGTAGTAACTATTGGTAATTAATAATTATATTTGGTAACCTATAAGTTTTAGCAAGTATGAGCTAGAAGCTAAAAATGATGTAATAAGTAATAACATTCATCAATGATTTTTTTTCCACAGACAAGAAAGAAGAGGTCAATGGCATATAATATATATATAGAAACGTTCCAGAATATCTTAATAATACTGTATAAATGTTTTCCAAAAGTTGTTCAAACGCCAACGAAAGCAAGATGATCAGTGATCAGAGACTGTTCCAGCTGCAGCAATGCTCTCCTCCTCCAGCCATGCGTTAAACGCATCCACATCTGTTATGTCCTGCGAACTTGAGAATGCTTTCCACTTAATAATGTCGAACCGACTTGGCAAAAAACACAGAGAAACAACAACAAAAAAACAAGTACAAAAAAAACTTTTTCGCCAAAACTTTAAAAGTTTATTTGAAAAACTCGACGCAGAAAGGAAATGGAAGGTTTCCAAACAATTAAAAGAAATTAAGAGCTCATCTCTTATGCTTATCCAATTTTCCACGATAATTTGTAAGTGGAAAAAGACCTGAGTGTTTTTCTAGAGTTAACTAATTGTTTAAATTTATAAATTTAATTTTGAAGACCATCCATTTTTTAAGTCAACAAAAAATTTTCTGACTTTTTTATTAGTGTGTGTGTGTGTGTGTGTGTGTGTGTGTGTGTGAGAGAGAGAGAGAGAGAGAGAGAGAGAGAGATGTTGTGGATTTTTCAGATGTATTTTTTTCAGGAATGCTCGAATTAACAAGTAACTTCGACAAATCCGTTCTTTTAATTTTAGGTCGACATAATAATAAATAGATGCAATCAAAAACCGACTGCAGAAAGTTGCAAGTGATTATTCCAGAATTCTAGAACACAAGCGATCTTGTTCAGCGGTTGGAGATGTTAATTTAAATTTACACCTGGTTCACGCCACGATGATAGCTCATGTAGTTCTAGATCAGAACTAAATTTAGAGTACTTCGGTATTTCCTACACACAGCTATTTCAGCCTTAAAAAACCTGGTGCAAAGGACTATAAACTGTTTTATATAATTTAACAAACAACTGAGTCTCGGAACTACACGGATAGCCGAAGCTGAGACTGAAACATAGAGATCAGTTGCCGAAAATAGCTTCAAGACTTGAATACTAAACACTAGTAAACAATCAAAGAAACCAATTTACTTTCAACCTAGGACCTGAACTATATAGAACTATATTGTGTGCAAGTCCGAGTGACTCACGGATCTATCATGCGTCAACAACATTATCTCAATTGTGGCAATAAAAATAAGAGTAAGTCATCAACGATAATTTAAATAATTAGCCAACATAATGAAGCATTCATTATGTGTGTAAATGCAAGTCGCATGATTACATTTAATTGCTCGATTATCTTTAATAAGAGCACTCTTTAAGTAGTAATTGAAACTAAAATGTTGAGACAATACATTCTATGCCTCCACATTAATTCTTCCATTAAAACTATAAATATTGTTATATCTATGGTACTGATTTCACTTTTCCCATCTATTGATATCCCGACAAGTATTTTTATCAACATTGATTATATTAGAAGGTATAAGTAGCATTAACCAAGCTTTATTTATTATCGTCCAATAAACTAGAAAACCATTCTTCTGGACCTGTAATACGATTTGACGATTTTACAACAATATGATATGTTGATTCATAAAATCATAAGACCGGACATGACCCCCCCCCCCCCATTCAAGTCTGACCCGACCTACCCCAATATTCTCCATGATACCAGGCCCAAGATGACCCCTCCACAATCAGGTCTGACCCGACCTACCCCAATTATTTCTATGATACCAGACCCAACATGACCCCCCCACATTCAGGTCTGACCCGACTAACCCCATATCGGACCCAACAGCGATTCCGCTTTTGATCATCGCTGAACGTTTTTGAAAAGCCAAAAAACAGAAAAAAAATTACATGGATGCCGCTCGGAATCAGGGGATATTCATCAAGGGCGTACAACCCATATATATATATGGTACAACCCCTGACAATCTAATCCAGTCAAGAAACACAGCCATTGATTTAAAACAGCTCCATGAACACACACTCACTCACTAACTCATACACAACTTTCTTTCTCAATATCCATATCCCTATCTCTCTCTCTCTCTCTCTCTCTCTCACACACACACACACACACACACACACACAGACATACACAGACTTATATACACGCTCACACACACACCCGACTGCACTGAAAATCGGCAACGGCATCGGGGGAGGAAAAAAATGCGTTATCGCAACTGCCTATCTGCATACGAGATATAGCGCACATATTAAACCCTAACACGACGAGCGTAATTCTTTCAGCTCCGTCTCTTATCGTCGGCCATTCGGGGCCATCTCGTGGACTTCCATCCCCGTAGTACTCGTCCGCCCATGCTCGGCGGCTTCATCAAGGCCCTCGCGTAGACTTCCAACCCGTAGTACCCACCCGGCCTTGCTCGGCGGCTTCATCAAGGACTCTCCTGGATCACGTTATTATTATTATTATTATAGAGAGCGAGCACACTGGATCGATAGACGAAAACGGCGTGATTAACAAGCCGTCGCTGCGCTCGGCGATTACTGGAAGATCAGAGGGGGCGATTAAGTTTATGGGGACGGCAAATCTTCATCGCAAACGTTCGAAGGGACTTTCGTTCATTAGGCAGCTCGGCTCCTTAAATGAGCTCCTGATTAATTTATCGACATCAGTTATTTGCCATCGACAACACCACCAAGATCATCATCACCACCATCATCATCATCACCCCATCACCATCATCATCATCACCACCATCACCCCCACCACCACCACCACCACCACCACCATAAACCGACTTGTTAAACGAAAGTGCCAACGACAGAGGGAGCCAAACTATCTGAAGGAAGTTTTTTCTTTAATATGTCGTCAGCCTTGAACGGCGACAGTTGATGCGCAAGCAATCTGGAGCCATGTTGTGGTCTTTTGTGAAAAAACAGACAGGAGAGAAAATGAAGAGGATAGTCTGATCCGTTGGTGGTGGTGTCGGGGGGGGGCAGGAGGTGTACAACAGAGAGATGGTGAGTGAGTGAGTGAGTGAGTGAGTGAGTGAGTGAGTGAGTGAGTGAGTGAGTGAGTGAGTGAGTGAGTAAGTGAGAGTGAGCAATATAGAGAGCGGAAGAGTGAGATAGAAAGATATACGAATGGATGAATGAATGGGGAGAAAAAGAGGGGGAGAGGGAGGGAGAGAAAAAGAAAGAGAGAGAGAGACGAGGTTTCGAGGAACTGACAAAAAAGCAGATGGTGTTTGTTTGCACGTGATAAGAATATTTGGCAAAGAGATACCAGACTCAGCCTCAGTGTCAAGAAGATCAAACGTCCTTGACATTACTGGGCTCTGATCAACAGCAAAGCAGTGTTGTTTCAGTTAAGCGTAACTTTAACTGAATTTGGTCTAATAACTGAAAAAAGGGATTTAAGTTAAGTACTAACTGAAACTTTAACTGAAAAATCATGTTAACTTTAATTGTAATACTAATAATAAAAAAAAAGTAGTAACTGTAATACAAACTGAAAAAATGCTTTCGGAAAATCCAATACTGAAATGCGCCAAAATTTTAATTCTTTGTTTATATTAGGTAACCGGACCCACTCGTGTCTTTTATCTCTATTACGATTTTCTTTTTCATCGCTTTATTTGCATTTAACGACGTATGAACAATGTTAAAATTAAATTCTGGCCGAAAACAAGAAAATGGAGTTTGGCGTTATTTCAGTTACGAACCCTCTACTGATAAAAGCCGGTACAACGTGGTTTGTGTAGTGTGGGAGAAAAAGATTCGGAAGCTCACGTGGTCGAAACTTGCAGAGCTCTGTTGAAAAGTAAATCATCTAAGTCATAGACATAAGGAAGTGGCAAAAGAACTTGAGGTTTTGGAGACAAATTGCAGAAAGCTAAAGGCCAAGCGCAGACAAATCGAAAATGATACAGGAAAAACGGTTAACCATAATAGCGCACAGACTACTTTGCCTGCTTTTATTAGCAATAAAAAAGAATGGAATTCCGATGTACAAGAAGTGAAACTGAAACCGCGTTCGCTTAGTAATATCAGTACTGGGTTATATTAATAACTGTTATACCAACTGTAATAGTAACTGAAAAATATTAACTCTAATATTAACTGGAAAAAACGAAAAAAAATTAACTTTAACTGTAATACTAACTAAAAAATATTAAATTGGATAACCTTAACTGATACTCTAACTGAAACAACACTGCAGCAAAGGGCACCTATTTATACTTTCAGTATCGATCACTTTGCGAAAATAAGCAATTTTTATTTTAACTTCGAATCGATATTTCACATCTTTCTATGCTTTTTTCGCATGAGGCAAAAATTTATAAAAAAAAAAGTAATAACAATAAATATCGATTCAAATTTTCGATGATATTTTAAGAAAACTGACTCATTCGGTGAATTAAAGGTTATTCTTCGTACGTGAAAAACATGTTTTCAATACCGCCATAGATGGAATGAACTGAGACTTGAGAGACGATATGGACAGACACACGTCTCTAGTACTTTCTATTCTAGGTCGTTTCGTAATTTAACTCACAAGAAATAATAAATTACAAGCATTAATAAACGCAAAGTTAATGCACGAAGTTAATGCATAATTCCTAGAAATGAATCGAATGTACCTGAAAGAACAATTCCAGATCTCAATTGATTAACTAAGCAATTCAATCACCTGCCTGAGCCTGTGTGTGTTTATGTGTATGTGAGTATGTGTGTGTATGTATGTATGTATGTATGTGTGTATGTGAGTATGTATGTGTATGTATGTATGTGTGTATGTATGTGTGTATGTATGTATGTATGTATGTATGTATGTATGTATGTATGTATGTATGTATGTATGTGTATGTATGTATGTGTGTATGTGAGTATGTGTGTATGTATGTATGTATGTATGTGTGTATGTATGTGAGTATGTGTGTATGTGTGCGTGTACAGAGGAGTGAAACGAAGAAATTGAACAGGGCGTACAAGTGCTAAAAGCGTAAGCGCACGCACGCTTCCAGTGCAAACACTTTGAGAGACAATCATTAGTGTGGAGGAAGAAAGGTGGGAGATAAGAGCTGAAAAATAAGGGGGGATGCTGAAGAAGAAGTAAGAGAGAGAGAGTGTGGTAGTGAGTGAAACTGAAGAAGAGAGAGAGAGAGAGAGAGAGAGAGAGAGAGAGAGAGAGAGAGAGAGAGAGAGAGAGAGAGAGAGAGAAGAAAAAAGGCGGAAAGAATATAAAACCGCTGGAACGAGCCTAGTGAAATTTTCCGACATTTCTCTTCATATTCTCCACGTCTCTCTTTCCATGAATACAAATGCCCATGCTAAACAGTGGCATTAGGCACCTATGCATTATTCATTCAGCGCCAGCGTTTTATGACTATCTCCCTCCTCCCTCTCCTTCCACTGGATCCGCCTGGAAAAAAATAGTTATTAACAGCAGAAACATTTTCGCTTGTCTTCGATGCGTTGAGGTAGGGGAGATATGATGATGTGTTGGACATGTCGGCGTTTGGTATGCTCGTAAGCATCCCAGTGGCAAGTTGAAGATTCGGTAGGATTTGATTTGGGCGGGAAAGCGACCGGGAACGGGAGAGCAAGCGGGAAAGGGATAGAGATCGGGAGCGGGAAAGCAACCGGAAACGGGAGAGCAAGCGGGAACGGGAAAGCGATCGAGAGCGGGAAAGCAAGCGGTAAAGGAAACGGGAGCGAGAGAAAAACGATAGAAAAACCTCTAAAATCCCCGGGCAACGCCGGGCACCCCGCTAGTAAACAAATAAATACAAACAAGGATATATTAGAAGCAATCATTAAAATAAATAAATAAACAAATAACAACTATCGTCTACAGAATTAAAGAACAACTCTCAAGGCTGGATCGATCAAGTAAGCAAACGAGAACTAAGTAAGATGCATGGAAGCAGAAGTTGACGTCGGTCAGCCAGCTTTCTCCGGGCCTTGAACCGATGTGGAGGGGCATGGGAAGAATGGAGAGTCGTTCCCGGGAGGACTTCGGGCTTTCGACGGCTTCTCAAGGGGGGGGGGGGTATGTATGGCTGGCACTCTGGCTTTGCAGTACTCCTGCACCGATCGTACTAATCTAGCAATATTACTACATCACACGAAAACTGCGCCAAAGCTTTCGTAAACAGCAAATATATAAAGTAATGGCTAACTAAATTTACATACATGATATGATATGATATCCCAATTGTATGAAGTGACCAACTCTATCACGGTACGGTCCTGGTAGTAATACATGGTGCCAACAGGTAGCAATTGATGGTGCCAACAAATTCGCCATACAGGCTAGCTGAAAATAGTATGTAGTGTGTTTGTGTTGTGACAGTGTATGTATTTACTATTTACAGAAGCAAAAAAATTGATAATCATATACATATAATGTAAATCATGAGAAGACATCTGAAAGCGATCGACCCCTCTGATCCCCTATATAATATTTAATAATTGCACACACACACACACACATACATACATACACACACGCGTAGACAAACATACAACAATATTAATAATATTTTTTGCAGTTGTAGTCCTATTAATAAAAAAGAGAATATTGATATAGATAATAATAGATATATATACTACACAATTTATCAATGGCAGAGATACGGATCATTACACAAAAATGAGAAAACATAATCTTTCACAACGACTGTCCAGTAAAAATAAACAAACCCCCCCACCCCCCTACACACACACACCCACACACACACATCAAAAGATAACAAAAAACAATCATCCATAAACCAGAAACCTCGAATATGAAGAAACATCCGTTGATAAATTGACGATGCTATAACGCTCTCCTTTTTTGACTGGTAATAAATTAAACCAATTCAGTTCCTATGTTCCTATGGTAACAGGAAAGAAATATCACATTTAATAAGCTTTATGGCGGGAGAGATCACGAGCGTGTTATTGTGCTTGAGTTTCGTTTTCTGTTGTTGTTTTTTTCTGACGACATAAGAGCCGCCACTCCATCAGATAGCTGTAAATCAACATTTAAAGCCAGCCAGCCAGGCTGTTTTGTTGAAACGAAAACTTGAAGATCGCAGCCGAAAAATGGTGACAACGACGATGATGATAGTGATGCTGGTTATGATAATGATTGTGGTGATGATAAGCATGGTGACGATAATGATGGTGATGATAATGATGGCGGTGATGATTGTGGTGGTGGTGATGATTATGATGTTTATGGTGGTGGTGATAATATTGATGACGGCAGTGATGATAATGATTATGGCACGGACGGATCGGATACAGAAGAAAGATATCTAATATCTACTCCTCCACGTCACAGCTTATATTAAAACGTCGGCAGAGACAACAGCGAGTCAGAAAAGAAAAAGTCATCTTCTCTCTTGCCGGTATAAACCTTTCATGTCACGTGTTGTTACTCTTAATAATATCTTCTAATCAAATCTTATTAATAAATTAATAACGTTCTCGTACACGCACTTCTCACGCACACGCACACGCACAAACACACAGGCGTGTGTTTCATTTGACGCTTCGATGGAATTCACTTTTTGTCCACTCACTGGTCTCCATCTGTGTCGGATGGATATCTAGAATTTTGACAGTTCACCAACTGTGAAAATTGAGTACCCCACTCATTCCCCCACCCATCCATCCACTCACCCATCCATCCACCCACCCACTCACCCATCCACCACTCACTTATCCGTCCACCCACCCATACATCTACCCACTCACTCACCCACCCACCCACCCACCCACCCATCCACTCACACACACCCACCCAAATGTGCAACGCAACGGAGACATCTAATATCTTGTCTAACGGCTAAATCCAATCTAAAACGAACACATTACAGACGTTAACTGATGTTGTGAGATAATTCAGCAGAGGAGTTGATAAAACAGCTGATCCTATGATTGAATATTTAAATAAGAATTAAACATATTCTATTCTATAATTGAATATTTAAATATTAGGAGTTTAAAAACAGCGGATCAGAAAATTGAATATTTAAATAAGAATTAAACAGATCATATATGTAATTGAACATTTAAATAAGAGTTGAAAAACAGCAGTCGCCCCAGTCAGAGGATGGAATAGAAGCTGCAAAAAGTGGTTAAAAATAAATAGACAGTATTTATTTAAATATGGGCAAAGTTCTGAAGTAAATATTATCTTATTATCAAACACTTTTCAAAGTCATCATCATAGGACAACTTTTCCAAACGAATTTGGTCCAGTTCTTAAATTTTATAGCAGCGATTTATTTGTACACACAACTAACTAACTAACTAACTAACTAACAATCTAACTAACTAACTAACTAACTAACTAACTAACTAACTAACTAACTAACTAACTAACTAACTAACTAACTAACTAACTAACTAACCAACCAACCAACCAACTAACCGACTAACTAACTGACTTGTAAATAAAACTTAAGCTTACAACTAACTAGAAACGTCTTTCCTCCATCTTATATTATTAGTTATAATAGTTATTAGACACACGTTCCAGCCTACCCTACTACGGCCGGTACGGGGCTGATAAATGCCCCTGAACATATATTTAATATCATAGCAAAAAACGAGAGAGAGAGAGAGAGAGAGAGAGAGAGAGAGAGAGAGAGAGAGAGAGAGAGAGAGAGAGAGAGAGAGAGAGAGAGAGAGAGAGATACAAATAAAAAGATCTCAGCGCGGATGATCTGCACGACAGGAATGCATAAATCCCGGTCTTCCACAGGAAAGGGAGAATGGAGGAGGAGGAGAAGGAGGAGGAGGAAGAGGAGGAGGATGAGAAGGAGGAGAACATTAAAAACACAGAAGAACACGTGATGGAGGAAAGAGTTAATAAAATGATATTAAGAAGAAGGAGAAGCACACGAAGGTGCAGAAATTGATTCACAGACGCACGCACACGCCGGTAGAGACACGCACGAATATATAGACACATACAGATACAGACATATGCAGATATAGACACACACAGATATACACACACGGATATAGACAAATGCAGATATAGACACGCGGATATAGATACACACAGATATAGAGACATAATGATTTAAACACACACACGGATATAGACACATACAGATATAGACACGCATTGATACAGACACGCATTGATACAGACACTCAGACACATACGGATGTAGGCACACAGACATTACCACACGCATAGATATGGATAGTAATGGATACGGATAGATATGGACACATACACAGAGACATAGACACACATATGTAGAACAACATCCTACGGTTCTATTTATAAAAATTAGATTTCAGTAATCCAATTAACCAGGAGTTTCCAATCGTCAAAAGCTCGAGGCAGGCATCTTCGAAGTTAACAGAATCATCGATCTATTGATGTTGACATTTTCCCGTTCACTCGCTGTTAAGATATGGAAGGAAAATTTCAAATCTGGTCGACCGTTATTCAGTAACATAACTGGTCAGTAAGTAACATACGCGACATAACAAATAACAACCTCAGTAAGTGAATAACAAGTAGATCAACTACTACAGTGAGTGAGTAAGGAGTGACTAAGCAAGTCGGTAGGCAGGTAGCGGTGGGTAGGTAGGTAGGTATAGGTAGGTAGCGGTAGGTAGGTATATTGGTAGGTAGGCAGGCAGCCAGGCAGGTAGGTAGGTAGGTAGGCAGGCAGGTAGGTAGGTAGGTAGGTAGGTTGGTAGGTAGGTAAGTAAGTAACCATCCAGTAGACAGCTGAAGCACAGAAAACAATAACAGTAAACTTCGAAGAAAGTTTACGAAACAGTGCCACCGGGTGCTAAGAAGTAAAGCAAAAATTAGACTTACGAGTTAAATATGTACACACACACATACACACACACACACACATACACGAACGCACGCACGCACATACATGTCTGTTTTATAATGATGAAAGGGAGCCAGCAAGATGTAAAAATAACAGACAACATGCGAGAAAACTGACAGTGCACGTCCCTTATATGTATATGCGTTTGTAGGAATGGCGGCTTTTTCGCGTAAAACTATGCTGGTGATGATGATAATGATTATCTGTTTCATTGCTGTTTCAACACTTAAAAGTACTCGTGTAAGGTCAAACTGAAGTTCTCTGCCTCCCCCCATCTCTCTCTCCCCCTCTCTCTGTTTTTTCTTTCTTTCTCTATATGTCTCCCTAGGTTTGTCTCTTTCTCTCTCTATCTGTCTCTCTATTCCCATCTGACAAACGAGTTCTGACACTCATTAATGTAGTATTACGTTGCCTAAAATGATGGAGTGGGTAATAGAAGAAAGAGCGAGCAAAAGAAACAAAAAAAAGATAAAAACAAAACAAAAAAAACAAAAAAAGATAAAAAACAAAACAAAACTAGAACGATGCGATGCAAGGAAAATGCGTAAGAGCCAGCCGAGAAGTAATTTACGTGGAAAATAAATTTCCATTCTCTTGACGTGCGTGTGTGTGTGTGTGTGTGTGTGAGCATGCGTGCGTGTAGTTACGTGCAACAATGATTGAGATGCCATGATGATAACGCCGAGCTGGAAGCAGGAGCGAAAATATGTCAACAAATGCGTTCAAGTCGGAAACCGGAAGAATGCGGCGGATCTTATGGAGAGAAGAAATCCTCCGGAAATATCTTGATATAAAAAGTCATTTATTGATCTCGAACGTCTGTGAACATCAGTCGCACGGCACTGCCGTTTTGTGATCAGTTTGACCCGATTCTAGCGCAGTTCTGTATTATATATAATACGAATTCACGAAAACGGTAAATAACATTAATATTTAAGTAGTATTTTAATTAGTTTCAGGATTTCAGAAAAATCCCGCTTACCTTGCAGAACTTAACGCACCAGCAGAATGGGTAACCCTAGAATAAACTAGCAAAGGTCAAGTCCTCTTGAACTGATTGCCTATCATGGATTGATTGACGACAAGGAGCAACTCTTAACATATTTAGACATTTACTTATTTACAAGGACAATGTTTACATGAAAACACACTTTTTGAAAGCAGACGGACTAACTAACTAGAAGCTATGTGTCGAGTGTGTTAAGTGAGCTTAAGAGCTCTTAAAAAGAGTTTATATAGCAATTAAAGATCTAAAGTAGTGCAGTATAATACGGCCAGTGATCATTAGCAATAATTTACAGAGACCACATATCTTCCCCTCCCTTGATGGTAGGTAGATGTTTGAATTGTCCCCTTCCTAAAACATGAACGGAATCCGGTCACAGACATATTCGGATACCAGAGATGTAGTACTCGGTACTCGTTTTCCACTCAGTACTGAGTAGCAGAGATGTAGTACTTGATACTCGTACTCGATACCATGGTACTCCTACTCGAAACATCTGTGTCGGATACCCCCTTCTTAGTCAACGTTACTTCAGTGAATTTAATCTCTGAAACCATTCGTTTCATGGGTCCACGATGGCTTAGATGGGGTCCACCAGCTAAAAGTACACAACTCAGGTCTCTGATATGGCAACTCAAATGAACCACAAAATAGCAGGTTTCTTATTTAATTTTAATAACAAGTTGACAATCGTCAGCTGTTCGGGAAAGTTATTGCGATTTAACGAACAGAACTATATATATAAATAAAATATATATATATATATATATATATATATATATATATATATATATATATATATATATATATTTTTTTATGATAGTTTATAGTCCTTTACACCAAGTGTTTTAAGACTGAATTGGCTGTATGTAGGAAGCACATAAGTACTTCCTGTCGTGGATCAAAGTTTGATCCTTTTAACTGTCCCTCCTCCTTCATCCAGGCTTGGGACTGGCTCGCAATAAGCGAGGCGGAGTTATATATATATATATAAATTCAAACCTACATACAAGGAGCAAATGCGTGCACATAATTGACCTTAATCACTGGAGACGCTTCCCTAGTCAGTACGCATTTAAAAAACTTTTAATGAAATAATTGACTCCATTCTTTCCAATTTTTCTTCAAAACAGCCGCAAACTCTTACGTTACAGCCCGTTAAAGGTCTAAAATAATATTTAAAGTGCAAAACTGCGCAACTTTTCCAATTATGCATGTCATCATCATCATCATCACCATCACCATCATCACCATCATCACTGCCACGAGGATGTTTTGATGAAGACTACAAGTGAGAAGTGAGGCATTTTTTTCCATACTTTTATTTACATGTTATGATTGATGATTAAAAAAAAATATGTTATCTCTAGATGCAGATACATGCTTTCATTAAAGCAAGCAAAAATTATGGCATCTCCTCATAGGCACAACTTCGTCATTTGTGGGGAGCAGGGGGGCAATTGTTCCCACAAGGATTTTCCAAAAAAAGGTTTTTATTTTTAAAAGAAAAAGTCATGACATTTTTGGAGAAGTATTCAGAAAAGTAGGTACTACTACCCCCCTCTCATGGTCATCATTTGTTGTTAAGAAGTGGAACGGGGACGCACGTTGTGGACCTTAAATCCGCCAAAGGCTACGACACCATGTCCCCCGGACATCAGCTGTTTTAGAAAACAAAGTGTATAATGAATTGCAATTTTTTTAGACAAGTAACCAAAACTAACCCCCTCCCATCATCAGCTATTTCGAAAAAAAGTTTAGCATTAGTGGTGGGGAGATAAAAACATTTTATAAAAATTTATACCCCCAAGGTAATTATGCATTTATACATCAAGAGCTGCATAAAATATAAAAAGCAATTTTTAAAACTTCACTTAAAAATGCTCCCAAAAAGATACAGAAATTTCAACCATAAACAAAAGCGTTGAGTGTTTTATTTGCTTTTTTGTGAGGTAAAAATTCTGTTCGCTCTGTATATCCTAATTTTTCACAAAAAAACGTTTTTCTTCAAAATTAGTTTATCCTCTGTGCAGCTTTTTTAATATATGTGTGGTTTTATGTTTTATTTTATACTTTTAATTAATCCTTCTGTTCGGAAGTACAACCGTAATATTTTCAGTCAGCAAGTAAAGCATTAATAAATGACAACTCAATAAACGAAAGCACACAAAAGAAAACTTTTCAAGGAAGAAGATAAAAATTTAATTATATATATATATGTAAGTAATTATGTATGTTTACGTAAACAATATATATATATATATATATATATATATATATATATATATATATATATATATATATATATATATATATATATATATGCAAGTAATTATGTATGTTTACGTAAACAATATATATATATATGTAAGTAATTATGCATGTTTACGTAAACAACTTTGAAATTGAACCTCCTTGCCTTTCAAGTTCTACAAAAAGAAACGAAATTTTACTAAACATGAAATACTTAATTATACTTAACAATTCAGTAAAGGAAGAAAAAAAAGAAAATCTCATTAAATATTTGAACATATATATAAAAATTTAGCATTGAGATAGATGTTAAAGAGTAAAAAAAGATAAGATAGTTTTTTTTTTCTTATTTTATATGACCAAAAAACTTTCAAGGCCAAAAATGCATATGTATAAGCATCAAAGGTTATTGCGTAATAAAATTCAAATTTAGTTTACATAACAACGTTGGAAAGTTTAAGCAACTTTGAGCAAGTCTATTTTACATTCCATGGGCTTAAAGAATTTAGGAGAAAGTGGAAGAAAGTAAACAAGCACAAACAGGAACGGGAACAGGAAATCGACCGGGCACGGGAGAGTGAGCGGGAACGCAACCAGGGATGGGAGAGTAAGCGAGAATGGGAGAGGTAGCAGGAGAGCGAGGAGCAGAAAAGCAAAAAAAGCAAGCATGGAAAGAAACGGGAATGAGAGCAAAACAATACAAAACCCACTAGTGTATATATATATATATATATATATATATATATATATATATATATATATATATATATATATATATATATATATATATATATATATATGTGTGTATAAGCATCAAAGGTTGTATATATATATATATATATATAAGAAAGGAAAGGGAAAAACGGATGTGAAAGAATGAAAATTAGAAGAAATTTTGAAGAATGTTTTTATCTGACAAAGAATCTACCTGTGTAATTAAACAACAAGACCTGGAACAATTTTCACACACACTCTCTTCACACACGTACACAAACGCACACAGGAAAGCATCGCCAAAGACATGCAAAGCATTTCCGTGACCGTAAGAAAAATATCAGGAGTATCACAAAGTATTTATTGCATAAAATTGCGAACCTGTGAATTAAAAATACCACAAAAACACACACAAAACGAAGCTAATTTGGAATGAAAAATTGTACCGCATATGAACAGGTTGCTCGGCGGGTGTGTGTGGTCTTTTTATGATGTATTGCTATAATTAGTAAGACATTATTGAGGTACAGGTGTGTAGGAAGTGGACTTGTCGATGAAAAGAAAGGGAAATTGGAAAAAAAGTTGAAAGCAGCTCGTAATTTTTGCTTTCCTTCAGAATTTTCAATGCAGTGGTGATGATAATAATGGTGATAATGTTATTGTTGATGATGATGTTGTTGATGATGATGACGGCAATGATGTTGATGTTGTCAATGATGGTGGTGATGTTGTTGATTATTATGATGAAACTTCTGTTTCATTTTGCCTTTTTATTAGTAGCCAGGAACACACATTTTTCTTTAATCCACAATGCCCTTAATTTTCTATAAATATGGTTTTTTATATAAAGAAAACCGTAAAAAAGTTTCATTTTTGTTTACATGTTGATAAAAGTAAAAAAAAAACAATTTAAAAATAACTGCCACGAAGAAATTATTAAATTAATAATTGTTCGTAATGCAGTAATTTACAATTTTATTTTCTCATTTGCATTTCCCGTCCCTTGAAAGCTTTACGTCTCAGCCGTGTAAAACTCGGTCATTTCAAGGAATGGATTTTTCCTCAAATTACTTTCTTAAACTCAACATAACATTATGTTAATGCATTCATCAACCTTAACACTCTACATGAACTGGAATTAAAACTTCCAAAATGAAGAAACAAATAATAACAATGCTTAGGAATGTTCGTCCGAGACAAAAACTTTACATAAAGAAACGCCAAACAAACCAAACCGATTTCAAAAATTCAACAGATGATTTACATTCATTACAAACCAAATATTTACACTCTCTTAGTTCACTCTAGATTTATATTTACACACTTTGTACAATGAAGTCAAACCTGGCAACAAAGACACTTGGCACAACTCTCTCAGAATTGTTTGAATTCAACCAAAAATACAACAAACAACCTTGACTTAAAAATCTCTCAAGGCTCTCGTGGACTTAGGACGATGTTTAATCATTGAAATCTTTATTTCCACAGGCAGTCTGAGACTATATTCAAGTAAAATTTCAAACGAGAATACATTTTTTCATTGTATAAAAAATAGGTTCGTTTCAAAGAAAACTCTTTGTAACGAATAATAAAAAAAAAACCTCCAATCAACAACATATCAGGATTAAATCGATAAGCCAAAAAAAAACTTTGATAATTTCCTGATCTTAAACTCTCCAGCAGACTCTGACAACCGGATGATTTAGAATTGATCTACGACTCAACCTTTAAAGAAAAGAGAAGAATAGTCTCATGATGAAGTGGCATGCCACGAAAAACAAACAGAGACTTTTTATCAAAATCAGAAAAAACAAACAGAGACTTTTTATCATACTCAGAAAAAAGAAACTTTTTATCACGCTGGTAATAAAATATGTATTCACAGTAAGGCAAAAATTTTTTTTACAATATACGATTTTTTAACAGATTTAAAATTGCTGTTAATAAACAACAAGTAAGCCGTAAACAACGAGGTTTTTTCTTATATTTCAGGATTCGCCGGCCTTTCGTTTATTGCAAATTTATTTAAACGACATTTTTTTGAATTTATATATGCAAACATTTATTTAATTGTATTTGATTTGTCTTTGTTTTAAAACTTAAATAATTATTATTTTTAATTACAAAAATTTGTTTTTCAAAAAATGTTCAAACTTTAATAGAAGACATTGCCATATTTCAAATGCGAGCCTATATTTTAAATTTCAGCTCGATTGGATGACGGAAAGTTGTTAATTTTCACTTTCAAGGTGTGAAAACATTCAAGCAATCAATCAAGCAAGCAAGACTGGCAGTGAAGTTAATATAAGGAATTCAAAAAAATTCACATTTAAAATTATGAAAATTTAAAAATTTGGTTTAAGGCTTAAGCTATTAAAAAGTTCCTATTTAAAAATAAATTCATTATTTGCAGATGGTAAATAGAAACTTTTAAAAATGTGACTTATTCAAATTTGAGAAATAAATACTGAGAATATTTTCCAAGAAGATAAAACTTCATGAACATAAGGCTTATATTATTTTTTTAATCAAACAGGCTCATCGGTATAAACAATTTATTTGCAAATCCTTTATGTTTTGGATTTGCTGTTTATTAGAATATAGATAGAACTTTTAAAAATTAAAAAACAATAATTAAATATTTTTAAAATTTTTAAAGTTTAATAAATTGAATTTTCATGAAGAGAGAGTATAATATTCCAAGTTTCAGCTTGATTGGATGATGGGAAGTTTGTTAATTTTCAGTTCCAAGATTTGTTGACATTCAAGGAAGCAAACGAGACCAGCAGCGAAATTAATATAAGGGATTTTAAAAATCATACAAATCTAGGATGTTTAATACTGCATCTCTGTTGCACTTTCGATTACAATTCACTGTAACTTTCAAGTTCCTGTTGTGCTAATTTAAATATGCTTTTAAAAAATAAAAGCAATTTTAATTTATTTCAAATACTTTTTTTGCACTTGTTCAATATTAAACTTCAATGTATTAAATTTATATGTATTATGATGAGCATCAGAAATGTTTGAGAAATAAACAAATAGCAAATTGAAACTGAAAGCATGCATTGCAACATATAATAATTATACTTATAAGTAAAAAAAATAATTAATTTAAAATTAAAGTTGATTCGCTGCTGCTACTCTAGAAAATTACATTTTACTAGTAGATTCAAATAAAAAAAAATGTTTAACTAACCGTTAGCAGAAAGAGAAGAATTTAAAACTTGCAAAAATTCCAGAACTCTAGGACAGTCTAGGATTCTTATCAGACTGACTTATCAACTTGAAACCATATCTTGAAATTAAACATAAATAAAAGCCACTCCGCAAATGCAGTCTTATTTATATTGTTACATTCATGAGGCGCCTGAAAAGTCTATAATTAAAAAGTGAAAATTCAAATATTTTGTTATAGTTAATTATTTATAAATACTTAATAACGTTTTTAAAAAAAAAACTGTTGTGCTTATATTGCTGTTGGGAACTCTTGCAAGAGCGGAGCGGGCTTGTTAAATGTAACATACAAACAATCAAGTATTTTTATTATTTTAGAATGAGTTAGTTTGTTTTCATTTGTTTGTTCATAGTTTTATGGCAACCAATTGCTTCTCACAAGATCAATTCTTCAGTGGACTGTTCAGAGAAGTAATTTCAGCAAAGCCTTGGAGGGGGCAACTTGTTCTGAGGCCCAGGGCCGGTCTTAGGCCGATTTGACCGATTGCTCCAAATAGGGCCCCGCGCTTGGTAGGGGCCCCGCAATTTATAGCATATCATTATAAATGGCAGTAATTTTTTTTTATAAATTTCTATCAATGCACATAAAATCGGCTTTGATTTGTTTATAACATGCTATATACATGGAGGCACATCCCTGTTTTATCGAATTCACTTTTCATTTCTGGTGAAAAATAAACATTGCGGTTTTCCGAACTGAACTAAAATCTAACAGTATTTTTGTAATTTTATCCGTTAATTTTTCATTAATAGTTGCCATTGTCAATAATAGTTTCTAGTTTTGAAGAACACAAGCCAAAATATGAGTAAAAGACGTCGGTAGAAAATATCTAAGTGGTAACATGAAGAGAACCTTAGCTAAGGTAAAGAAAACTGAAGCAGAAAAAGAAAAAGGTGCGTTAGATAAATATTTGAGTAAATCAGTAGATCTGTTTGAAACTGAAAAATCAGACAAACAAGTCGAGTCAGACGACAGTGAAACAAATATTTCTAAAGAAATTACATCAGAAGAAGCTAGTAGTAGTTTTCTTTCTGGATGTAATGCTCAACAAAATACATCTGAATTATGTATAAATATATCTGTTAACACACACAAGGATAATGAGGATATTTCAGAATCAAGAGAAGAAAATTCAAACCCAGCACTATGTGATATTTTAAAGATAAAAGATGACCCTGCTACATGGCCAAATAAAATAAATCAAAATGTCAGAGATTATTTAGTGAACAAAGGACCCCCTAAGATCACTGTAGAAAATTTTCCGCAAAATGAAAAAGGGTTACATTTTTCGAAATTTCACTGTAAAAGAAAATTAAAAAATGGGGAAGTTATAGAACGACCATGGCTAATATATTCTGAATCATTTGATAAAGTTTACTGTTACTATTGCAAACTTTTTGACACAAATTCTGATTCTGCACTTGCTACTTCTGGATTTGACAGCTGGTCAAATATTCATACAAGATTAGAGGATCATGAAAAATCAAAAAAACATTTGCAATGTACACTTAATTGCTATGAACTGCAGCAAAGGTTATCTACTGGATTAACTGTTGATACATTAAATGAAAAATTAATAAGACAGGAAACAAAACGCTGGAATCAAGTCTTTGAGCGACTTGTTGCTTCTGTACAGTTTTTGGCAGAAAGGAACTTGGCATTTCGTGGGTCTGAAGAACAAATTGGAAATCCACATAATGGCAATTTTCTAGGCGTCATTGAATTGCTAAGAAAATTTGATCCAGTTATGCAAGATCATATACAGAAAATTATTAACAAAGACATTCATGATCATTATTTAGGCAAGACCATACAAGATGAAATTATTGATACTATAGGCCAAGCTGTTCTACAGGAAATTATTGCTAGAATTAAGTCGGCAAAGTATTTTGCAGTGATTCTTGACTGCACTCCTGATATCAGCCATCAGGAACAGATGTCAATGGTGCTAAGATATGTCGCTGATGGCACACACTCAGATGTCCCAGCAGGAATTTATGAACATTTTATAAAGTTTATTATAGTTGAGAGCAGCACTGGTGAAAATTTATTTAACACTCTTGTGAAAGAAATTGAAATGCTAGGACTAGATGTTGAAAACATCAGAGGACAAGGGTATGACAATGGAGCTAATATGAAAGGGCACAATTCTGGAGTGCAAGCACGACTTTTGGATAGAAATTCACGAGCTTTCTATACTCCTTGTGTGTGCCATAATTTTAATCTTGTTCTAGGAGATATGGCTAAAACGTGTTCAGATGCCATGACATTTTTTGGAACCCTGCAGCGTATTTACACCCTTTTTGCTTCATCTACAAAAAGATGGACTGTTTTTAAAAAGCATGTGAAAGGCCTGTCTGTTAAACCATTATCAGAAACAAGATGGGAATGTAGAATGGAAAGTGTTAAAGCTGTACGATTTCAAGCCGCAGAAGTGTGTGATGCTTTAGAAGAACTAGCAAAAAGCACAAATGATGCTCAAGGGAAAAGTGAGGCTGAATCATTAGTAAGCCAAATGACAAATTATAGGTTTCTGGTTGCACTATGTTTTTGGCACTCTTTATTGTTTCAAGTAAATTTTACTAGCAAGGAACTTCAAAGCAATACCATAGACATTGCCGCGGGGCTGACATCTTTTGAAAAATTGTTTGATTGGTTGAAGACATACCGAGAGACAGGCTTTGAAGCTGCATTGATTGATGCCAATGAGCTTGCAAATGAGTTAGAAGTTGAACCCATATTTCAACAGAAGCGCTGTTACAAGAAAAAGAAAATGTTTCTTTATGAATCTTCTGACGAACCAATTTTAGACCCCAAGACAGAATTCCGGGTAAATTTTTTCAATCAAGTTGTAGACAAAGCATTGCAATCTCTTCAACCACGGTTTATGCAGCTGAAAGAACACCATAAACTTTTTGGATTTCTATATAATTTTCAGAATATGTCTAAAGAAGATCTCAGAAAACATTCAGCCGACCTAGAAATTGCTTTGACAGACATTACAAAAGATATAGAAGGGTTCATGCTTTCCGAAGAAATGGAGGCAATTAAGCCAATACTGCCCGTTCAACAACAAAAACCCAAAGAACTCTTTAAATATTTGGCTTGTAATGATAGGTCGACTGCATTTTCAAATTTGTTCATAGCCCTAAAAATACTGATGACAATTCCAGTTACAGTCGCTTCCGGTGAAAGAAGTTTTTCAAAACTAAAATTAATTAAAACCTACCTTAGGTCAGTAATTCACCAAGAACGACTAAACAATTTGGCACTAATATCAATTGAATCTCCTATAAGTAGAGAAATTAATTATGAAAAAATTCTAAAAGATTTCGCAAGCAAAAAAGCAAGAAAGATCCACTTTGACTTATAGATTATTTGTTTATTATGACAATAACAAGAACTGTTTTGTTTAAATTCATTGTAATATTTTTATTATTGTTTATTGATTCGTTTGTGGAGTTATGTTTTTTTGTATAATAAATGTGTTTCAATAATTTTATTAATAGTAGTTATTGTAAAAAAAAATCAGGTGGGCCCCCGCAAGCATTCGTTAAATTGGGCCCCGCAATTCGTAAGGCCGGCCCTGCTGAGGCCCAACCAATTTCTCAAAAAAATCACATTTTTTCGAAACTTTTTTTTACTTCTTGCTCCCAACGAAAATTGTTGACCGCGGGGGGAAGTAGCAGCCGCTTTCAAAAAAAAATTCAAAACCATCTTCACAGCGATGTAGTCGAAGCCACTTTCTAAAAAAATTCACATAGTATCTTGTATCTTTAAGAAACCCAATTACGTTGTACAGGAAGTTCACGCTCGCTCTAACGTTCCCGGTCGCTTTTCCGTTCCCGCTCAGTCTCTCGTCCCGTCCCGGCTACAGCTCACTTTCTCGTTCCCGTTCGCTCTCCCTATATATAAGGCCCGCACAAACATCTCAAACTTCAAATTTACTCTACTTAACCAATTTTAGAGTGCAAATTATATCTTTTAGGGGCCCAAAACTACCTTAGGGGAGCCCACTCAAAAGTCAGAGGAAGGCAATGGCCTCCGTGCTCCTCAATTAATGTTCCTGGGACTTTTCTGCCAAGGATGCTGTCGCAGTAGGTACCCCTGATCAGTATTGGATTTAGCATTAGGCCGGGAGGGCAACCCGCCCGCCCACCCCCCTCGCGCTCATGTCGAGTATGAAAAAGCGCCTCCTCGCTTTCTTTTTAATTGACAACATTTCTCGAAAAAAGCAGTTGTACAAATTTCATCTACAACCGAAATCTATTTCCTTCTTCCATCAAACTTTGGAAAACTAAACTTCAACCGATAATATAAAATTTTCGTATCAAATGTGAAATCTTTCAAACAGTAAAGTTCTTAATTATTTTTGCGACCCACATATTGATTTGATTTTTGAATGACACACGATGATATTCTTTCATTTGAAGTCAATAACTTTTTTCTTTTTCGCTTTTATAAGCGTTTTCTTCGAAACATCTTCGTTTTCATTTTTTCATTGCATTTAATAAAGTTTGAGCTTTAAAAATTGTTATTAAATAAATTTGAGTGGAAAACGTCACTATAACATGGACATGCATGGAGTTTCGCTACTTGCGTGGATTTATGCAAATGTTGGGTAATCATTTCATATTTTGTTATCTTTGTTTAAACTCTGATTTGTATAATTGTAAATTTTTTTACAGTTTAACATATAGGTTTTTCACTCATCATCACAGTATCATAGTTTGCACATACGTGTTTTTCCAAATGTAGTTAGTTTATTAGAGGCAATTTTTTAAAAGCTGAAGAAAAACCAGTTTTATTGAATGGGAAAAACCACTGGGTGACTGAGTTAAAAGATGTAAAGGGCTTCTTTATAACGAGTCCGCTATAGTTGAACCCGATATATGAGCCGAGAGGTATAGGAATGCACTCTACATGAGAAGACGACCCCTGAATGAGACCATATGATTGGGGAAATATTTTTCGAATTTGTATTCCGGATTTGGATTTATGGGCGTTCAAAGATGACGGTTTTTTTTCCAATTTTTTTCAGTTTCATGTCTATAAGTTTGCACTCTCATTTATTCGTGCATGGATTCGAGTCCGAATACGCCAAGTGTTCCGCTTGAGCTGAAGATATAATTGAAATGTTGAATTTGTTAAAAATTTTAATTAATTTTTACTTTTTGATGGGAGCGGTCATTGTCCTGCTAGAATTGACAAAGCACTGTAGGCACTAGAGGTGAACCAAATTGCTTACCGTATATAGATATAAGTCGAGAAATGTATACCTCTTTTAGGATGCCAAAAAATGACTTCAACTTATACACGAGACACTGAATATACCGAAGATTTTGGGAGCTGACCATTTAAATAAAATAGCTTTGAATTTAAACTCCATGTTTAGTTAAACGTTTTCATTGTTTTTACATTGTTTTGTAAAGAAAGGACACATTTCCCCAAATTTTTCTTAAAATGTGGTCCAATGCTATGGATGGAACTGAAGATAACTTACTATTCCAAATTGACGACAAATCAGTACCTAACTGTAAACGACAGTGAAGATGATGAAGAATACACAGCAGATATGAAAATTAAACAGGAACAATACGACTTACTGTATGATGATTCTGAAGACGAAGCTCCAGCTTTAGTTAATTCTTTTTTTATTTTATCATTTCTTGGCTTCGAGCCGTGGATTTTGGACGCTATTTTACCTCAAAAAGCACACTTCGACTTATACTCGGATCGACTTATACCCGAGTATATATGGTAATTTCTTATCTACTGTGTCGCAACCCCCAGAATTAATGAAAGGAGTTAGACATTCTGGCAAGCTTGGGAGTTGTTGAACCTAACACTTCTGACTCATTTGCTTCAAATCGTTGCTCAGATTCTATATAATTGAGGCTCCATTTTTGGTTCAGGAACGGTCAACTTTTTAGAATGGGCAAATCCCAGATGCCAGAACTGAAAACCTTGATGCATTTATTTTAGCTTATAAAATGCTAGAGGGTTACAGTTTACAAGAAGACTGTATTGTTCCAAGTGACGCTGCAGTCACAAAACAACGATAATTACATATGTTGATAAATCAACAGAAAATCCCTCATTGTTGTTGTAATAATATCAGTTCGTATATTATGACTGTATTTCTAGCTTGAAGCTAGAAAATGAATGATTGCCGATTTTTTTTGATTAAATGATACAAATTTATTAACTATTTAAAAAAAAAATTTGAAAGCAGTGTTGTTAATTTTGGTCAAAACACGAAACCATTTTATATCGACCCTTGGTTAATTATATATTTTCAAGGTTATTTGATCCAATTGATATTTTTACTTAATAATAATGCGGGCAAATGATTTTCTAAAGCACGTTAACATGTCCTAAAGTTATATCTGAATCGACTAAATCAATCCAATCACTAAAGGCAAAAGTTCCTCGGGCGCCCTATACATGCATTCCCACGCGGCAAAACCTAAATAGATTGTTGTACAATAACAGCTCCTGAAACCAGCCAAATTTATGTAGTAGGTAGTTGAAGTAGAATATTGAAAAAAACTACTGCTTAATGATTTTTTTACATTTAACACCCTTCTACCCCTACAGTGACGGCCCCAGATCTGTTATTCTTAAGCCATGCCAGAGCTAGTTTTTTGAAATTCTTGTCTTCTTATGTCAGCATCTCTGGGTCGTGAATCTTAAAATTTCAACTCGTTTTTTAGCACTCATACAAGACCTAAAAAAGCCGTCAGAACATTTTTACAAAATATTTCAATTAGAAAAACAAAACAAAAACAAGCAACTTTTGAAACAATAAAAACAAACGCTAACTGCAAACTCAACTAAAAAATCAAATTACTTTACAAAAATCCTGTTTCATGTTCAAATTACTGTAGAAAAATTCAACTTAAAGATGAATATGCTGGAACATCTTCAACTGAAATTCAATACAACGCTCACAAATGCCACAAAACAAACACTATAGAAATTCAATTCCAGTTTTAACGAAGCTGAAAATCTTATAAAATATGAAATTGACCTCCATGTCTGTTTGATCCAACTCAGGCATTGTCTCTTCGCTCTGATCTATGAATTTGCCAATGTGGAGTGAGGGGATCGGCCACAATATGTCCAAATCTTTATTACCAGTCAAGTACCACGCCAAGTTGAGAATCTCATTTTTTTCACATTTGGTGGAGACGCCGGTAGCTTCCTGGCGACTTCTCCACTGGAAAGCCTTTCATCTGTTGTTGGTGTCGTTTCCCCAGCAGACGCAGAACTTAAAGTTACATTAACTTTCGAAGTTATTACATGCTTCTCAATTTTTGTCAAGTTTTTAACAGCCGATGCAATTTGCATGGTGGACGTCAACTACAGCTGGAAACAATTATCGCTTAAGCAATTTTGAATGTTTCTTCACAGCTTGTGCAAATTAATAGATGTCAGGATGTCGAAATAACTCAAATTTTTTTCTCACTTTGACATAAAACATGGATGAACAATTGCACACAAAAAAACTATTTCTGAGGAATCAATTCTTGTCTGTTGCGCAATTGAATATTTTCAATGATTTCGTTGTTTTGGCGTTTCTAATATTACCACGTGGTTCTTCAGTCGTCTTTAAGCAAGAAAATTTCTAATGTGATTGGATGTATAATCTTATCACATCCTTGCAGGCAAAAACATTCCAAACGTGATTCTGCAATCTATATATTGAAAGTTGTTTTTATGGTTGTAAATTTATTTTAGAAATTCAAACGATTTGATGCTTGTGTTGAAAATAAGATAGTCAAAATATGAAATTCCATTTCATCCATCTGTTATTGTTTTTCAAACCTAATGCTTCACTTTAAATATTTCAGATGAATTCTTGATTAAATTAGAGCTTTAAAATACTGATAAACTCAGATAGATAAACATGTATTGCCTACTAGATATAAATCAAAGCGTCAAGCTCAACTTTCGCTTCCCCTGTTCTAAACAAACTTAACGTTTGGTTTGCCGGAATAAATCTCATTCGATTGTACTACTAAAAATAATTAATAAAAATTCAACTGTATAGTGCCCATCTTATTATCTTTGAAACAAAAAGTCAGTTTCAGATGACTCTACTTGTGAAGCAAGGAAATAGCAGTTTTGACCGTCGATTCTGTTGAACGAGACAAGAATTTTATTATTCTAACTTTTCTCAAATATTCCCCCGAATTTTACATCGACAAATTGCAACAAATCAAAAACCGTTAAAAGTTATTTATAGTGAAAGTTAAAACTAACTCGTCTGCTTCTGATAACCAACCATTATTGATTCAAAAATTCAAATAAAAAAAGCGACGCAAAACACAAGAGACAGAACGTTACACCTACTTTTACAGATTTTAAAAAAGTTATTTAATTTGTCAAGTTTGGTTTATTCGAAAAATAGGGCGCGTTGATGCAAATCTTTTCTAAGCAGAAAAAAGTGGTGTCGCTAATGGGAACATTCATCAATATTATTCAACTCATATTTCTGGCTTCCCGTCATCGAAAGATGATGGAACATTTTTTTGAACGTCCTAAAAGCCTAAAAAGCCTTCCCAACCGCACTACAAAAGACAAGACAGAAAAAGAAAAGAAAAAGAAAATAACACACCTTTTTCTTACGACGAAAACCGAATTTTCAAGCTTCTCTTTTCTGATCAAACGCGAATTTCAGCTCGGCACAGCTTTCACATGACTCGGAAGTCGGAAGTGCATTGAATGGGGTGGACGCCAGACGATAAGAAGGCGCGTTTTATTATTCACTGCCATTAATAAATAACGATTTTTAATCAAAAAAATTTTAAAAATGTTTTGAAAATTGAAAAAAAATGTTTGAATCAAAAAGTACCGACTCTTCATTTATATATAAAACAGCGTTTAAATTGTGGCATATAATAACGAAAAACCACGTGGCCATATAAAAAAAACTCAAAATTTTTTGATAAGAGGTGTTAATAAACAAGCCAAAAGCATTTTAAAACCAATAAATGAACACTAAATTTTGAGTTAAAGCCAGATGCTGCAAAACATAAAATTTTGATTATTTTTCTAGTTCCAAGATGGTCACTTTTTTCTTTCTACAAAAACTTTCCAAAACATTACACACGTTTTCTCTAAAAAAAAACTGATGACCAGAGATGATGAAGAGCAATCGTAGGTACTGTTTTCAAAACAAAGTTCATTAAATTTTTTCCATATTTTTTTTACAATTTTGCTTTAGAAATTCTTGGGGAAGAGAGGAGGCAACCGCAAATGATTACACAAAATATCAATATTTGCCAATATAATGAACAACAACAGTGAGCCAAGAATATAAAGCAAACATTTCATGATGTCAGATAAACATAAAAATGCATCAATTATTGGTTAAATCTAAAAGATTTTTTAATTTGAAAATACTGATTCGATTTTATGTTGTGTAGTTGACAAAACTGCTTTGAGCCACAAATAGCGTGAAATATTTCAAGACAAACCTACGATTAAATTTTTATGAAGCAAGAAATTTACACACCTACAAGAAATGATGGTGTGAGTAACAAGCCAATTGCGGTTTTACCGAGGAACTGGAATTAGCTAGTTTTAAATATCTCACTGAAAAATTTCCGGCTGATTTAGAGTCATTATGCACATCTAATTAAGCCTCGAATTTTCCTTATAATGGAGGAGACGCTGAATACAAGACAGGAAGTCGAGAGTCTGCTAAAACAAAATTTTGAAAAAATTAATTTTTACTCAAATATATAACTGTTTCCATTAAGTAACTTTTTTGCTAGAAAATGACTTCCTCTCAAGCACAGTCGAAAGCGAAAGTGCTCATGATGGTGATCCTACTGTCAACATTCCTCAGTTTCGACTTCATATCAGCCACCGTGAGTATTTAATTAATCTGAGAGCGAAGTTGCAAAAAACAGTATCATTAGTAAATCAATTGTTTTCTCAAAAGATTTTTTAATTGGTTAAAATCGATTTTTTCTTTTTCCTGACTTATTTTTATAGTAAAAGTTTAAATATAGTGGTCGAGTTTTGATAGCTCGATATCGATTTGATTTCCGATGTACCTGCGTTTGCATGTCTGTATGTATGTCTGCATTATGTATGTCATAAATTTGCGTTACACTGTTAGGCGCCGCCGCAATTGTCACTAATTATTTTCCGACATTTTGAAGGGTTATCATTAACGACATTAACATATTCAATAATAAAATGAAGAGCCTGAAATTTATATTTATGGTTCCCAGCATTTGCCGTTTCTTTGATTCTAAAGCCATTTCGCCATTTACGTTTTAGTTGGATTATGCAAGCGACGGAAGCATAAAAGATCCAAACCTGCAGAACCACATCCGACTTCTCGAAGAAAGAACGCTACAGGTTTCTTATTTGATTATCAAATGTTTATTTATTGAATAAAATACACATAAAATAGATATGTATATGAAGTATACATTATACCTACCGATAGAACATTTGGCATTAATATTTGCTAAAAGAATAGTTTTTAAACTAAATATAATGATATTGTGATTCATTTTCTCCAGGTGTGGCAAGATGTAATTGTATATAGGTATGCATATTGATTAAACTACTCCATTTTAACACTTTTATACTTGAACAGCTGTCCGCCTTAGCAGATAGAATCAAGACCAGCTTTCCTAAAAAAGCCGATGCCAAACCTCTGCCGAGAAAAATTGTCAAGCGTAAATACATTTTTCTATTCAATTTACGGGAGCTTTTAAAAAAAAGAAACAAAAGCGCTAAATCAATGCGTTGAAAATGCACTGACGAGATCGGAGAAAAAATGGCCGCTGTGCAGATAATATTTTGTTTAATACTTCTATTTATTTTTTTTATATAAAGCCAGAAAAGTATTTCTGGTATTAATAGTGTTTTTTTAAATAAATTTTCTTTTTCAGGCCATTGCTGGGATGTGACTGACATTTGCTGTATGTGGAACATTTGCAGCAACACCGAGTGGATATAAGACGATGACGGATACCTTATCGACACCTGCACGCAATTTTAAACACTAAAAATTTAAAAAAAAATGCAAATACAAGACCGTTTAGAAATAAAATTATCAATCTGTTTTTGTTAAATACTGCAATGTTTTTGAATGCCAATAAACCAGCTAACTGGACGATAATAAAAATTACATTCACAACGCATTTTGTTCTTGTCTGATGGCCGGTTTCAGTGTACACCACAGGAGGTGGCCATGAGTTCATTCTTGACAACCCATCCCAGTCCGCCTGAAAAGTAAATTTCTAACCCAACCCGATAAAAATTAATAAAAAAAACTTAAAAATGTACATCAACCCAACTCAACTCAATCAGCCAGTGGGCCGGGTCGCAAAAAATCGGCCAGTGCAGCACTCTCTCTATTGTATACCCATAACGCCCATAAGCATTGTGAAATTAAACATTAGAAACGTTCACTTTCTCAACTTTTTTCATTTAATCAAACTAGGCCACAGCAACGCATGGCCGGGTACAGCTTGTTTCAAATATATTAAAAGAAAAACTTTCGAAGAACGTCAATAACATTCAAGCCACATCTGGGAGGACTGTAGGTTGAATTGTTCTCTGTTGTGGAGCGCCATGAAATTCGGTGCCGGGGCGTTGAAATTTGTGAAACCGCAGTCGCCATAACTTGTACTGCTTGATCCGTACCACCAACCTGATGAAACAGATAGATTTGAGAATGAACCGTAAGTTTAAGCATTTTTTCCATATAAACAACAATTTGGTTAAAGCAAAGAAGACACAACTGTATTCAAAATGTAAAGATAATCAAGAACATATTTCAGAAGTGATTTTTTATTAGATCGAGTAGGAATATTTTCTTGTGACAAGGTTTCATTAAAAAAAAAACATAGAAATAAGCTTGTTCACGATCATGCATTAAAAACAGTACTATTTTGGGCTCAAGAATTCAAAAACCATTTATTGGATTTAGGTACGTATAATACACACCGGGATCACCTCGCAAAATCATTAGCAGGGATCACTTGTAGTTTACACACCTTAGGAATAGAAGAGGGGTTGTCATACCTAATTTTCAGAAAATTGTTAGCAAAGGTACTAAACTTTTTTTTTTATACAAAAATAGGTGGCAGAGCGGTAGAGCGCTCGCCTGTCGATCATTAGGTCGGCAGTTCAAGCCTCACCGGCGTCACCAGCGTAACTCCCTTAAGCAAGGAGTTCACTCGCATTGCTAAAGGGGTAGGCGCCTATAAATGGCTGCCTCTGCAAAGAACCCTTCAGTGGCTTTGAAGTCCTTTAGGATTTACGCCACTCTAAATATTGTCAAACATTAATAGGTCGGTGGGATCCTATGAAACCATCGGGAGTTTCAAGGTCTGCTTACCACTTACCACGCACTCCATGTACAATATGAAAACTTTGCATAATTAGAAACCTTAAAAACAATAAATCGTGCAATTACTTGCGCTTTTGAAAAAAATTGATCAATTAAGGTTCGATTTGAAGATAACTGAAACCGAACATAAAACGTTCTATTGCTTGAAAGCTTGAAGATTTAAAACTCAAACGAGTCTACCTGCTGAAATTGCTAGTGCACAGTTTGCTTGCCAGTCGTCATCTTTATCGTTGTCCCATGTCGAGAAACAGTAACCCTTGCGTTGCAAAATGGCGCCAGTGGTTGAATCGTTGCTGTAGAGAGCGTCAATGGACGATATTTTGTAACATTGAGCGCTCGATCCGAACACGACATTCTTGTACAATGAGTAACGGATCGTCAGTAAAGTACTGCTCTGTGTAGATCCAACGTCCATTCCGTTCAAATAAACTTGCAGCTCGCATTTTTTACTGGTCGTTAGCAGATTTAGACTATCGCTTCCAATCCAGTAATCATTTGTTGGTAAAATTCCAGGAGTGGAAATGTTCGCAGTGGTCGCACTGAAACCTTTTCCGAAAATTTTCCAGGCTTTGTTGAAAGCCTTGGAAGCAGGGGTTGGCTTGCTTTGCATCAAAAGCAGGAGAGAACCAGCATAGTTTCTGACTTTAAAACAGATATTAATTAAATATTCGTATAAACGTTCATTTAATATATTATTAATTATAAACAAATTTAATTTATTAACTTATAATCGCCGATTATAACACATTCAATAACCTAAAACAGATCATCAAAAGCAACTTCGCATACCTATGAAACCAAAACACAATTAGGCTGATGAACTTTAGGCCGTTAGATAAAAGTCATCAGAAGAGTTTATTAATAAAGATTTATTTGATTTTGAGTATCTTTGTTAGTTATAAGAAACTGCTCGTAAAAATTCTCACATGGTTTTATAAGAGTTTTGCTAGGCGGATATGGCGGAAGAATGGTTCTCGTCGAGTCGTTTGGTAACGCAGCCTAGGTTTGATACCAAAAATACTATTTATTATTCTAAAAATAACATTGATTAATATTTATTATTTTAAAAATAACATTAATTAACATTTATTATTCTAAAAATAACATTAATTAACATTTTAGAACAGATGCTTTTTAGAAAATGATTAAAATTAGACCATACTACAACTGACATGGACATGCTGTGCCACGTCATATCATAAAATCGTGTTATGAACTGCATTACTATGCTGTAAATTGTTCTATTTTGAAGATGTTTCTATTCACCACAAACAACCTACCATCTGGAAGAAGGAACAACCCAATCGAGAGGCGAAGTACTTTGGAGCGAAGTCGTACAACTCGCAGGCTTCTTCAGGACATTTTGCATTAAACGAGAGACAAGAAAACCTAGCACGTTTGTCACAGAGAAACGAGCAGATCACGGAGCGATCAAGGTTCTGTTTGCCTCCAGATTTGCAAATTGAATTGTTGCCGATTGGAAGAACTTCCGTGGGAGGATCGAGAGCACAGAGCGATTCGTTGTCTCTGACTTCATCGACGAGCTGTTTGTAGCATTTACCTTCCACTTCCAGTGTGGCAATCGCGACAAGAGCAGCAACGCAGATTGACCAGTTTTTATAAAACTGTATCCGTTTCATCGTGGCTGGGTTGAATCTCACGGTTCTCCACAATTCGACCACCGAGTTATAAATGTCTGTAGGTTTCTCCATACAGCACATGAAAACATTTAGATGATTTATTAGCAATGGGAGAGCTGAATGAAAGAGCTCTTTGAATAATTTATTTAAAATGGTAATTTGTTATTCTCACTTCAAAAGGTTTTTCGCAGAGCAGACTTTAAGCGACAACGCTATATTACTCCTTTCACTAACGAATGAAGACAACAATGAAAAATGTCGATAATATCGCAACTACCCATTAAGAATCCAAATCTCGGGTTATCCTATTGTGTCTGGGCTATGAAAATAAGAGTTTCCACGAATATTCAACTTAAAAGACATTTATTCGTTCAAAACAAAATTTTAAACAAACAATAAGTTAAAAGCAGAAAATTATATCCAAAACTCATTAAGTCATTCTATACTACACTGCTTAGCAAGCTTGATGAAGTCATTGAGTCCTGTGTTTAAGTTTTAAAATAATATGAAATATTCCAAAATAACTCATATTTTAAGCGACGATCGACCATGGAAATGAAAAATTCATTGGAGCAATCAATTTTGACTGCGTTGTCCGGGGTGGAGCCGTGTTCCGTTGAACGTCGGAAGCATTTAGTACCAACATTTTGTTGTTTTTATAAGCTGAAATAGTTTTTGAGAAACAAATATTTTATATTTTTTAAATTTCAAAATCTGTATTTAATGAAAACAACAATCTTCCACTTTTTCGGAATAAGTAAGAAATATAAAATGTGAAAAAATCACGCAGTTTTGTTTTTGCACTTGCAGGAGAACTGAAAAAAAAATCATTGTTTGCGACTCGACCTTTTGCTCCTATCTCACTTAGAATAATCATCATTGTTCGTCACTTAATTTTATTTAATAAACTAGCCGGGTTTTTTTACAAACTTCTATTTAGGTTACAATCTCTGTTTGTGTGTGTGGCTTTCTCTGTACGCAAATCTTGCAAGTAAAATTCAACCAGCTTTTTGACTAGCTAGGAAGCTGAAACTTTCAGCATATCTTTATATTGGATGACATCTTTCGTATACATACACACAGACACACATCGAGTGTATTTGAAATCAAAGTTTGTGTTAAAAAACTCGTTTTTTCCTTTACTTGTTTTATATAGTTTTTTACCGTTTCCTTCTCCGCTTGCTTTCCCGCTCCCTCTCCTACTCCTTCTAGCTCTCCCTTTCTCGCTCGTTCCCCTCGGTTTGTGACCTATCTCAGTTTTTTTCCGCAAGAACCTTCCTCTATTGACTTTCAATGTTTTGTGAAAATTTCATTATCATCGGATGAATGGTGTAGCAACGCATAAAGGACACATACATACATACACACACACAAACACACGCACATACATTTATCTATATATAGACGACTGCAAAAATAATTTTTCCAGCTTATTGTTTTATAGTTTCAAAGAAATAATAAAAACGACACAAAAGAAGGCGGAAACTCACTCAGAAAACTGGATTTTTTTTCTCAGCTGGCCTTGCAACAACTGTTTTTTTTTATTAGAAAAGATATTTTTGAACTTCAACAATCAAGTGCGTGTTTGTCAGCCACAGTACGGATCGATAACTTTCTCAACTGCTCACTTGTTAGATTTTATAAGAATTTACTTTTTATTTTTTGCCGCCCAACTTGATTATCTAAACAAATTTAATAAAAAATTAATCTTAATAAAACTACTTAGTCACTATTTGTAATAACATCTGCCAAGCTTTCAAAGAAGAAAACTCCGCCTTGCTTTTGCAAGCCAGTCCCAAGCCTGGAGAAAGGAGGAGGGAAAAGTTAAAAGGATCAAATTATGATCCACGACTGGAAGTACTTAGGTGCTTCTGACACAGCCGTTTCAGTCTTAAAACACTTGGTGTAAAGGACTATAAACTAATATAAAAAAAAAAAAAAAAATCAAAGAAGAAATTAACATCTGCCAAGTTTTCAAAGAAGAAATTAATTTATTGATTTTTTTTTCTGTATATCAATGCTACTTCAGCCGCTATTTTTAAAAACAAAAACATTATGAAATAAAAACTTTTTTATCTTTCAGCAAAACAGCAAATACGTGCCTCTCTGTCAGTCACAAGAAATCTTCTCAAATTATAACATTCACGTCATATGACCGCCATTTATATACCAACTCTTCATTTGTTTATTATAATGGCATCCAAAACCGAAGAGAAAAGTGTTTTTCTAGCGTTTCTGGGCACCGAAGGAGCATTTGACTATAACACTTTAATAGTTTATCAGATCAGCAGTCAATTTAATTAAAATTATTATCGATTTTATTGGTAGAAAATTGGAACCAAAGATTTCAGCCTAGTTTTTAAACAGAGATATAACCAAGTCCAAGAGTAAACATTCAAACTTCATGACGCGGAAAACACCGCCATTTTGTTCAACGTTAGCAGAATTATAACAAGCAAATTTGATACAATTCAACGCAGTTCACGACGAAAAAGTGTACTATAAGTTAAAAAAAACTTTAGATAGATTTAGTTAGTATAATTTCTATCGTTGTTTCTCACTTTCTTTCTTCGCTCTCCCTTTCTTTCTCCCTCTTAAATTTTTTTTGCCAAAAGGTTTGTAAAAGTTGCCTCTTGAAACTATATAGGAATGTCACAGGCCAACAGCCTAGTGATGCTTCTCAACTTTGCACAGACTCAAATCTTATCTACGCACCACATCAATCGCGACCTTCACATTAATGAGGAAACCGTTGGCATTTTTTCGCAGAGAAAACGTTGGCTGAATTTCATATTCTTATTTACTGTTCCAAATTAAATGTCTTATGGTTTAATTACAGCAATAATTATTGCTGGAACTCTGGTTAAGCCTTGACTTTTGTCACTGCCGACACATTACCTACCTTTTATATCTATATAAATACAAACAAAGACGGATCCAGTTCCAAGGAGAGATGGGGTCATGCATCACCCACCAGATTATCAATTGAAAATTTTTTTTGGCTTTTGGAAAATGACCATAACTTTTTGAAAAAGCCACTGTGGATGGAAACAGTAGCGAGAAAAAAAGGCAAGAGAAAAACCTCAGCCAACCACTCTAGTAATAAATAATAATAACTTTGTTGAGGACAGCTGTGAGGGATTGTATTTTGGCACAGAAATAGAGAGCTGCATGGGCAAGGGCGCAACCAGCCAAAAATGCTGGGGAGGCTCAACGAATTTTTTTTTTTACTATCTTTAGTCTGCAGTCTTTTTTGGTATCTTTAATAATTTATTAATGAAAGAAAAGAAAGACTGCAAACTGAAGATAGTCAAACTCAGTCTTCAAACCAGTTGAAGCAATTGTAAAAAAGTTTATGAATAAATGCAACACACCCCCAGTTTTAAAAAGGAAAGAAAGCCAGCAGCAGGCAAAAAAAATTTTCGACTATCTTCAGTTAGCAGTTTTTTTTGGTATCTTTAAGAATTTGTTAATGATAGAAAATAAAGACTACAAACTGAAGATAGCAAAATTAGTCTCAAACCAGTTAAAGCAATTATAAAAAAAATAAGTTTATGAATAAATGTAGCACCACTCACCTCCCACCCAAAAAAACCCTCATATTTGGAGAAATTGCAGGGCCTTTCGATTATGAATAAATGTAGCACCCCCACTCCCCCTACCCAAAAAACTCATCGAATTTGAAAAAATTGCAGGACCCTCCGATTTGGCCGGGGGGGGGGGGGCTGCGCCCCTGTGCATGGGGATGGGTTTCACGGGATTCCCGCGGAGATGGATTGTAAAATTGCGGGAACCCCGCGGGAATGGAATGAATTTTTGCAAAATATTAGTTAAAATGAAGATCACATTTTTTTTATTCTCACAAAAAATTTGGTTGTCTTATCTCATTATAACATAACAGTAAATTTAATTCAAATTGTTAAGCGATTTTTTGTCATAGTGATTGATTGATCTTCAGCCATACTGTTGTTTTTTGCAAGGGCTTAAACATTGACTTTTATTTTTCGAAATTAGAAATTTATGGTTAACATGGTTTCATTTTATTTATTTTTTGTGTATTTTTAAATAAAATAAATTCTTTTGACTAAATTTTGAGAAATTTTTTTATATGTTATTAAACTCTTATTAATTAAACTTTTGACTATATTTTAATAAATTTTTTATCCAATTTCGTGGAAAGGGCTGTAAAATGTTTGCAGGGATGGAACAAATTCCTGTCCCCATGCAGCCCTCTACACAGAAAACTGCTAAACTTTGAACCATTTCTGATACACAATTTATTACTCTGCAGTTATTTGTAAATCTTGCATTGAGCTCAGATATAAAATCGTCTGCAAACGCTAAAAGATTCCAATTCGCATTGAATCATCACAAAGTTAAGTAAAGTTACAACTAAAAAATTATATAGTAAACTCTAGGTAGTAAACTCTAGGTAAACAAAATCAGTTTCTATTCTTAGACAGTAGTTGAATTTTTCTTAAATGGACATTGGATCCATGCTTCACTCCAATCAAGCTGGCTTCCCAAAACAGTACTAGTAGTGTAATAACCAAATGAAGAGCCATACGAGTTGAAGTTAGTATAACCACATTTGGGCGTTCCCGACGTTCCAAACCACCATCCACCTTTGTAATAGAGAGCACAATTGACATCAGGATCTATGTCTGAATCTTTGTCAAAAGTAGAAAAACTCATTGACACTCTTTTCAGTCCATCATAGGAAATGTTGTTTTCAGAATAGGTCAAGTTGACTATCTCATAATTATCACCTGAATAAATAAAACACACATCAAAATAACTAATAAATAATAATTGATTAAGCCAGAGCCGGATTTAAGAGCTGTGGACCCCTGGGTTGTGCCATGCATTGGGCCCCCTCTCATTGATGACATTGCAAGTTCAGGCATTTGCAAATTATAAAAATTTGACTTGACAGACATTTGAATAAATTTGACTTGTAACTTGCGCACAGAACAGTCCTCTGTTAACCACTGCTGCATGAAGTTCATTTTATCTTCATGCTATTTGGAAAAAAGACCGTTCCCCTTTGCAGTTGGTAACTGGTAGTGTCATAAAAAGCATCAAAGCTATGAAGACATTTGGAAATTTGCAGTACATTCCACTCTTTAACAATATACCAAATTGAATAGTTGCTTTGGTGCCGCTGTGATCTTCCTTGTGTTTCATTATAATTCGCTACAAACCCCCCAATCTGAAGCAGCTCATCACCAAAACCAGTCCAGATCAGAAGGATATGCATCTAATGGAGTTTTTGGCTATGAGGATAATGGTCTGAGTAGATAACATTCCATAGAGCCTTTGTAGAGCCTGCATGAGCAGACCAACATGTTACTGAGAGTCACTTCAGTATCAGCGTGAATGATAGATCATGATTTCCAAAGAACCTGTTCTACCGATAAAAAGTGGAAAAAAAAGGTGTGCAGAGAGATTGCAGTCAGGAAAAATACTTATGAGCAAATGTGATGCATTTGTCAATTTAAAGCTAAACTGAATACATATGCAGACTCTAAAATATGTTGAGTCTAAGATATTACTTGCCAGTTTCCAGCTCCTTCACATAGAATATTTGGACCCGATCCAAATATTTTAGTATTATTATTTTTGGCAAATATTTACTCCAACTTTTTTCTGCTTGATAACTCTGAGCCCATCTGGCTTTTTGGGCCTGGGCCGAGTAGGCCCGTTCAGTAATCCCGCCCTGGCTCGAGCCATTATAAATTTAAAAAACAAAAACGAGCAATTTTTTACTTTCTGGTCCAATCTGAAAAGGATCATATAAGACATAATAAATTCCCTTTGTGGCTAGCATGGATATGAAAATAAGCAGTCGACAGTTACCGGTCTTTGTTATTCTGTAGATGGCTTCGTTGCCAAGCCAGTAACAACCAGTGTAACAACTGAATCCGTATTTGTAGTCGTTCCACGTTCTGTTGAAAGGATATGCAACTGATGGTGTCAGGCCCAAGTTATTAAACTGCATCAAAGCTTCTCTCAACCCTGTAGTTGTTTTAAAATAACAATATTCTTAATCTCATAAAACATTTGAAATTATGTTTCACATTATCGAATTAAATACTATGGGAACAGTAAAACAAATCCATCTAAATGAATTTTTTAAAATTTTATTTTCAAACTTTGATATGTCATGTGTAGTGAGACTATAACTTAAATTTCAGCTTAGTTGGATGACGGGGACTTAGTTAATTTTCGCTTTCAAGGTTTGCAAGCATTCAAGGAAGCAATCAAAACAGTGGTGAAATTAATATAAGGGATTTAAAAAATGACAAGAAATTTGTAAGTTTATTGTGCATGTTAAACAGATATTTATGGAATCTGGTTACATTTTGTCTTAAAAAACTTGAATCTGTATAGAAAAAATAAATATCGAATAGTGATTGAGTAAAAGACAATCATCAGATTTATGCGTGTTTCACTTGTTTGTAGGGATGTCACGGGTAGTACTTTTTGGAGTTTTCGGGTTTGTGAAACTAGAGTTTTCGGGTTCGGGTTTGTGAAACTAGAGTTTTCGGGTTCGGGTTTGTAAAACTCGAGTTTTCGGGTTCGGGTTTGTAGTTTTCCAAACACCGGGTTCGGGTACTGGCTTATGATTTCAGATTCCTGGATTGATTTTAAATTTACCTAGTGTATATACATATAGAAACGAGAGCGATCAATTCATCCAAGTCCATTGGACATTACACGTATTGAATAAACTCTAACAAGTTATTTTTTTAGCTTTCCAAATAATGTGATTTCTTTGGCCGAAGGAGGCTTAATTATTTTAGTTCGTTCGTGGCTCGGTCCGGCCAGATAATCAGGCGGATTAGTGATCTAGCTTACACACTCACCAATAAAATGACCTATTTGTGTTATTTGTTACGCAAAGGTGATAATATAAAACTTGCATGGCTTGCGATTAGTATAATACGTTACCTCTTAAATTATTGTAATTTAATAATTTTTTCGCGGCTCGGTCCGGTCGGGTAATCAGGCGGATTAGTGTTCTAGCTTACACATTTGCCAATAAAATGACTGTGATGCATAGATCATTTATAGACTTTGCCAGTTAAAGTTTAGGATTATGCAAGATTATCTTTATAACAAAGGGTCTTTGTTATATCAGAAAAACTTTGAGTATATGAATGAATAAATATAAGGTTATATAACTGAAGTAAAAAGTTTAGAGTCATGGCTATCCGCGATTTCTTCGACCGAAGGAGGCTGAATTATTTTAGTTCGTTCGCGGCTCGGTCCGGCCTGATAATCAAACGGATTAGTGGTCTAGTTTACACAATCACTAATAAAATGACGTATTTGTGTTATTTGTTACGCAAAGGTGATAATACAAAACTTCTACGCTCGAGATTAGTATAATATGTTTCGTCAACAAAACTTGTAATTTATTAATCTCTAAGACACAGCCCTTATAAAGATTTATTTGTTCACAACTCCGAGTTCGGGTATTAGGCTTATCAATTTTCGGGTTCGAGTTCGGGTATCAAGTTTTCACATTTTCGGGTTCGAGTTCGGGTATCAAGTTTTCTCATTTTCGGGTTCGGGTATTAAATTTTCACACTTTCGGGTTCGAGTTCGGGTATAAGAAAAAGACCGGGTAGTACCGAACTCGGGTTCGGGTACCCGTGACATCCCTACTTGTTTGTTATGCAATCTTTCAATGCGACTTGTAGGTATTTGCAGTGGTGATGTACCTAAAGTAATCTTTGGCGCTCTTGTAGCTGCCGGACGCGTCAGTCTATGTGGCACGATTTTATCGTTTTTTATCGTATTTAACCTTTTTTGTTTCCGTCAAATACCGATTCTGTTTTCTATTTCACACTAACATTTCATATACTATAATTCATATTATGTGATTTCCCATTGTTCCAATCCAGCTTTTTAGCTGCAATACAAATAAAAGTTATATCTCTCTAATTGAATCATGGATTTGTAGGCGAAGGCCTTACCACTGCACAGTAATGTTAAACGAGCAATGTAAAGTTGTAAAAAAACACCAATTATTCAAAAAGTTAAAACCTGTTATTAGTGGGTCTCCAGGTATGTGGATGGTTTTTTGAGGCCAAAATGCTTTAACCATCTGTTAAGTTTGTAAAACAGTTATTTAAAAAAAATATAATTTTAAAGTAGTACAAGAGGGCGCTGGTGGTATTTGATGTTAAAGCATTCAACTGTCGGCCTAAAGGTCATTGGATTCGAATCAAACCAGCGTCACCAGAGTTCGTAGAGCATGCGGGGAGGCCGGCTTCATAAACAACTGGCTCTAGCTGTCGAAGTGGTTGTATAGAGACTAAAAACTCTTCTAAACCACTCTAATAAATGTTAATTTAAAAATGTATAATTTATGTCATCAGAACTGAAGTTCATTTTTTAAATTTGTAAATAAAAAAATCAATAAACCAGGTTTTTGTCTTGATAAAAGCAGCATTTGTCAACACCACTTTTCAGTTCAATGTGACAAAAGCCAAGGAACAATTCGCTTGTTGTAACAGTCGACTCGTTCGACTGGGTTTTGACATTGCATCCCACACAATACCTCCTCGTGGAACACTCCAGGATGGCGTGTGCTCTAGAAATGACAGGTACGATCAGAGTTGAACAGGAAGCTTCATTTTCTATAATGACTGAAAACCTTTAAAAAATTCTAGAATTTACAAACAAAATTCACAGATTTGTAATTTTTTAAAAATTGGTTTTTTGTGTGCAATTTATCTAATATTAATTAAACAAATTATAAAGTACATTAAAATTCTACTTAAACATGTTAAACCAGTAAATTACTACAATGCATCAATTCTCTGTAAAATTCTCAAAAAAACCAAAGTTATCATCCCTAATTCCAGATAATTTCTCCCAAGTGCTTCTTAAAATGTTGTGTGCCACCACGAAGACAGTTTGCGTTAAACATGTACATATGATAATATATAACAAAATATCGGAACACTAGAATAAATTGAAACAGACTAGTTTTTCCAAAAAGGTTTAAAACAACTAAGCCGTTAAAAAGTATTTTATCATTTGTTTTTTAATCATCTCTTACCCGCAAGATCCCACAGGACCTTTCGTGACAGGAAAATAATATCTGACATCCGCAACAATGGAAGATGCCCAAATTAGTTTCAGTAAAAACTCAATGACGATTACTAATGTTTGAATTTTAACTATCATTTTTTAATGAATAACAAGCACACTGTTAATTTTTTTTTTAATTTCATCAAAATTTGTTAACACCAACACGTGCCAAGCTCTTTGTATTGAGCCAATCATATAATATATACAGCATTTAATATCAAACAAGTTGCCAGTGACAACATTGAATGGAACATCATTATTCATGGAAAACTCATTTGCAAGTTCTATTCAAAAAATAGAAGGCTTAGTTCTTTTTTGCTTCAATCAATATAAATGTTTTTTTAATGTTTTTCAACAAAAAATTTTTATTTTCAACTTTACCAGTGGCTAAAAAATTTTTCTCAATAAGTTTTTTATAAATTAACTATAGGGGTTCCCCGAGTCATTAGAGATTTTTGTTATCATTTTTTTACTCAATCCCGTTTCCTTCCATGCTTGCTTTCTCGCTCTTCCACTTCCTTTCTCTTTCCCGCTTGCTCTCCAATTACCGCTTGCTTTCCCGTTCTCTTCTTTTCTTTCTTCATCTTCCTCATAACTTCTTTTTGCCCATAAAACTTAAAATAAATTTGCTAAAAGTTGTTTAAACCTTCAAACATTGTTATTGGATAAAATAAATTTCAATGTTGTTAAGCATTTTCTGTCTGGAAAGTATTTTGGTCATAAAAAAATTAAAAACTATCTTATCTTTTTCTACTCTTTGACATCTAATGTAATGTCAAATAAAATCTGACCAGCTCTTTGGCTAAGCATAGAAGACAAACAAACAGACAAAAAGACAGACCGTCATTTATACATATAAAGATTTTTAAATTGATTAAAATGAATTACGTACCCAGCCAGAATTCTGTATCTACATTTCCAAATCCATTTTCATAATCCATCCATCCTATGTAGATATTTTCTGATCCATCAATTTGACATCAATATAAGCCAGCATCTTCTGGATAATCACATGCTTCAATTTCTGTAGTTTACATTTGATGAAAATTAGTGCGATAAAATTTACATCAAGCAATTGTGTAAACAACACGCTCAATAATACATTTCTATGACGTTTATACTGTTTGTTGAATTCACAAAATATTTTTGCGGCACCTGGTAAAGAAGTTAGTCAGGCTATTCGAAATGAAGCACTCAGTTTTAATGAAACCAGTGTCATTCTTCACAGCTGCAATGCAATGAGTCAGTTTTGCAAATGAAAAAAAATCCTCACTGACAAAAGACTCGTCACACACTGATGCTCACGAGGGGAACAATTATCATGCTCCTGTGAAGTTGGGAGTTCAAAAAAAGGTTTATGCAATGGAACAAGATCAGTGATTGAGCAACTATCCAAAAACACAATCACTGCGTGTATAATGGAATTAAATTTACCAGTTCTATATTTCAACGCCACGGGGTTCCACCGTTCAAAAAGTGAAAGGAGAGTTCAAAATAATATTTTATTATTCAGCCGTTGTTTTTGGGATCGACAGGTACATAACTATGATAGGTTTTGTGACTTGTCAACACGATTGCCAGTTACTCCACTAAAAGAGTTATTTTTGCCGTAAATATAAATGCTGGCTGTTGTTTTCAGATGTTGTCACTGATTTTTCTTTTGCGATGATAAATGCGGTGACTTTGGCCTGAAATTCAATTACGTTATCGAATTATCGCCCGCTCCCCCAGTTCCCCTCAATCCCCGCCTCTAATTTGAAAATCTTAAAAGTAAAAGGTTTTCTAAGAGAAATCGGAGCCAGAAGTGGAAAATTATCTCTGATAAAAATACATATAGGGATGTCACGGGTACGACTTTTTGGGTTCGGGTTCTTGATTTTTCGGGTTCGGGTTTTCGTTTTTCCAAAAACCGGTTTCAGGTTTTCGATTTTCAAAATATCAGGTTCGGGTTTCAAAATTGAAAATCTTCGGGTTCTGCTCGGGTTCGGGTCGAGATAGGTTAGTACGATTTTAATAATTTTGGAAATGCGCCTGAGAGTGATCTTAGCGCAAATTATTATTTTATTATTGGCTAAACGGATTAAGTGAAATATTTGGGAAGTTCTGTATTACAATAATAAACAACATAAGTACTACAGTAAATACTTATGTCGTTCAATATTGACTATAATTTTATTTTTTGTCCTAAAATCTGTTTAAAAGTAGCTCTTTTTCTTAAATTGATCTAGCATTACATAAGAGCGTCGCGTTCTTATTATAATTAATGCGTTCTTATTATAATTAATGCGTTCTTATTATAATTAATGTGTTCTTATTATAATTAATGCGTTCTTATTATAATTAATGCATTCTTATTATAATTAATGCATTCTTATTATAATTATAACATAAAATAAACAGTTCTTAAGTGCCATCAAATTGTTTATTTTAAGTTTAAAATAATAGACAAAACTATACTTGAAGGACGCTTTGTCAAAAATTAGATCCAGTCGTTAAAACTTATAAAATGTATTAAAATATTGTTGTACATGGTAAAAAATGAGATTTAGTACGTTGCTACATAAAATATATACAACTCAGAAGTCATTTATCGAATAGTTAAAAATGAAAGACTGAGTAGACCTGAGCATATATGAGTTAGTTAGTTCCTTGCTCAAGAAAACTACTTACATACCCGGGTACCAAGGATACCCATGCTTGTCTCTAAACCACTAGACTTAGACTTAGACCTTAGACCAACTCGTGTCACAAGTTTAGTTGTGGTTTGTGCTATAACTTGTTCGGGGTTTAATTTTTACCAATTTTTTTAAACACCAGGTTTGGGTAGGGTTTTTCATTTTCAAAATTTCGGGTTCGAGTTTCTCTTTTTCAAAAGTTCGGGTTTTAATTTTCAGAAAGTTCGGGTTCGGTTTTCATTTTCAAGTTTTCAAAAGTTTGGGTATCCAAACAAGACCGGGTAGTATAAACTTCGGGTTCGGGTCGGGTTCCCATGACACCCCTAATACATACTCATTTAGGTTTAGGTAAAGATGGAGAATAGTGTTATAAATTTTTTCCGGTGTTTTTAATTATATTTTCATTTTAATAGTTATATGTTTTCAATCACAATAATAATTCCACCTTAATGATCCAAGCAGTTTATTAATTTTTAGAAAAAAAAAATCTCTCGAAAAATTAGCGAAAGGCGAAGAGAACCACAACAAAAAGTATTAATGCCGAAACTGTTTATAGCGTTGTCAAAAAAAGGTTATGTGCAAAAAAAACGTATCAGTCACAAGATAAATTAATAATCACGCAGTCAAAATGACATTATTTACAGAAAAAAATACAGTTTATTTATGTCCGAGCAGTTGTTCAGAGAAAGATAAAACTGGATAGTTTTCAATTAAAGAAACACAGAGTTTCAGCAAAGAATTTGCCACCTGGTTTGAGACTACGGATATCAATTTCACTTAAATAAGTAAATTATTTCTTTAAAAATATCTTATAAAAACTCGCACAAATAATTTTCTACCTTTTATTTCACTTCACTTTTAGTTTGTTTTTTGTTTAGGAGAATTTTGTTTCTACTATCTGACGCTTTTCTGGCGTTAACTTCTTTTTTAATTATAATTTTGAGAAATTTATTGGATCAGTCAATTAATAATTTATTTTTATTTTTTATTATAATAATTTTATAATAGAAATATAATTAAAAACACCAAAAATAATTTCTGCCGCTATTCTCCACGTTTACCCTCATTTATTTTTATTTATAATCTACTTTTTGTGTCTAAAAAATAGCATTCTTGCTAACTTCATGTACCTTCAAGGTCAAGCTTTACTACTAAGAAGTACTAAGTCTACAAGATCACCCTTATCATAAGGCTTTATTCACACATTTACTTTATTTACCAGCTCAATTAATCAATAAAACATAAAAACTAACCTGGTAGTTTTGCAAAACAACTAGTGAAATTCGATATGATCTAGACTAGTCCCAATTTGAGACGAGACGAAATTGCGCATTTTGTCGGGGCTATTTTCCGCCAAAATCATTGCGTGCATGGGTGCGTTCTGCTACTTTTGTTCTAGTTTATTTTGCAAAAATGTATCTTAAAAAAACTTTTGCAATAAATTTTAATTATAAAAAAATAGTTTATTTAGTATTAAATTTTATTTTAATTTATTAATTTTGTGATACGAAAAATTGCATACACTGAAACAGCCGTTTTCACGCAGAACGGTTTTATTTAGGTTGGTTTGCAGACGATCATGTCAAAACCAAAGAAATTTAAAATACTACTTTTTCATAATTTTGAAATAAAATTAAAATTTATATTTTTTAAAATAAAATAAAAATTTTATAAGTCCCATATATGAATGTTCACGGAATATAAATGTTCACATAAGAAAATTCTGCCGTGAACTATAGCGAGGTAATCTGTCGTTGTCAGGGGTTTTAGAGGTTTTTATATCGTTTTTTTCTCACTTCCCCCTTTGTTTTCCCTTCTCTTCTTCTCTTGCAGGGCCGTGTTTAGGGTCTCCCAAACCCCCTGTTGGGGAGTCAAGGCCCGAAGGGGGCCAGGAGCCAAGTGGAATCGATACACACAACAAGTCAACATCATCTTCATCTAACCATTCTGCGCTTAACATCTCTCCATGCGCAATTATGGCCATCAGAGATTGTAACCTAAATAAAAGTTAAAAAAAAAAAAAGTTTATGAATAAATGTAGCACTCAACCCTACCTAAAAAAACTCATCGAAATTAGAAACATTGCAAGCCCCTATTGCCCCCCCCTAGTTGCGCCGTAAATCAGGTTATTTTAAAAATCAGGAAAATATGACACTATAATCTTCTTAATATACTAAATGTAAATAAACACGTGTTTTTTCATTTGTGTCCAAAACTGGCATATAGGTATATGCAAAACATTTTTGTTTGTCTGACTTTTATGAAAATCCAAATCGTAAGAGCAATTTTAACGGAATTTGGCATGGAGGTATAACTGAAAAAGTAGAAGATTATAGAACATAGGGTATTTTTTTTAATTTTTTATGACCAAAATCTTAGATATTTCTCTATTGATATATCTCAAATATGTGTTTCCCATACTCCCCTATTTGTTGCAGGTGTACACAACTGATAATTACTAATTTTTTTTATTGAGCATGCTGAAGAAGGCTGATATAAGCAGACTGACGATATATACAGTTTTAAAAGTTGACAAGAAAAAAGCTTGAGCATTTGTTTCTGCTGGTTTTTCATCACCAGAGTGGTTATATTTTTGACTTATATTTTTTTAACTTTAAAAAAATTGTTGTCAAGTATTTCAGAATGAAATAATAATGATTTTAAGTTTTAAATTGCCTTAACTTGAGTATCGCGTTAACTAAAAAAACTTGCAGAAGTAAAAAAATGAAGTAGATATGACGGGACAAATCCCCGGTGCCCATACTCTTTAAATGGCCCGAGTCTGAAGAAATTCTGAAAAATTCAGTTGAAAAAAGTTGAGGTCTTTTCGACTACCCCTCCCCAGGTCACCGGCTATTTTTAAAAAAGATGAAAATTTGAAGGAGAGAACTAAAATAACATCAATTAATTAAAATTTTTACATATTTTTTTAATTTGTTAGCTGGAGTTATTCAAGTTAATTTTTATCAAGTTTAGCGCTACAAATAATTTTCTTTTCTTTTATTCACAACAGGAAGTCGCCGATAGGTCGTGTTTTTAGTTTTTATCGTTTTACTTTTTTCGCGAGTGAGATTAAGTTGTCTGCTAAACCGCCTAAAAGTTTTTAATCAAAGTTTAATTTTTAGATTTAAAGTAACAACAGGTGATCTCATGATATGTGTGCATTTGAAATCATTTTCATAAATATATATAAATATAAATTCTGATGCGCAAATTACCATAAAGTGGCATAAAGCCAAAACACGTCAAATTGTAATTCTGAGGTTTTTATTATATTTTTGCTAAAATATAATAGTGTGTTTATATATTACTTAGTTATTGATGAGGGCTTAAGTTTCTTATCATGCAGCCTACTATTTGATAATTATTATTATCAACAACAGTTACTTAATTAATTAATAAAGATTTAAAGATTATCAGCAGTTGCATAATAAAGATTAATAGCAATATTGACTTGAGGGTTGGAAAATAGTTTTCAATTTAAAATTTTTTCAAATTAATTTTCAAGACGACTTTTAAATTTTAACAATTAACATATTGACTATTCAAAATTCTTGTTTTTCCATGTTAATCAGATCCTTGATTATAGTTGAAGTTTTCATGACTAAAGTGAAGTATCTTTGTTAAAATAATTTTTGTTGTTTGGTCATAGCATGTGTTCATCTCTTTAATTATTGACTGGCTGACTCAATCAACTAAACATTAATACACTTTAAATCAAAGATAAAAATCCTTTAATAATTAAATATAAATTTATATTTTCTTTAAAAATATTTGAACAGCAGATGGCAGTAAATGTGTACAATACCAGTGGCTCGACAGACAACATCAGTCGCCACGAAGCTTTGTATTGGGTTAACGAATCACTTCAAGCCAATTTTATGAAAATTGAAGAACTATGTTCAGGTTTGAACTTGTCTGAGAAATAAATATTATTTGTTTCTTTTTAATTTCTTTATAAATCTTATGATTTTTTTAAAATTTGCTTATAAATCTTATGAATTTTTTTTATAAATCTTATGTTATTTCATTTAAAATTTCTTATAACACTTACATTATTTGATTTCTGAGTTGTTAAAAAAGATCATGTAACAGTGTTTGTTTATTATAATTAGCATGTTGGTAACTATTGGTGACAGTTGAAAAACACAAGATAACAACTATGTAATATACTGTTTATCTTTACGCATTTTTTTACCAAATTTCCAAACATGTCACGCTTACATTCTGGCATACCATTAAACAGTTGCACACCAAGATTTTTGTGGGTTTGTGGGGGGGGGGATATCATTTTTTTAATCTATTAATATTTTAATTAAGTGTGCCACTACAGCTATGCATTCCTGTGTTGAAACACACTACAAGGTTGAGCCTGTTCTCCTTACCAGAAATATGTAAACAAAAGATAATTGTTTGCATATTTATTTTTAATCCAGTCACTTCAATCATACATATTTTTTATTCAAGGCACAAAAGGACAGTAAATTACTTATTACGATGGGATAAAAGAAATCACTTTGTTGCCAAATGCTATTTTTTCTGTCTTGTTGATCTGTGTACAGAAATACGCTTTTCCCATATTAACTTGTGGAATTTTTATTTGGGAGCCCTCTTTGCAAATCAAGTTGCTTTTTGGGATGGGTATAGGAGGTGGGTGGACCTATTTCATCAACCCGGGTCGCAAAGCTCCGGAAATGGTTGTAAGAATCTTTTAAATTCAGGTGTTTATTTGTTTTTAAAAATGTGTTTGCCGCTGAAGACATGCTAGAAAACAGTAGAGTGAGTACATGTAGCAACAAAAATGTACGAACCATGAAATAATATGTCACTTTGAATTAAAATTATGTCCCAATGGGTGAAACATTTATTAAATGATGTTGAGATATCAGCAGCGTAGTAGTAAACACATGATCAATTAAAAAACATTGAATAGTGTTGAATCAAATTGAGACATTCATTAATGGTCTTTGATCTTATTAGATGTTTTTCAAATTATCTTTTCACAGTCAGTCCTGTATAAATCTGCTTATTCCCTATCAGTGTTAATAAGAACTGCGAAAGCGCGTCCGGCGATGATACATGACGTTTTGTGATTTTCAAGTTCGTTTGGAGAGCTGATTGTCTGTAGCAAATCACAGCATTTTAGCGGGAGCAGTCCAGTCAGATATATCTACTGCTGCTAGGCTTTTAACATTGCAGAAGTTTTTCGGTTGTAAAATTACTTTAAATTTAGTTTTATTGTACGTTTTGTTTTTTAATTGCAGGTGCCGCATATTGCCAGTTCATGGACATGCTGTTTCCAGGTGAGTTAAAGAAGAAGGTGGAGAAAGGAGGGGGAGTAAGAAAGAGAGAGAGCGAGAGAAATAGTGGGAGTAAGAAAGGGAGGGAGAGAGAGAGAAGTGGTGGGAGTAAGGAAGGGAGCGATAGAGAGAAAGGAAAATGGAAAAAGGGGAGAGAAAAGTTTATTATTTATCTTTTTAATAAACTTGCTGTTGTTTTATTTTATTTCCACTAAAATAATACTTTTAATTTTTAATCAAATTCATTTCCGTTTTTTATTTATATAATTTTGAGGCATTTGATTAAGTATTGTAGTTACAATTTTTACATCTATCTTTCTATGTAAAGGTTGTGACCTTCATTCATATTGCAGCAGTAATCGCCTAATTCAACATGTGGCCTATTTTTATCTTATAATGTTTGGTATATAATTTTTAATATATTTATGTATATATATATATAATTGTAGAAATAATTATAGAAATTAATAGTTAAAATGTAAACAGAAATTAATGATTAAAGTATATATTTAAATTTGATATTATAAATATTATATTTTTAATTTCATGTTGTATTAGATCGGTCTGTATACCACCTAGGGACGTGTGTTTGATCCAATTTGTTGAGTTATCTCATAAATATAATAAATAAGTCGATTAGCACATTTTTTGCCTGTAACTGATCACACGTACTTCTTCTACATAAATTACATTTTTAACAATTCATAAGTAAGTTCTTCTCGAAATTATTGTACAGCTACCCGTCAGTACTCCATTACACGCGTATTGTTTATGTGTGTGTTTGTGTACTTAACGTGTATGTGTACTAGTGTACTTATTGTGGATGTGTACTTATTGTGGATGTGTACTTATTGTGGATGTGTACTTATTGTGGATGTGTACTTATTGTGGATGTGTACTTATTGTGGATGTGTACTTATTGTGGATGTGTACTTATTGTGGATGTGTACTTATTGTGGATGTGTACTTATTGTGGATGTGTACTTATTGGGGATGTGTACTTATTGTGGATGTGTACTTATTGTGGTTGTGTACTAATTGTGGATGTGTACTTATTGTGGATGTGTACTTATTGTGGATGTGTACTTATTGTGGATGTGTACTTAGTGTGGATGTGTACTTATTGTGGATGAGTACTTATTGTGGATGTTTGTGTACTTAATGTGTATGTGTACTTATTGAGGCTGTGTTTGTGTACATACTATGTATGTGTTCTTATATGCTTTCAGGCTGCATTAATCTCAAAAAAGTGAAATTCATGACAAATCTAGAACACGAATACATTAGCAACTTCAAACTCGTCCAGGGCTCATTTAGTAAGATGAAAGTTGACAAGGTGGGTTTTGTGTTTAATAGATTAATTTATCAATTAATCAGACTGTTCATTAAGCAAATCCTGAAGCAATTTTTGATGCATACTATTAAGCCAACTTATGTATATAAATTTAACTCATATTTGTTATGCTCTCTTCAAATCAAACATCGTTTTAAGGCGTTTTGATACATCAAGAATAAATCTTAATAACTTTTAAATGTTTTTTTTTTTAAATTTTTCCTAATTACCAGATTATTCCCATCGAGAAACTTGTGAAAGGTCGATTCCAAGACAACTTTGAGTTCATCCAGTGGTTCAAAAAATTTTTCGACGCCAACTACGAAATGACGCAGTACGACCCGATTTCCACGAGAGGGGGCGAACCCATGGGTAGCATGTCAAATGCTATGATACCTAAGAAGCCAGTTACTCAGACACCAAAGATATCCAATGTTCCAGCGTCAAGGCCTAGACCATCTGGTTAGTAAATAGAAATTCTCATGCGGTTTAAGATTTGGCAACCGATAGATCTGTGTACTTGACCCGACTCACTTACTACGATGGTGAATAAGTCGAGTTGTTTTTAGAGAATACCGTGTTGAATCATGTTTATTACGTTTTTAGTGAATGCTTTGTTTGATCATGTTTAATGAGTTCAAGTAGTTTTATGTTGATTAGTGAACACCATCTTGGATTGTTTGAACGTCATTGTTATGTCAATGAAGACAATTCTTTTCGGGTTGGGTTGCATTTTAGTGGTTTGAGAAGCTATTTATTCTTAAACGTGAAACCCATCCACCCGTCAGCGCTGTACAACATTATAATATACTGCCGTGGCTTTCTGAAGTTGACAGACGTCGTCGGCACGTGTTTCAACGTCTTCCGAGACACGTGTGCTAATAAATTAAAAAAAAATTTTTTGCGACTGACGCTTTAATTTCCAGTTTGGTGGTTTAGCTATTCGTTAGATTGCCGTGTGTAGTGCTGCATTGAACTAATTTAAACGATGATTGTTTATTATTTTTATTTTATTTACAATTATTCACTGTTATCAACAAACAGCAGGAAGTTTTGTATTAATAATTATGATTAATAATTATTAATTAATAATTAATAATTTTTTAATTTGTAATATTGTTTAATTAATGCTGATGATAACGATATATATATATATATATATATATATATATATATATATATATATATATATATATATATAATGCTTTTTTAGCCTCCAAAATAATGCCGAACCCACCAAAAACGACCTCAAAGAGCAACCAATTAGAAGTCAACCATAAATTAGAAGGCATAACAACACAGGTGAGTTGATATTAATTGATTAAATACCTGCCTTCTCGCATGTGCTGATGGCTTAATGCGCTGCTGCTGCTACTGCTGCAGAGAATGTAGAATAAACATCATGTGTGAACAATTAGTACTGTTGTTTATTATTGTTCTATTCAATATTATACTAACTATAATTATTATATTATTATATACTAGAAGGTGTGTCTAATACAATTTGAATGAAATAAGTTCTCTTGATTGCGTTCGAAAATTGATTGGGGAAAATTGTAGTCTTCTATTATTAGCCTCTGGGAAATATGTCTTTATTAGGTTATATAATTTTATTTCATGTTTTTTTGTTATTTAATAAACACCCTTTTAAATTTTTTTGGTGTATTTATTTTACTTTTAAATTTTATGTTTCTATGTAAGGTTATGTAAGTGGCACTAAAAAATGACTGATAATAATAATAATAATAATAATAACCTGCAGTTGGTGCTCCGTATTGATTTGACCCGGATTTTTGGTCTAGTTTTTAACCAATTCCTTTCAACTGAAGTTTTTCATTGTGCCTTTGCTTGTTGTGTTGAATGTTGTAATCTATCAGACGTTGATGGATCTGGTGGGTGTGGATTAAAGTGGGTCCCCCCTATCTGAGATATTGATATTAGGTTTTGTTATGATGGTGTAGCAGCTTATGTGTGTGTTCAGTGAGCTAGGTCAATAAATAAAAATAAAAATTAAAAACAATGAAATGAAAATAAAACCCTTTTTTTATGAAAAATGCACTTAAAGGAAGAAAATTTGTTTTGTGATTAACCACAAATGTTTTTTATATTCGTTTACAAGTAAAAAAATCATGTGATTAATTTACTGTTAATTTAAAAGCTCAATAGTTTTAAACCTTATTATAGAAATAATAGCATAAGCAGCAATTAAATAATCATATGTTACAGAATTAATCAAATTATTAACGAAACTTAATCATCTGTTGGTCGTGATTAAGATCTCTATATGATGCACGGGTCAACATTACTGTATTACTCAATTGCTTCGAACAGGCATTAAAACTCAAGTTGCAATGAATCAGCCACTCAATCTATCTATCACTGAACATGAATTGCAAGAATTGAATAATTTGTCATATGTTTGCTGCAAAAATACCGATGAGAAAGTTTTTTATATTTGGGCAATCTTCTTACTGTCTTTGGTACAAGAACAAAGTCTCGTGTTTAATTTGCGTGCTTTGAATTCATTTAAGAATGTACATTTGAAGTTGCCTCACAAATGCAGCGATCTTCTGGGGCAAATGTCTTTGTAGACTTCAGTCTGTTACATGAAAGTAACATTTGAATGGTGCATATCAAAAACTTGATTTTTATTCTTTTTTTTTTAAATTAATTAGTTACATGTGTCCTTGTAGTCTTCAGTCTGGTACATGAGAGTAAAATTTGAATGGTGCAAATCAAAAACCTGATTTTTTTATTGTTAATATTTTTTTAAATTAACTGCTTCCATATGTTATATCTTTATTTTTAAAAAAAGATGCAAGAAATGAAGATCACGATTGATTCACTGGAGAAAGAACGAGACTTCTACTTCGGCAAGCTGAGACAAATCGAAGTCCTCTGCCAAGAGGTTCTCTCCGGCCAGCCGAACCAGCAGGAGCCCATGATCCAACAAATACTGGACATCTTATACGAAACCGAGGTAAGCGCAGTACGTATCGTTGTCGTAATCAGGTGGAAATATTTTCAGCTGGGAGAAGGTGTTGACCGAGCAAGTGGGGGTAGGTGTGGGTCACTGTGGTTTGATAATAGGCTGGTGGGATGTGTAAAAATTTATAATTTTATAATAATTTTTAGTGTTTAAATTTCTACCATAACGAATCAACAACTCAATTATATGATTAATTTCTTGTTCGTGCGTTGAAATAAAAACAAAGTAATTATTTTTTTGATTTTTGAATTTACTTCACATTTGCTGTTTTTATTTTATTTTTATGTGTCAGTGCAGGGTGAGGGACAAAAAAGTTAGTGATTGAATGATTGGTTTTCGGCCATAAAATGACCGAGTAAATTTTGTTTTATTCCGCATTTCAGGAAGGTTTTGCCCCTCCGGACCTCAACGGAGAGAACGGGGCAGAGGGAGAATGTAATGATGAATATTGATGAAGATCGTGATTGGCTGATATGCCACCTGGGGGTAAGGGGCAGGCATGATTTCCTAAACAGCTCAAAATAGTCTCTCTCTCTCTATTCGATAAAAATTGTTTGATTTCTTCTTCTTTTTTTGTATTTATGAATGTTTTGATGTTTTTTTTTTTCGTTATAACATCGCGCTGCGTCCCGATTCGCTGTTGTTAGTCACTGCCCCGTATTTTTTTCGAACATAAAAAAAAAACACGGAGCGACATTTCGTACGGCCTGTTTCGGTAGTTTTCATTTTGTGTACGCCGATAACGACACACACGGAACCGTGCTGGCTCTGTTGTTAATCTGTCCTGTACTGCTATTATTGTCCTTTCGTCTCGCTCGTAATCATCCGATTCTTACGACCTAGTCATCATCGCATCGATCGGGCGGGTGTGACTCGTAACGTGCGTGCGCGCTCGTGCCGTATTCTATTCGTAGTAGCATTAGTTGTTCAACATCTTATTGAAGGTTTTGCGACAATCTGATACAATCTTCTTTTTTTTTTTTCTGTTGCTTATTTTTACAATTAAGTTTTTGTTTCGCGATTTTCGAGCTTTTGAATGCATGACGAACGGGGTCTTGTGAATTTTTTTTTGTCGGTTTTTTGGTTTTTAATTATTTCGTCTTGTTAGTTCATTCTTATGTTGAGGAGTCCGCTTTCTTTTATCCCCCCGCTCCCATTATTATAATTGTATGTTTCATTTAAATTTCCAGTTGTTTTTTTTATTTTAATAAACTTTGCAATATGCTTTCAATCCACACTTACTTGGTTCCCGCTAGTAACATTATATACATATATGCTTACAGTTGCAGGATCATGGAAATTGAACAGAAGTATTTAAATAAATCACTTCCCACTGGGGGAAAATAATCGATAGGATTCGTTCTCTCTTTCTTGCGGGTTCGAGTCATTGAAAATACGCTGAGATCTCATCACACTCTTTAAATGTCGTCACTTTGAGTTCGTCATTGCGAAATTTCGTGCGTGAACGTAATTTACTTCGCTCGCTGTCACGTCTCTCGTGTCAAAAACTTAACTGCTATTTTTATCGTCATCACTGAACGAATGCATTTTTCACGCGTGTTAGGTGTGGTGGGTAACTCATGAATGAGACGTGGTTTCGATGCTTGCTATTGTAAACTCTGCCAGCCACTACGAAACGCCTTTTTCCATAAAAGGAGCTGAAAACCTTCACGTAATTTGGATTCTTGTGTTTGCTATTGATAGAGCTATCGGCTAATAAAACCTCTTCTTTTATTGGTAGTCTGTCGTTCTGGCATTTAAGTCTTATTGTAGAGGTATGTGGGATTGTTGACAAATTCGTGATCTGTCATGCACAAATGAGATCCAAGGTATTTCTAGGCATGGGCTTTTCGGCATGCTCGCAACTAACCAGGGTCTTAAATAACTCAGAGGGTGTGCCATCAGCAAATAACTAATATAAGATAATTATAATAGATGACTATTTGTTACTGTCAAGTTGACAGCTTCAAACCGTCAAGGATGTTGATAACTAGGGTTTAAAAAGTAGGCTTCTGCTCTAACTTTATCTTCGATATGATGTTATTTTGTAATTTATTTTCTCTTGGTGAATCCAATTAGGACAACATTCCACATTTGATATCACTAATGTTGTCAATAAGAGTAGTTGCAGATACATTATTAATAACACATTAATAACTCAATGAAAAGAATTTTATTAGATTTAACAGCATTTAGATTTTTTTCAAAGTACTGTATTTAAAAACCTCTAAACGATGTTATCGGAACGGAAACTCAGCTGTCTTGCGATGACTAGAGCAAAAGGCAGTAGAAAAAAATAAATGTTGTCAAAACAGACACAGAAAAAATTAACAGCAAGACCATCGTCGTGGATATTGTAAAAGCCAGAGTATAAATAAACTTCGCTGCGAATGAACAAAAAGAAAATGCGAGCGATATCGGGAAGATGACTCTTTGAATGTAAAACAAAATTGACTCGATGATTGTATTTGTTGCAGACGACTCTTTTCAACAACAACTCTAACACACGTGCGTGCGAGCATAAAGAATGCAGAGCGAGGATTGAAAAATTTTAGCATTAAAATAAAATAAGATGCATAAAATTACGTAAAAACAACGGCAGTAATAACAAAAGTTTCTTTGTAACAAACAAGCCTGTGGCTGATACGAACGAAAAACAAAATACATCGAATTTGGGCGGGGCCTAAACACGGCGCAATCAATGAAACGTTGCGAAACAATTAACTGGGAGGAGCTTCGGCGAGGGGTTTTTCCCACATGGCGGAACTCGTTCTTTTGTCGAACCTGGGCTTCTTTTCGTCGAACATGTCGTTCAGGTTCGGAGCGAAAATCGTTCCGAAGACCGTTTCCACGTCGACCTGCTGCGACTGAAGTTTTATGAGGGCTGCTTTCAGTTTCTCACCTGGAACAAGTTGGCGATGACGATGATGATGATGACAGTGATGATGATGATGACGACGATGATGATGATGATGACAGTGATGATGATGATGACGGTGATGATGATGATGTTGTTGTGTCATCAGAGTTAAAATAAATGATACAATGAAAAGTTTTTGCATTAAAATGATTGAGCGAGTTGTGATCACCACTTTGCACGATCCCACGTACTCATCAATATTAAATGTTTATATATTCTACATCAACCTTATCCCAATCAATATAAACTTATATTTCTATTCAATATAAACATATTCCAAATCAATATAATGTATTCCCAATAAATATAATGTATTCCCAATAAATATTAACACAATCCCCATCAATACTAACTCATTCCTACTAAATATTAACATATTCCCAACAAACATTAACATATTCCCAACAAACATTATCATATTCCTAAAAAACATTGGCATAATCCCAACAAATATTAATATATTCCCAACACTCATTAACATATTCCCAACAAATCTTTACACAGTAACGACTGAAATCGACATTGAACTCAACCTGAGGCCCAACTTGGAATTCTCTTTTTTTGGTCATTAAGGATGATAGAAACTTCTTCTTCTTCATCTTCTGATTTGATGTCGCTTATGTCGTAGCTCTCAGGCTGAGCCGGTTTTGTGGCTCTAAGACGAAATTGAATATTATTATAGATAGATCATTACGAATTAGATATTAACATAAATAAATTATAATCTATAACTCAATTGAATGTTAAAACAAATAATTAATTCATTTAAATTTATTAAATGTTGAACAAGAGATATATGAATTGAATTAACTAAATATTACAAAAAAATAGTATATTTATCAAAATAAAACATTTAATTTTCAAGATTATTACACATCATAGCAGGTAATAAGACTAAATCTCTCTAGTTATATTAAATATCACAAAACAGCCTGAAACACACGTGAAAGCCTTTTTTGGTATGCTTGGTTTAGACATAGACATCTGAGTCGACACCTTGGTGGCATGACCTATTGGTGGCTTCTGCAACATCACAAATATAATTAATTGAAACCGCGGTAACACGTTTATGTTATATTGGTCTTCATACCCTACCCAATTGCAGTTGCATGTGCTGTTTTCTATGTTCTCTATGGTTAGAATCGTTATGAGTGTGATGGGATTTATGCAACTGTGTGGTCTAGATCTCAATGCTATCGCCATTATGCAGGTCACAGTGGAAGGTCATTAATTATATCATTGATGGATGATAGCAGACAAGTGATATATGAATTGACTTTGTTTTTAAATTTAGATTACACTAATTCAAATTATAAATGAAATAAAATAATTATCGTATTTGGACAATTAAAATTAAACAACCAGACCACCTTGGCAGTCTCGCAAGATGGTGTTTTAATTCCCGTGTTAGAAGATCCAGTAACCCCTGATCTTGAACCCGCCAATCCACCACCACCACCAGCCTGGGCAAGGAAACTGTTCTTTGTCGTACACTCGATCGACCTACCATCTGGGGCTTTTTCTCCCATCCTTGATCCCCTGCCCTGAGATCTCATATTAGTACTTGATGATGACGACGATGCATTAGTCAGCGTGCTTTCTCTACCGGACACGCACTTTGCAAAGAGGTTGTTTTTGCTCGTGTATTGCGGAGTTTTATAACCGAAGTTGCCGGGCTGGGCGAGCTGGCGACGTTTCTCCAACGGGGCGCACCACGCTTGGTTGCCAAATTTGGAAGGTGGATTCACGGGGGTGGCAGTGCCCGCTTGAGCCGGCGGTGGGCGAGGTTTTGGGGAGAAAAAATTCTGCAATTGTTGAAAACGACTCCTAAAAGAGAAAAAAAATCAGCATCATTATTAATGAAAGTTACTAACATATTAAAGGTTATGATTAGTCTTGTGAAAATAATAGGATATAACTCTTATGTAGCTTGGGTCACCTTAATCTTAAGATGGAACCTATTCTATACTAGGGTTGGACCACCTGTTTTTCTTAAACATCTAAGGTACATAATTATAAAATAATCAAATAACACCCATGTTGTCTTATTTCATACAAAATAACTCAACTCTAAGCAATAAACAAAGTAATTCAGCAACTAAGAAAACATTATAGAAGTAAACAACATATAAGTAGATTCATATTAACAACCCAGAAAACATTATATAAGTAGACATTGTATAAGTAGATATACGAGCTATTAACAACTCAGAAAACTTTTTATAAGATGTTGAAAACCATTGCTAGACAGCCTGTTGTTACATGAGGATGAGTCAGCGTTCCAGACCTAGTGAGTGAGTGAGTGAGGCTCGGTCATTATATAAGTAGATCGGTTAAACCAATCAGACCCCCCTATTAATTAGGCAAAGTTGTAACCTCTCTACTATAAATTATGCCAAATAAGTCTGTCTTCCTATATGCACCCAAAAATTTAGAATCATCCTGAAAAATGTACATAACAATTATGAATAATAATTTCACCAACTTGCTTGTCAAAGGCAAAGCTTCGTGTTTAGAAATCGATGAAGGGATTGGCAGTGGAGTGGTGGGGGGGTTTACAATTCTACTTGGGCGACCCGTTGAACCTCTCGGAGTATTTGTGCCTCGAGCTGGTTGTTTATCGTTGATTCCGGAATTCTATTCGTTTAAAGATGTGGACAACAAATGAAACCGTAAATGCTATCTCGATCAAATAGATTTAACATTTCCCAATAAAACATCAATTAATCAAAATTAAAAACACTCGGAAACATGGAAGCAAAGGTGACGGCCAAGGTGTTACTTCATAAAAGTGAATCGATATCGTACAACAGAGAAATCAATTCTTATATTTTCAGACGAAATCAAATCATGGTAAAAAGCTTGGGTTATCGAAACGTTAATTAAACAACAAAACACTCGACAAGTAGTCCCACTATCCAAATAATAACTTAAATAAATAATAAATTCAAATAACTCAATAATTACTTAAATAAATAAATAATAACTATCAATTAAAATGATAACAAAGATTCACAGTTGACACACGAAAGCACAAAAACGAAACGAAACCTCTTTGGCTTTCTTCATTCCAAAAAATTTCCATTTCGAGGCAGCAGGGAGGAGATTATTTCTTTTATTCGACTGACCCTGATTCGAGACGCGGCCGGTTTTGTTCGGCACCGGGACGAGACTTTTCCGTGCTACGACCACCCTCGATGACCTTCGTTTCTTCTTCGCAATTTGCTGTTCTCGCTTCGTGCCGAACATGAACCTCGATTTTCCCGACTTTCCGGCAGCGACGTTCTTCACCGGAGTTTCGACGTAGATTTCATCTTTACTGGCGGTTGTTATTCTAGCTTCTGAGCTTTCATGGTCTTGACTGGAAATGCGATCGATGACATCATGAAAGCTATCTTCACGTTCCCGGCGATTCGTTCGTTGGTCGGCCGTAAATTTCACCACGTTTGTTTTCCTTTCGTTGAGTTGATAGATGGAAGCATGAGTGACTCCGAGTCTCGAGTGATCTAAGACCAAATTCGCTGAAAATGGTAAAACTTTTGAATTAATTCGCTTTTATTTTATTTCCATGTGATTTATTTAATGAAAAACGATGTTATCTTTTTCAAGTCATTAGCCAGCAAAAATAATTTATGCAACGACAAGAACTTTTTACTTTAATAACATTTTTAGCTACTGAGAAGGAAAAAGACGAAATTGTTTGGCACCAAAAACTCAAAAACCAGAAAAAATCGATCCTTACGAGACACCGACCGACCTGACGGACAAAAGAAATAGTTATAACAACCAACCGTTGTCGCTGCGACTGCAGTCAGGCAGAGAAACGACGCAATCCAGGCTGTCCGGTTCCACTCCTCCAGCGTCCGAAGTCGTCGTCGAGCAGAGATCAGCGTCGTCTGAAGCACGTTTCGTATCGACTCCTCCATCTTGAAATGCCGACTTCCAACGATGCTCGTCCTTATGCGATTGTTGCTTCGTTGTACGCACGTCGTGTTGTTGTTGATCTCTGTTCCTTCCGAGAGAGGCGTGGAATTCACCGTGTAGCATTGGCGCTTCCTGTTGTTTTTGAAGCGCGACAGGAGTCTTGTCTCTGATGCGCGGTTTCGGGGGCGGAGTCGAAGCTGAGACGTCGGACGAAGAAGACGAGGAGGAGAGGTCCTTGAGATTGTGGACGGCAGGTGATTTCAATAATCGTGGTTTCGGCTGAGAATGCAATCCTGAAATTAATTATTACAGAGATGAAGTAATGTTACTAGTATTCATCATTTATAACGATCCAATAGAAGAGACTGCATGTGCCGAGTACCAGTTCTAGTTATAACCGATAGGAGAAATTACATCAAACTACAAAATGTAACAATATGTTTACTAAAGTAATAATAACAATAAAAATAATAATAAACAATTCTGCTAGCATCAGAGTTTGTTATTCTTTTCAAAAAGCTAAAACAAATTAATGAAGGAAATAAATAATAATAACAATAATAATATGAAATAAATATTCAGAATGATATAAGACCTGCTACTTTATTGAAAGAGGACAAACTGGAGAACTGGAGTTCGTTCACCTGGCGTCTGCTCGCCTCACTCTTTGAATCGATGAAATTTTCCGATTTCACCTCGATCAACCTGGGATGGTTGACGACCGGATAGAAGCGAGTTTCCAGATCGCCGTTTAGCGACTGCATGGACGAAAAAGCGGCGTCGGTCGCTTGCTTCGGTCGACTCGTGACGATTCCATCTTCATGAGAAAGCATTGCAATTCGAACGGGTTGAATGCTGTTCTGGGTCGGTTCTTTGACGATGGGAGCATTTGCGTATCTCTCGTACGGCACTGCCCCATAGCCTTCCGACCTGGGTGGGTTTTAATCCGGACGATAATAAATATTCCAAGAAAATAAAAGAAAATGGTGAGAAGCTGAATTTTGTTTTCGAATGGAAAACCTACTCGATAGATGCCACGTCTTCATCGTCTTCATCGTAATCGATCAAATCACTGTCATCTTTATTACCGGCAGGCAAAGACCGAAGCGTCTGCTCCCTTTTGCAATCTTTCGTCTTGCTTTTGTGTTTGGCAATCAGATCAATGAGAAGCTGCTGAAAGTAGATTTACAGTTGAGCATGAATACTTAAAAACTGCAAACGAAGTGATGAAAAAACATAAAATGCATTTATATTTTTAATACTGATTAAAAACGTTGTCGTAACAGTAAGACGACACAATACCGAGAAACCGCGGTGCACAAAATTTAAAAATGATTTAAAATGTATAAACAGATGAACAAATTAAGAGACTTACAACATCTTTATCTTGCAGACTATCGAGCGATAATACAACTACGGGGTTCGTCTGAGTTCCGACGGAGACCACTGATGATTCTGACCTGTCCTTTATGGAAGGAAGAGCAAAAGATGTTTCGCGGCACAGACTTTCTCGTTCTCTTATGCCCCTTCTATGAACTGAAGCAGAATGAGATGTTTTAGATGATCCATAACCTTGGTCACTGAAAACCAGTACAAATCATCAACCTATTATTTTTTGAGAAACTTTCTTTTTTTAATAAATTACATATAATGTTCAGTAAATCATGTAAATACCTAAATCTAGAGATATCAAGTTTGAAATAAAAAACATGAACACAATGCTGTAAAGTAACCAGAATTTTAGAAAAATAATGGCTAACCTCATTTTAACTTTGCCTACATTTTGTCTTTTAAAGGATGGTGTCTTAGGAACCAGGAAAGAAGTATTGCTGAATTTAATATATAAAAAATCCGTCAACATCTACCTCTCTACTATTGATAAGTCTTCCAAGTTATGCCAATTTTAAAAACAGTTAAATTAGCAGCAATTAGCTCCTTACCCTACTAGTTCTTTATTACTAAGCTCAGGTGAGATTCTTTCAACCATGACTTTGTTTTCTTTTGATAAACCGCTAAAATTCTCCATGATTTTTTTGTTACTTGCAAATCTCCTACCATATCACACCACTCCCATTCCGCAATTTCCGTGCGACTGCCAAACCAAAAGTTCGCACACCTGTGCCTACGTCCTTTACGAATTACAATGACATAAATACGTAAAGGTCCTCAACATAAAATTGATACTGTTGTGAAAACACTTCAATTTATCATTGAACTAAGACTAACTTAATAAAGAAAATTTTAAGTCTGCGCCGATAAATCGCAGAGCACAGACGACCTCAAACTTTACATGCGCCTGCATCTATTTTAAAACATTGGCGCTTAAATAACAACAAATAGCTATTAATTCAATTCTTATTCAAGATTTCTTAAAATATAGATAAGCCTTAGGTATTGGTTATTAAAAAAAAAACTTTATAATTTAGTTCAAAGCCAGGCTAGTAGGATCGATCGAAACTGCTGAGAAACAAATTTTAGTAAAGAAGAAGAGATTGCACGTTCTTAGGAAAACTATTAAGGAAAGGCAAAATAGTCGCGGAGGCCCGGAACACTGGACCCTGTTACTTTGAACAGATATCTCAATTGACAGTTTAAAGTCAAGTCAAAAAAAGCCTCTGGTTTGTTTTTAAATATTTTTTTAAAACAAAACTGACATAAAATGATTAATATATTAGTTTATTTATTTGTTAATTAAAAAATGTCAGTCTATGAGATTTTTGGTGTGACCATCATAGATATATATATATATGGTGACCATATAGATAGACCCATAGATATAATATCTAATTGCGTCTTAAAACACATGGTGTAAAAGACTATAAACTATAATAAAAAAAAATATATATAATATCTAATCTATGGATAGACTAATATGTTAAAAGTAAACATAAAGGTAGTAAGTAAAATTTGGTCCTAAACGCTGAAAAAGTGACAAGGACTTAAATAAACAACAACAACAGTAAGTAAATTTCCGATTTTACTTTTATCTGATAAAGTTTATCGGTTTATCTTTTATCTATCTTGACTTGATTCTTGCGTCTTTTTTGAGGTAATTGTCGTTTTCGGCGTGAGTAACGGTATTTTTGCATCATCTAATCTCTAATCATTCTAATCTAATCTATAACATTATTTTTAAAATCGACGGAGTAATAATAATACAATCTCGGGTTTCCCGTATAGTAGCTTGTTCTCCATAAAAACTTCATTAAAATTAATTAAAATAAACTAAATAAAGCAAGTGAAAAATAATTTTATGTTTTAAAAGTGTTCATATTTAAAACAAGTTAAAGTAAAGTTTCATCATACAAATGGCACCCTATTTTAGAATCGGTTCATTATTAGTTCATTATAGATTATAGACTATTATAGGGGTCATTTAGAAATTAATAATTGTTTTTTTTATTTAGTTATCTATACTCTTGTTGAATTTAAGAAAAGGCGCTTTATAAGTTTATTTGATTGATTGAAGTTCATTAACTTAAATAAGTTCATTTAGTTTCAATTTGTTTCCTGCTGTCATGATTCTTTCCTAACGGCTCTGCTTAGAATAAATTTTTTGCTAGGAGTTTTTCCGTGAATGTTTCGGTGTAGTAGAGCGAACACTTTATGATTAAGGGCCATGAAGTTAGCAACGACTCGGCCAGCAACGAATTTAGGAAGTTAGCAACGAAAAGATAGTAAACAAAAGATATTTCAATAGGATATAAAAATCACATTTAGAACGACATTTTTACAAATATAAATAAATTAAATTTATTTACTTGATTTAAATTTAAATTTTTTGACTTAATTATATTATGAATAAATACTTTATCAAGAAATCAACCGAGTAACAGTAGCGTATTGCAACGGGAGAAAGAAATCAAATTTAAAAAGACATTGATAAAAATACAACTAAAATAAAATTTATTTACTTGATTTAAATTTAAAATTTTTGGCATAATTATATTATGAATAAATACTTTATCAAGAAATCAACCGAGTAACAGTAGCGTATTGCAACGGGAGAAAGAAATCACATTTATAACGACATTGATAAAAATACAACTAAATTAAATGACAACTACTATATAGATGTGGAAGTAAATAAAAAGATGACGGTATGTCGAAATAACGGCGTAGCTTTGGTGTTGGAGGATTTCTTGTCCCTTCGGCCCAAAGAGTTGGTTACAACTTGGGCTTTAGATTACTTCGGGCAAACAAATCTTACAAACTCAGTTTACGTTGATTGCGACGGGTCAACATCTGTAATGACGCAAGCTCTCGATCCTACAAACCGTATATTTAATGTCCCAATTTTTACCAAGGATATAACATTTTTTCATATACTAAAAAATTCCCACTTCACTCTTATAATTGCAAACTCCAGAGAAAAAAACTCTTCAATTTTACGACCCTATGGGTTCTAAATTAGCAATTGCTAAAATTGCGATCGCTAGCTTCTTGAAATATTATAAAGCGTGGTGCACCATAACAGGAGAAAATCCAATTATCTGGAAGCACGTTGGTAATCCGGTCCGTACCATACAACGTGACAGCTGGAATTGTGGTGTTTTCATCATGCATATAATGAGACACCTTGATAAAGGAACATCAACGAACGAAATCTTCAATCCCGACGAAATACGAGCCGCCATAAAAAAGGGTTTACTGGAATCCTCGGACGACATGTACGACGATTGCTTGTACTGCAACAAACCGAACATTGACCATTTCTATGTCCAATGCAAAGACTGCCAGCGTTGGGTGCATGGGGTATGCACACATCTAAATCTATCACCGGAACAATGGGCTGTCGAACAATTCCAATGTGAACTATGTCTGCACCACTTACAACTGTAAATATTTATTTAGTTTTACTTTCTAATTACAATGGAAATTCCGATGCGGAATTCGGTGTATAAGGGAAACGGTCAATAGCGTCTAGCACCTAAAGAACTTTTTTTTTTAAATATTATTTTAGATATTTGAATTCAGAATATTATTTACAACTAAGTTCCAAAATATAAGCCATCGGAAAAAATTATTTATATTTTTTCCATATTTATTTCCGGTATTTTGAGGCCATTAGAAAAAATCGATGGGCCTCGGTTATAGCCGTATCACGCCTAGAAAACTATTTCTATTTAAATTTTTTTTTTACATTTGGATTAAGCACATAAATTGCTATCGGAATAAATTAAACTTTTGGCTCGGAAATATTTATTTAATTTTACTTTTTAATTACAATGGAAATTCCGATGCGGAATTCGGTGTATAAGGGAAACGGTCAATAGCGTGTAGCACCTAAAGAACTTTTTTTTTTTAATATTTTTTTAGATATTTGAATTCAGAATATTATTTACAACTAAGTTCCAAAATATAAGCCATCGGAAAAAATTATTTATATTTTTTCCATATTTATTTCCGGTATTTTGAGGCCATTAGAAAAAATCGATGGGCCTCGGTTATAGCCGTATCACGCCTAGAAAACTATTTCTATTTAAAATTTTTTTTTACATTTGGATTAAGCACATAAATTGCTATCGGAATAAATTAAACTTTTGGCTCGGACATATTTATTTAGTTTTACTTTCTAATTACAATGGAAATTCCGATGCGGAATTCGGTGTATAAGGGAAACGGTCAATAGCGTCTAGCACCTAAAGAACTTTTTTTGTTAAATATTTTTTTACATATTTGAATTCAGAATATTATTTACAACTAAATTCCAAAATATAAGCCATCGGAAAAAATTATTTATATTTTTTCCATATTTATTTCCGGTTTTTTGAGGCCATTCGAAAAAATCGATGGGCCTCGGTTATAGCCGTATCACGCCTAAAAAACTTTTTTTTTTTTAATTTTTTTTTTACATTTGGATTAAGCACATAAATTGCTATCGGAATAAATTAAACTTTTGGCTCGGACATATTTATTTAGTTTTACTTTCTAATTACAATGGAAATTCCGATGCGGAATTCGGTGTATAGGGGAAACGGTCAATAGCGTCTAGCACCTAAAGAACTTTTTTTTTTAAATATTTTTTTACATATTTGAATTCAGAATATTATTTACAACTAAGTTCCAAAATATAAGCCATCGGAAAAAATTATTTATATTTTTTCCATATTTATTTCCGGTATTTTGAGGCCATTCGAAAAAATCGATGGCCCTCGGTTATAGCCGTATCACGCCTAAAAAACTTTTTTTTTTTATAATTTTTTTTTACATTTGGATTATGCACATATATTACTATTGGAATCAATTAAACTTTTGGCTCGGACAAATTTATTTTTGTCTATAATCTACTTTTTGTGTCCAAAATAGCGTTCGTTGCCGATTTCGTTGCTAACTTCATGTACCTTTATGATTAAAATCACTTCTTCTGCATTTGTACTGCATATTAGTATTATTTTTAGGACTATAATTTGTATATGGTACAATTGTAGTTTTTTTTTAGTGAAAGCAAACCGGTTTTATAGCCGTGTTTAGAAATTTACAAGACATCCACTATTTGATCCTAAACTAGTTTCAATTTAAATGAATTGTTTACTTATGACTGCTTTGTGGTATTTTGAGCCAAAGAAAACAACTTAATTCTTCTTCTTTAATCTATCTTTTTTTAACATCTTACTTTTGTCATATCTCTCTATCTCTTGTTCTTCTCTATTGGCTGCCTCTTGAATACAGGGTAATTATAACAATTTGTCATAATTTTTAAAGCTTAAAATTGTCCTTCCCTAAGGCTGTACCGATATGACTTTTTGCCGATTATACAGATACCGCGTATAGCCGATTATTAAAATTGCCGATACAGATTACGATGCCGATTATTTTATAATTACTATTTCTTTAATGAAAATGCTTCATCCGAAACATACCGCCATAATACAAGCGCGTGTTTTGCTGCTTGCATTCAGACAACGTTCACACAACCATAGAACAATAATTATTTATTAAAAATCCAGAAAATTTTGTCAATTCATTCAATGTTGAAACTAATTATATTATTGAAAAAAATAAAATAATAATCCAGTAGTTAATTCTAAACTAATAAAAATACAAAATGGATAAAAATTTATATTGAAGATAGCTACAGTTCAAGAGTTAATAAAATAATCAAAGCCAAGTTGAGGTAAGTTATATTTAAGTAATAATAACATTTCTCCCTTCTCGGCGAGCAACGATCCACGCCGATCCGAAAAATTTCTCCAGCGCCTTTGAAGAGCTGCTCACTTGGCACGCTGGAAGCTGGTGCAGATAAATAGCGTCTAGCTAGCTTCGCTAAATAGGGAAACTGAAACCTGTGAAGGTTCCACCAACTATACATGTCTTCCTCACGTGGCAACAGAGGGGCTGCCAGATAAAGCTCCAGCATGGTGTCAACCGCATCATCGCCTTGGGTAGTGGTAGTTTCATTTGCAGTTCCAACAGGTTCATCACAAGCCTCAGAAAACAAGTCCCAGAGGCGCGATGTAGATGGACCAGTGTCATTTGTTTCGGTTTCAATCTTTCTTTTTTTGGTCGGAGGCGGCCCTTGCTGTTCGGCAGACGCAACTTTGATCACCAAACAGGCGATGTTTGTAACGTGGGTCCAAGATGGTGGCCAAGATTTAATTTTTATTTCTATTATTTCAACTTTCATTCACGGCACGGTGATAGACTTTTTTATCAGTTGCCGTACTTTCACTAGATAATATACGAACCAATTTTTAAAAATTTTTAATTGGCGCCGATTATGGTTGCCGATAACCGATTATGCCGATATGCCTATAATCGGCGCCGATTATGCGTACACCGATTAATCTAACTAACTAATTTAACACAATTCTTCCCTAATTCTGGACTTCACTCTTCTTTTCTTTATCACTTTGATATCTTCACTTTTAAGCACTCTTTTGCATTCTCCTACTCTGGTTCCTTTCTCTGGAACTATTTTCCTCCATCTCTTACTTAGTCTACATTACTCACTGCTTTCCTTCGTCTACTGAAAACACTGTCGTTTGATCTGTTTATGAGCGACCGCTATTGCATGTCACAGAAACAGTGTTTTTGATGTGCTTCATTTTTGTTACCGTATTTCTTAAAGGCAGCGCTTACTGTTTTTTGAATTCATGTATGCGTGTATTTGTTGAAACTTAGGCACAGCAGTCCTCTTATTCGAGTCTTAAAGTAGAAGATGCTCTGTCATATCTGGATCTGGCTAAGCAGCATGTTTCTGCCCAGCCTCAAATGTATGTCGAGTTTTTGGGCGTTATTGTTGAATTCAAATAAAAAAAGTGAGTAGTTGAACAGATTCTGGTGGCTTTAATTATATTTGAAACTAGCTGGCTTGCCCGGCTTTGCTTGGGCTTTTTAAAGATTATTCATTCACTGTTTTTATTTTTTTATTGACTTCCATTTTGTCCCATCACGTGAATATAAATATATACATATATTTATATTATAGTTGAAAAATCAAAGTTATTAATCAATAGTATCAGGCTCACAAAAAGAAATTGCTAAATGAATGTTTCTGATATGTTTATTGTCAGAATCCTTTTGGATATGCAAGAATTGTTTTTTCATGCAAAAGATTGACATTTTTGTATAACTTCAAAAATAATTTAAAAGCCCTTAGCTGATACTGATATCAACAAAAATTGCTGTGAAGATCATATCATAGCAAAAAAAATGTATAATAAGCTGAGCAGCACTATAAATTTCAAAACTGTTACTTCTGAAGTTAAATGATAAAATAATTAATCTCCAGGTGGAAACGTCCCAGGTATACAACGATCACATGTCACCAGTCTCTATGGCAGATAACGGCACCAATCAGCCAATGCAGTCCGACTATGCCATATATTATGTTAATAAGATTAAGGTTGTTGAGGAGGCCATGTTTTCTAGCTTTTTCATAGCAGATTTTATGGTTTACAATTATTTTTTTTGTGGCTTGCAGAACCGCTACCAACAACAGCCGGACGTGTACAAATCTTTCCTTGAAATACTCCACAACTACCAGAAGTTTGCAAAAGATGTCAGCCAATTCTCAGAAGTATAATATGGTGGTTTTGTATAGCAAATTGACTGAGGCGTCTATGATAATGTAATAGGACTGATAGTGGCAAGAATAGCCTCATTATGAATATGATTCGAGGCGCTTGTGGCAGAGCGGTAGAGCGTTCGCCTGTCGATCGTTAGGTCGGCAGTTCGAACCTCGCCGGCGTCACCAGCGTAACTCCCTTAAGCAAGGAGTTCACTCGCATTGCTAAAAAGGTAGGCGCCTATAAACGGCTGCCTCTGCAAGTACCCTTTCTCGCCTTCGAACAAGACTTGTCTTGGAAAAGGCGTGTGAAAGAAAAAAAAATGATTGTTGCTAATACTGCAGAGTTTTTTCTATTATTATTATTATTATAGTTCGCTATATCATTTTCACTTATTTGATTTACATTTAACTCAAATCTCAAACAGCTTGGGCAGCCGATCGACAACAATGCGATGGAAAGAGAAGTGTACAAGAAAGTTGCTGTTTTGTTCCGCAATGAACCCGATCTTCTCCAGGAATTTGAGCAGTTTCTCCCGGATGCACGAGCTTCGTCGCCTGGCGATGAATTGAATTCAGGGGTAATTTCTTTGTTTCTGGTTGATTTACATGAAGATGTAAATTCTATTATTGGTTTCTTCTTTTTACTGAATCTTTGTACTAGTGGTTGAGATAAAATAGAGCCAAATGTATAACTAAGTTGGCCTTCTCATTATTTAATTACCTTTTGGTTGATAAGAGTTTAAACTGCCTAACACATGGAAATGCATCAAATTTGCGTTTGAAATATACTAGCATAACGTGACTACTGACTGCTCATACACTGCAAATGTATTTTTATGTACATATAAAAAGATAAGCTTTAATGAGATTATAAGTTTTGATGAAGTTAATGTTGATTCATTGTCCATCAATCAACTTTGTGACCACTAGAAGTTTCAAACTCCATGGCATTATCTATATGCGTTAAGAACAACAATTTGTCAGGTTTAACCGATCCATTAATGCAAAATTTAAATAGTTACAAGATTTAATATCTTATTCAATATGTTATATGCGAGCATACCTTGCTATTGTATATTTCTAACATCTTAACAATTTACAATTTGCAACTGAGTATGTGTACATATTTCGTTTATTGGTTTATTTTAGTTTGTACTGTCCAAACGGTATTAGAGGCCGATAGGCCCTTCAGTTTGCGAATAAATAAATATATAACAGCCAGATTCAGAACCTTGCTTGCATTATCACCAACTCGTACACACAGGTGAATGAAATGCTGAGTTGAAGAGCAAATTCTTTGCCAAAGGAAATAAGCATTTTAGGATTTTTTCTGCCACAGGAATTGAACTTGGTACTAGTTGACAGCGATGCATGAAAATTAGATTTTTAACAAAGCATATGTGTATATATATATATATATATATATATATATATATATATATATATATATATATATATATATATATATATATATATATATATATAATTTTAATCTTACTATTATATGTACTGTACATCTGTACATACAGCCTAGCAATGGATCAGATTTACTGTCACTGTGCAGCTCCACAATGCCAAAGAAGTTTACTTCAACCTCAACGTCTTCGGCTCCATCGCTCCAGGTTTATTTCAATTGACGATCAAATTAAAATGTGTTGTTTACTGTTTTTTATTTCATTTTTTGTTTATTTGTTGAAACAGGCACAGCAGGCCTCTTATTCAAAGCTTAAATTAGAAAATGCTCTGTCGTATCTGGACCGCGTCAAGCGGCAGTTGTGTGCTCAGCCTCAAGTTTATAACGAGTTTTTGAACATTTTAAAAGAATTCAAATCACAAAAGTGAGTTCAGTTGAACAGATGTTTTACTCTTGTCATTGTATTTAAAATATCATGCCAAATACTTGAAACGTTATTAAAAATATATTAAAGAAGCATGTTGATGACGACAAAATACGTATCATCATAGTAACTGTAAATAATTTTTCTTACTGTTCACTGGGATATTATTTTTACGATAGGATGTTGCTCGTTGCTATGACATTTTTTAGCTATCTTGAACATAATGTTGAAGATAGCTAAAATAATGTTTTTAATTTTTTAAATTAACTTCCACTTGTTTTGTTGAAATAGTTGATACTTTGCCAAGACGCTCTTGATTTGTGTTAAACAAGATTCAAAGACATTTTTTAATGACTCACATTAAACCTACACTTTCTACTTCATTTTTCTTACAGAATTGATACTCCGGATGTCATATCTAGAGTCTCAACATTATTTCAAGGACATAAAGAAGTTATTGTCGGCTTCAATGAATTCTTACCTGTTGGTTATAAAATTGAATTGAACGAAGCCACAAACACGATTAACGTTTACCAACCGGGAAGCATAGCGGTCTGTTCTAATTGTTTTATTATTTCAAAATTTACTTCTGAAGTTGAATGATTTAATGTTGGTTTCTTATTGAGCCAAGTTTCGATATTAATAAAACATAAAAAATAATTACATTGTTATTATAAATCTCTTTAGTCAGTTAAGAAAATAAATCACATTATATAAAACAAATAATAAAATGTTATGTTACTTATTTTATGTGTTATTTTTTCAAGTTATTGAGCAGTTTTGTCCGGTATGCTGCTTTTTATTGTTGTGGAAGTTTTTTTTTAATTGATTAAGCAATGGTTATTATTATTTATACAATGTTTCTCATTAGAATTTGTTTGGCGTGAAACGATTGTACTTAAACTAATCAGCTCTGCTGACTAAATCGTTGTAGCAGTAAATAAATTATAAATGAGCTTCTTTTATTTATTCATTGATTTTTTGTTTTTAAACAGCCTATGGAGATGATGGAAACCATGACAGAAGAAGAGGGACTGTGCAGAAAATTGAATGATTTATCTCATGATGAGCCCAATCCTTTGTAAAAACTCCAATTTTTGAACTTGCAATACCTTGTCAGTTTTTATGTATCTTTATGAAAAAATTTGATCTTGAGCATTACCAGCTTTGTGAATTACTTGGAATTGTATTTTACTAGATGCGGCTGTAACGAAACATCTGAATTAAAACTATGGAGTTATGATAATAAGCCGAGCTCGTGAACAGATTTGTTTCCGATGACAACACAGACCACGAAATTTTGTAAAACTTGTCGTCAACCCAGTTTTGATTTGTCAATCTTGATGAAATCTTGATTTTATCTCATGGAATATTAAACTATTGAATGTATTGTGGGCTGAAATAAGATGGGTCTGATAGCAATCGAGTGGGTTGTAAAACGTGCGACAGGTTTATTTCTCAAGGTTTCACCCAGTTGATGATGTGCTAAAATAACAATTTTTTAATAGCATTTTATGCATGAATTGTGTTTTGAGTTCAATAAGTCATATTACAAATTTTCTTTATAATTGCAATAAATTATCACAAAAAAATTACGTAATTAGAAATAATAGCTTTAATTTTTTACCTAAAATTACATGGAAATAATATCTACATACATACATAATCTCCTATGTCTGTATCATGGATATCTTGATATCCTTGGTCTGTATGTATGTCAGTAATGTAATAATCAAAATTTGACGCCATTTAGGTTTAATTTAAGCTATGTAAAATATTATTCAATTGTGTTCAGGGTAACTGCCTCCGCAATGGCATTGAATTTATGAAAATAGTAGGTTTTACACTCTAATTGAAAGTCATGTTTATGTACGATATTTTTGAATAAACATGCTAACTTTTAGTAATAAAGTTTACTTGATATAATATAGATTGAATACAAAATAAAAAGAAGTTTGATTTTGTGTTTTATAAACAGACGAGCCGGAGCTGGCATCCGTTCCAAGCCGGCTCAGTGGCTATAAAACCGGGGGGTGTAAAATCAGTCCCTGAAGTATAGCCCCTTCTCTAGTTTATATTACTGATAAAACCAAATGTTTATCTATACAACTAACGTAGATGAAAATTGTGACCTTATATAGGCACGTTATCTAGACATGGTTAGCTATATTCAATCACAGACGCGTCGCATCGTTTTGAAAAATGGGGGGCTAACTTTCTAGAACTAATTTTTTTATTGTTTAATCTGAAATATTAAGTTTGTAACTTGCTTGTATTAATAACTAGCGGAGTACCCGGCGTTGCCCGGGTTTTTAGAAGTTTTTCTATCGTTTTTCTCTCGCTCCCAGTCCCGCTTGCTCTCCCGTTCCCGGTCGTTCTCCCGATCGCTTTCCCGCTTGCTCTCCCGTTACCAGTCGCTTTCCCTTTCTCGCTCGCTTTTCCGTTCGCTGTTGTTTTCCCGTTCCCGTTCATTCTCTAGTTTCAGTTTCCGCTCGCTCTCCCGCTCCGCTCATTTTGTGACCGAATTTAATTTTTTTCACAAAAATTTTTTTCTATTGACTCTCAAGATTGTGTGAAAATTTCATTACAATCGGATGAATAGTGTAGCAATGCATAAAGGATTCACATAAAGTCATTTATATATATATATATATATATATATATATATATATATATATATATATATATATATATATATATATATATATATATATATATATATATACTAGCTAATCCAGCAAACGTTGTTTTGCCTTTTAAATTATTTTGTTTTTTTACTAAGAGTTTAATGTACACAATTATGACAATTTCAAAAATCAATCTCGAAAAGCAATCGAGTGTACATTGCCCGGGGTTTTTTAAAGTTTTTCTATCGTTCTTCTCTCTTGCTCCTGTTTTCCTTCCCCGCTTGCTCTACCGTTCCCATTTGCTTTCCCGTTCCCGCTTACTATCCCGTTTCCGCTTGTTTTCAAGTTCCGCTTGCTCTCCCGTCAATTTATCCTTAATGTAAAGTTTTATTTGGCAAGTGACGACAACTAAGTTTATATTTGATGAGAGTAATTTAGGTTATGACATTTGATTAAGTTACTTTTAAAGAAAACGATACTTTTGTAACAAAGATAAAAAAACCATTTTTTTTGCATTTTCCTATAAAAAAGACATAATTGCACCTTATTGTTTTTCCAAAATAACTTTTTTAAATAATTTTAAAAAAGTACTCTAAATAACTTAGAACCTATCCTCAGACATACCAAATGTACACAAAAAGTTTCATAAAAATCGGTTGAACCGTTTCGGAGGAGTTAAATTTCAAACACTATGACACGAGATTTAAATTGGCGTGAAAAATGACTAGGAAATGAGATTTTTGGTTTAACCAGTCATTTACACAATTTGGACTTGACAAACTCAAGGTCAAGCTCACCACAAAATTTTTCATCATTAGCGTTGGAATAGGCAAGACATTACTGAAATAATCTCTAAGATCTGCTATTTCACACATGCTTCATGGAAAATATTTAATTCCAAGGTCATTGGATCAAAGTTCAAGGTCATTCCATATTGAAGTCGTAAACGATAATTTTTTTTATTTAACAACAGAGCACTAATAATTCACTAACAGGAAGCTGAAACTTTCAGTATAGTTTTGTATTGGATGACAATACATGATTCAATTAAAAAAAACCTAATTTGAATATCTTTCGTATTTCTAAATCGAGTGTATTTGAAATAAAAGTTTGTGTTGAAAAACTCGTTTTTTCCTTTACTTGTTTCTCCATATATCTATGTGTTTCTCTTACGGCTGCACGCCAAACACTCTATTCAATTATTAATATTCGATTAAATATAAACAATAAATGCTAAATCTTTTAAAAACATGTTTTTGTTTGTTAGAAAAACCTGAACTCTAACTCTACCCCGAAGGGAACATGTCCTACCCCGGATGGAGGGAAACGTCCGAGGGAATGTCCGGGGGAAATGTCCGTTTCCCCTACACACACACCCACAAGCAGAGATTGTAACTTGAATAAAAGTTTGTTAAAAGATATTGTTTTTTGTTTTAAAATAATTTTTTTAAACAAAAAAATTAAATCCAAAATAAATGTTTATGTAATAGTTTATTTATTAGCTTATTATAAATCATAGATAATAAAATGCTGGTCCATGAGTTTTTTTGGTGTGACCATATGGTAATGAAAGGTAAACAAACAAGTGCCGATTTTCTTTATCTTGATTCTTGAGGTCATTTTTAAGGTAATTTACGTTTTTACGTTATCTATAACATTTTCAGGAAATCCCATCCGAGAGATTGTATTGACAAAGAGTTAATCTCCTAGTTTAGCAGCATGAGCCAATTTCGATATAAAACCCTGTTTTAAAAACCAAACGTTAGTTAGTATTTTAAAGTTTAAGGTTTTAATCAAATAACAGAACATTATCATTATTAGAACACTAGAAATACCCCATCAATAATACTGGTTTTGTTTTTTAATAAATAATTAAGTGGTAATTAGAAAATGTGGATGCTGTATCAACTGTACCTTCTCATCAATGTTTCAATATAAAAGAAATGTTCAATGCTTTTGATTTTGATCGAACCTGGTTCAAGCAAATTAAAATCACTATATTTTATGCCATGCCTTTATAAAACAGCTTCAATATCTTGCGATGTTTTCTTTTGAACAATAAATCCAACATAATGTTTGACGTTTTGGATAACCTTTTGCATAATATGCTTAGGGCAGGCCAAACGTTTTGGATTTTTAGGACTGACAGTGTACAATTGCGTAATAAAGACAAAAATAGTCTTAACTTAATCTTAATGCATTGAACATTAAAGATTTATCCTTGATAACTTTGATCTCAATAAATTTTTACTACTTGGAGTTTTTCCAGGAATGTTTCGAGTTAGAACAAATACTTCATAGTATTTGTATTATATAGTCATATTATTATTTCATTAAACAATGGTTTTATTATATGGTTTTTGTATGAATCTCAGATTTTGTTATTTTTTAGTGAAAGAAAAACCAGTTTTTCACCTGAAATGTCTCACAATTTACCAAACATGCAGCAAATTCATCCACAACCAACAGAGGTTTATTTCAATAGATGATCAAATGAAAATGCATTTATTGTTTAATTCATATTTTGTGTATTTGTTGATACTTAGGCACAGCAGTCCCCTTATTCAAAGCTTAAAGTAGAAGATGCTCTGTCGTATCTGGACCTTGTCAAGCAGCAGTTTTGTACTCAGCCTCAAGTTTATAATGTATTTTTAGACATTATGAAAGAATTCAAATTACAAAGGTAAGTTCAGTTGAGCAGATTTTTTACTCCCGTCAATGTATTTAAAATGTCACGCTAAATACTTTAAACGTTATTATAAAATAAATTAAAGAAGCATGTTGATGACGACAAAAACTGTTATCGTCATAGTAACTATAAACATTTTTTTCTTAGTATTACGATTATTTTTACAATACAATGTCGCTATGACTTTTTTTTTAGCTTCCTTGAACATAACGTTGAAGATTGCTAAAATAATGTTTTTAATTTTTAAATTAACTTCCACTTGTTTTGTTGAAATAGTTGATACTTTGCCAAGACGCCCTTGATTTGTGTTAAGCAAGATTCAAAGACATTTTTTAATGACTCACATTAAGCCTACACTTTCTACTTCATTTTTCTTACAGCATAGATACTCCTGGAGTCCTATCTAGAGTCTCAACATTATTTCAAGGACATAAAGAACTTATTGTCGGCTTCAATAAATTCTTACCTGTTGGTTGTAAAATTGAATTGAACGAAGCCACAAACACGATTAACATCTACCAACTGGGAAGTATAGTGGTCTGTTCTAATTTTATTATTTCAAAATTTTCAATAAATTGCTTATCGATGAAGAAAGTTTTATGCTTTTGAAGTTGAATGATTTAATGTTTGTTTTTTTATTGAGCCTAATTTCGATATTAATAAAACATCATAAAAATAATTACACTGTAATTATAATACTCTTTTGTTTGTCAAGAAAATAAAGCATATTACAATATAAAGCAAATAATAAAATGTTATGCTGGTTATCAAATATGTTAATCTTAAATTATACTCAAGTTTGTTTACATACATGCATGCAGGAGACCATATCTGTGCACACAAAACCAAAGCAAAGAGTTCAAGAATATCTCCAGGTGGAAACGTCCCAGGTATACAACGATCACATGTCACCCGTCTCTATGGCAGACACCAATCAACCAGTGGAGTTCTACCATGCCATAAGTTTTGCTAATAAGATTAAGGTTGTTGAGGAAGCCACTTTTTTTTTTAATAATGATAGTATATTAGAAACACCTGTAGCATAGTTTCAGAGGTGCCAGGAGACAGCATTGTTGCCACGTAGATCTTTCCATAGGCTGAACCTTATTATATTATCCAATTCAAACTGGTACACATTTATAAATGAAAAGCTGTGCTGACATAAGCAAGGAGAATGAACTCTTTGAACGGTAAGAATAGAATGTACCCAAGATATGACCATTTCACAGACTGCAATTGAACTTATGACCTGGACTTTAACGCTGTGCCACCATATCTCTTCTGGCTTTTCAATAACAGATTTTATGGTGTCTGAAAATTTATTGTTTGTTTGCAGATTCGCTACCAAATACAGTCGGAAGTGTACAAATCTTTCCTTGATTTAATCGGTAACTACCTGAAGCAGCAGAAGCTTGCAAAAGAAGTAAGGCAATTTTTAAAAGTCTTTTTTATTGTGGTTTTAAATAGCAAATGTCTGCATTTAATATTATAATAATATATAAGTAATATTATCCAGGACAATCTTGTTTTCAATATGATCGTGTCAAATAATGCAGAATATTTTCATATCAATGTTATGCAACTTGTATAGTTTTAAATGCTAAACATTTTTCATTTTCGTTTATAACTGTTATTATAGTACAATAGGTATATCATAGCTGATTTAATTTACATATTTGGTTAACATGTTTTATTTCCTAGCTGGCTATAGGAAGTTATATATTTTTATTTTATGGGACACATGCCTTAAAATATACAGAACAAAATTAACTTACATATTTGTACCTGATCTCAAACAGCAAACGAAACTAAATGAAATTGATTTGAATAACGAAACGTATAACAAGGTGGCTGCTTTGTTACGAGATGATCCAGACCTTGTTCGAGAGTTTGAGCAGTTTTGTCCGGTATGCTACTTTTTATTGTAGTGGAAGTTTTTTTTAATTGATTGAGCAATGATTATTATTATTTAAACAGTATTTCCTATTAGAATATGTTGTAAGGATGCTTTGTTTGATTTGATGTGAAACGATTTTACTAAAACTAATCAGCTCTGCCGACTAAATCGTTTTTTTGATTTCAAACAGCCTACGGAGATGAAGGAAACCATGACAGAAGAAGAGGGACTGTGTAGAAAATTGAATGATTTATCTCATGATGAGCCCAATCCTTTGTAAAAATTCCAATTTTCTGAACATGCAATACCTTGTCAGTTTTTATGTATCTTTATGAAAAAATTTGATATAAAGCATTACCAGTATTGTGAATTACTTGAAATTGTATTTTACTAGATGCAGCTGTCACGAAACATCTGAATTCGAACTACAGAGTTATGATAGTAAGCCGAGCTCGTGGACAGATTTGTTTCTGATGACAGCACAGACCACGAAATTTTGTCAACCCGGTTTTGATTCGTCGATCCTGATGAAATCTTGATTTTATCTCACGGAATATTAAACTATTGTATGTATTGTGGGCTGAATTAAGATGTTTGTGATAGCAACCAAGTGGCTTATGAAACGTGCAACCGGTTGATTTGCCAAAGTTTCACACAGTCAATGTTCTGAAACAGCCATTTTTTTAAATAGCAATTTATGGATGAATTGTGTTTTGAGTTCAGTGACTCTTATTATAAGTTTTCTTTATAATGGCAATAAATTATCACCAAAAATTACATAATTAGAAATAATAGCAATAATTTTTTTCCAAAAACACGTGGAAATAATATTATTGTGGTTAATTTTCCCCTCACACAAGCTGTGCAGGCTGCAGGAAGCCCAGTATGCATTTTTCTTGTTACACATTGAAAGTTTGATGTTTTAATAGCCAAACCATAAGTGTACAATTGGACGTTACTGCATAAAATAGTCGTTTTTTAGATTACTTGGGATCAAAGATCCCGATTTGTAGACATTTAATCTAAAAACTCGAATGCTAACAACATTTTATCATTAAAAGGAAAAAGTAGAAAATAATTTTTCCATCATAAAAATACATTTGAAAAAAAAAACAATGCTCCTCTCGCGACCTAATCGTCCGGAGCCGCGCTGGTGTTGCGTAGGCAAAACAGACCAGACCAGTGAGACCCGTGCCGGAACCGTAAATAACTGTAATGGAATGTGACTGCCTAGGGGCAAAAAATCAGTCCTTGCAGTATGGCCCCTACTCTAGTCACTCGCTGGTGTATATTATACTGACAAAACCAAATGTTTATCGGTACAGCTAGTATATTTTTTTCACTTTTCTTTGGGAGCTCATTGAGTGGGAGAGTTAATCATAAATTTTAGTGGAGGAACACACGGGGGCTATTTTCCCCTGTTCTCCCCCGCTGGCTACAGGCAAGTCTCAATCGAAAGTCTTGTACAAAAAAATGCTCGTAGATTGTTTTTGTTTTAAAATAATTTTTTTAAACAAAAAAATTAAATTCAAATAAATAAAAATTTATATAATGGTTTATTTATTAGTTTATTATAAAATGCTAGTCTATTAGTTTTTTGGTGTGACCATATGGTAAGGTAAGAAAAGTAAACAATTAAATGCCGGTTTTTCTCTTTCTATTATTCTTGTTGATTGTTGAGGTCATTCTTGAGAATCTTGAGGTAATTGTTGTTTTTACGTTGTCTATAACAACATATTCAGGCAATCCCATCAGAAATAGTCCAGGAGAATTAAAATTTTTCCTTGTTGTACCTAGACAAAATTCGCATCAAGCTGATTTTTGGATATATTGTTTGTAATACGTTTATGATTCTTCCTGCAAAAATCGGTTGAAATCGTCGTTTCGGAAATTGGTTTTTTGACGCTTTTTTGAAAGAGATTTACCGAAGTGAGCGATAAGTTAGTATTTTCGTAAATTGTCGTAAAACATCGGATTTCTAAGTTAGTATTTTGTAAAACATCTATTTTTTGGAGTTTTTATTGTTCTTTTTCGAAATGGGTGAATTAAATGAAATGGTATGTTTAATTTGTCGAACTGAATTCCGTTCCGACAACGTCTGTGATACAGTCAAGATGGTTACACTTGGTGTTAAAGGTATTGAAACATTATGTCAATTCAGCGTTTTACGTGGTGATGAACAGTTAACAGAGTATCTGTTAAATAAACCAAATGTAGCTAATGTTCATGACCATTGCCGGAGAGACTACACTAACAAAAGAAGTTTCGATCAATTGAAACAAAAGAATGAGCAGCATGCAGAAGGTGTTGGTGTTGATCAAGAGAATTTTAAGTGTAAATTATTACGATCGTCTGTCGACACTTTCAATTGGAAGCAACATTGTTTTTTGTGTGGAAAAATAGTTTTTGGAGAAAGTAAAAAACATTTAAAAGAAGAATCAAGTACTGTGATGACATTGAAATTCAGAGAAACTATAATTGAAACTTGCCACAAAAGAAATGATGCATGGAGTGTAGAAGTTCTTGGTAGGTTAAATACATGCAATGACTTACCTGCTGAAGAAGCTCGTTACCACAGAGTGTGTCTTTCTGTGTTCCAAAAATGTAGATCGTCACATGTCGGAGATAATACCGCTGGCCGAAACCAGCCAGGTCGACATCCAGATAACGACACGTTAATTACTTTTGAGAAACTGTGTGACTGGTTAGAAGAAGAAGATCAAGGAATTTATACAATAGCTGAATTACAAATTAAAATGCAAGAATTATCGGAAGATGGTGAAGTGTATTCATTAAAACATATAAAACGAAAGCTGGAAGAACGCTACGCCGAGCACATATTTTTTGCCGAAGTTTGTGGTCGGAAAAATGTTATTTGCTTCCGTAACATGGCGTCTCACATTATAACTAAGCAATGGTATGATGAAAAAAAGAGTAGCATAGAAGATGAGAGTGAGCGTATCATAGTGGCAGCAGCAAAATTGATAAGAGCTCAAATAAGGGAAATGTCCTCAAATGAAACATATCCAGGAACTGATGATTTCTCAAATATTGAAAATGCCAAAAGGTGGATTCCTAGTTTGTTGAAAATCTTAATAGAAAATATTGTTTGTAATGAAATAAAACAAGTTTCCATATGTCATTCTATTGTGCAGGGGGCAAGACAAAGATCTCTTATTTCTCCAATTTTGTTTGGCGTTGGAGTTAGTTTAGATCACGCCTTTGGATCTAGATGGCTGCTTGATTTGCTGTCACGGTTGGGATTTTCAATTTCATATGATGAAGTTAAACTTTTTAAACAATCAGTGGTTCAGAATGACTCCCCTGATACTCCTCAGTCTTTTCCTCAATGTTTTACGCAATGGTCTGGTGATAATCTTGACCACAACGTTATCACTTTAGATGGAAGTGGTACCTTTCACGGTATGGGCATCATATCAATGTCTACTCCGTGTAATCGATTAGGGTCAGGACACTTTGCTGAATCACCTGTACCCCGATTGTCACGCCTAAAATCCAGTTGTGTTGTGAACAACCGAGGTATTCCTATATTGGGATACACATTCCCCGACAAGTCATCATTATCATTGATGTCTTTCAAGCCCATCTCTCAATTAAATTTTCCTTCTGTGTTGCCTCCTTCTTTAAACTTGGAACTTGCCTGGAAAATCGGTATCTTGTGCTTAGATGAAGATCAGCAAAGGCCAAATTGGTCTGGCTTTATGGAACATGCTTGTAAGCCAGACGGAGATTTCAGATCATCATCAGACATAAGGATGCTTCCGATTATTGATTTGAATCCTAATGACATGTCTTGTATTTTTTCCACGTTAACTTTCATAGAACGCCAGGCTGAAAAGCTCAACATTCCAACGGCTTGTGTGACTTTCGATCAGCCGCTGTGGTTAAAGGCTGTTGATATTGTGCATTCATCCAAACTGAACATAGTATGTCGTCTAGGTGGGTTTCATGTCTTGATGAATTATTTGGGCAGCATTGGTCATGTCATGGCCGGCTCAGGTTTGACAGAGGCGCTGCAGTGCTGTTATGGACCCATAGCCATAACTCACATGATGACAGGGAAGGCAGTGGCTAGAGCACTACGCGGCCACTTTTTAGTAGAGTCAGCTTTGCTTTGCTTTTGGAATCAATATTGAAAATGGAGTTTTTGACTACTTCTGATATTGATGATCTGAGCGTCTCCGATCGGGATGCAAATTTAACGTGAGGCTTTATTTACAGTGGTCTAACTGAAATTCTTATTCATTATTTTAAAGAAATTGTACTACTGGACCTACCATACAAACTTTATATAACCAAACAAAAGGGATATAGGCACACAGACAAAGGACACAGGGCGGGAAATAAAGAAATTGTTATTTTTAGGTGTTTTTGTTGTTTTTCTGTTTGTTCTTTTTATTGTATGTTGAAATTGGAAATTATTTATGGATTTATATGTATGCTTTTTAATATGTGTATATTAAATAGTATGTAACAAGCAATTTTCATATTAATCTTAATTTATTTTGCACATTTAGTCAAAAACGGCACAATAAAGTAGTTTATTTGTATCCGTATATAATGTTGCGAGACAAATTTTAACTTATGTATATTTTGTATTAGGTAGTTTTCATCTATAGATTGAGTTATTTTTATTTAAATGGATTTTAAGAGCTGATATATTGTATATTTTATGGAAAAACGGCTCCATAAATCAGTTCATTTGTAGTTTTTTTTTTTTTTTTTCTTTCTTTTTTTTTTTTTTTTATAATTTTTAATGTTTGTATATCATGCAATAAGTAACAATAAAGCATTCAGCTTAAACTTTAGTTATTTTCATCTAATTGGATTAAAAGAGCTGGCATATTCAATTAATTTACCGATTTTAAGGCCGATTTTGAAAATCGTCTGTAATTTTTTTAAACGATGAGTTGGAAGGGTGGATTTTTAACTAATTGTTGCTAACACATATACCTACAAAACAAAATATCAAACTGCTTTTGTTCCAATTATGCCAGCTTTTTTTTAATTCTCCTGGACTAAAAGGTTGTATCGACAATCTACTCTACTCGTTCAGCAGCCTGAGCTAATTTCAGTAATTTCTCGGTTTTAAATTTTAAATAAAAACCAGACATTTTAATCAAATAAGCACAGAACATTATTAGAAGATATTAGTAAAAATATTTTGACATGCCGAATAATACAATTTCAAGTAATAAAAAGTGGTAATCTCCTACTAGATACTAGAGTACCAAATATGTTAATTTAGTTAGGATCAATCAAACTTGCGTAATAGGCATGATTTTTTATGTAATATAATTGATGCGCCCGATGCAGTATTTAGTTATACTGCACAAATGGCTATTTACAGTGCTACAAATATTTTAAAAAGATAAAGGATTTATTTATCTAAATATATATTCACCTTCATGACATAAGCTCTATTCGATAAATGTTTTGGCAATTAAAAAAGTTTGTTGCAATATAAACGTTTCTCTACACACCTACCCCTTCATTGGGCATTGTGGGTATAGTGGGTATACGCCTACGCAAACACATTTTTACAATATCACCTTATCATTCATGTTCAGCCTCAAAAATAACAGCGAACCCACCATCTTTTTTTAGTTTGTTTAAAGGAAAAGCTAATTAGTTTTTCAAATCAAAAACTTATATATACAACTTTTCTTTTCATATTGAAGCATGATTAGTTATTTGGTTTCCTCAGATTTAGGTCATAAGGTAGGATGACTGAAAATGTCTTTAATGAAGTTTAATGAAAGTGGAGTCAAAAGTTTACTTGTGGCAATATGATGACCACAAGAGCCTGGTTTAAAAGAATTTTGTACGTAATCGAACGGTGCTATTTTTTTCAAATTCACCACTATTTTTACCATTATTTGAGCGAACGCTCTTGTATGACTCATCTTAAAAAATTAATATATAAATTGGACGCATTGATTGATTCGTCAACTATGTTTGTCAACTTTATTTTGGCTTAACAATTTCAAAGATTACATTGCAAATGCATATTTTAAAATTAAATATTCAAAGTTTTTTGCTTTAAAGCAAGTAAATAAAACAAAGACTTTTTATTCATATTTAATTAAGTTGCGTATGTTTTTAATGACAACGGTTCCTTTTTATTTATTTTATATTGTTGAGATTATCCTCACACAAAAGTTCATCTTATTTAACGGTTGGTTTTACTGTGAGAAATGATATTATATTCCACTTAACCTAAAATTATTTTAAATAATATTTTGGAAAATAAAATCAATGTTAGAAAAGAAAATGGTTGGCTTGAATCGTAGTGAAAATCTAACAATTTGAAACAGCTCAAAATTAAAATAATCTATATAAGATTAGGTGGTGCGCTGGTGGCAGAGCGGTAGAGCGCTCGCCTGTTGATCGTTAGGTCGGCAGTTCAAGCCTCACCTGCGTCACCAGCGTAACTCCCTTAGGCAAGGAGTTCACTCGCATTGCTTTCTCATGTCTATGAAAATAGCGTGTTCTTCGAAGTTTCCGATCCAAAGGAACCTTCGTAAGCGCCTCTGACTTATCTGGCGCTATATAAATTCATTATTATTATTATTATTATTATATAATAAAAATTAAAAAAAGGTATGGGTCATTGATAAAAACAAAAGAACCTCTTTTGAAAGTTGTAAAGTTTTTTTTTAAAATTAATAATATAGAAAAATGGTCTTAACTCTTAACTTAATCTTAATGCATTGAACATTAGGGATTTCTTCTTGATAACTTTGATCTCAATAAATTTGTACTACTTGGAGTTTTTCCAGGAACGTTTCGAGTTAGAACAAATACTTCATAGTATTTGTATTATATAGTCATATAATTATTTATCATTAAACAATTGTTTTATTATATGATTTTTGTTTGAATATTGGGTTTTTTTGTTATTTTTTAGTAAAAGAAAAACCAGTGTTTTTAGCCATAATGTCTCGAAATTTACAACGCCAGCAGAAAATTCATCCACAACCAACACAGGTTTATTTCAATCGATGATAAGAATGCATTGTTAACTGTTTATTAATTCATTTTTTGTGTATTTGTTGATACTTAGGCACAGCAGGCCCCTTATTCAAAGCTTAAAGTAGAAGATGCTTTGTTGTATCTGGACCGCGTCAAGCAGCAGTTTTGTGCTCAGCCTGAAGTTTATAATGAGTTTTTGGACATTATAAAAGAATTCAAATCACAAAAGTGTGTTCAGTTGAGCAGATTTTGTACTCTTGTCAATGTATTTGAAATGTCACGCCAAATACTTGAAACGTTATTAAAAAATATAATAAAGAGGCATGTTGATGACGACAAAAAACGTATCATCATAAATATATATAAACTATAAACAATTTTTCTTACTGTTCACTGGTATATTATTTTTTTGAAACGATGTTGCTCGTTGCTATGACATTTTTTTCAGCTATTTTGAACATAACGTTGAAGATAGCTAAAATAATGTTTTTAATTTTCTAAATTAACTTCAACTTGTTTTATTGAATTAGTTGATAGACGCTCTTGATTTGTGTTAAACAAGACTTTTTTTATTGACTCACATTAAGCCTACACTTTCTACTTCATTATTCTTACAGACTTGATACTCTGGGTGTCATATCTAGAGTCTCAACATTATTTCAAGGACATAAAGAACTTATTGTCGACTTCAATGAATTCTTACCTGTTGGTTATAAAATCGAATTTAACGAAGCCACAAACACGATTAACGTTTACCAACCGGAAGCATAGCGGTCTGTTCTAATTGTTTTAATATTTCAAAATTTTTAATAAATTGCTCATCAATGAACAAAGTTTTATGCATTAAATTTGAAACTGTTACCTCTGAATTTGAATGATTTAATGTTAGTTTTTTATTGAGCCAAATTTCGATATTAATAAAACATCATAAAAAATAATTACACTGTTATTACAAAACTTTTTTGTTAGTCAAGAAAATAAAACACATTATATAAAAAAAATAATAAAATGTTATGTTACTTATTTTATGTGTTAGTTTTTTAAATTATTGAGAAATGAGTATTATTATTTAAACAGTGTTTCTCATTAGAATATGTTGTAAGGATGCTTTGTTTGATTTGATGTGAAACGATTTTACTAAAACTAATCAGCTCTGCTGACTAAATCGTTTTTTTTTATTTCAAACAGCCTACAGAGATGAAGGAAACCATGACAGAAGAAAAGGGACTTTGCAGAAAATTGAATGATTTATCTCATGATCAGCTCAATCCTTTGTAAAAACTCCAATTTTCTGAACTTGCATTACCTTGTCAGTTTTTATTTGTGTTCGTGAAAAAATTTGATCTTGAGCATTGCCAGTATTGTGAATTACTTGAAATTGTATTTTACTAGATGCAGCTGTAACGAAACGTCTGAATTCAAACTACAGAATTGTGGTAGTAAGCAGAGCTCGTGGACAGATTTGTTTCCGATGACAACGCAGACCGCGAAATTTTGTCAAACTTGTCGTCAACTCAGTTTTGATTCGTCGATTTATCTCACAGTATACTAAGCTATTGAATGTAAAAGACTTCAGGTGCGATGCGGGCGAGTCCGCTATAGTTGAATACAACAATAGCTGAATAAAGATGGGTCCGATAGCAACCGAAGTTTCACCCAGTCGATGATGTACTGAAACAACTATATTTTTAAATTAACATTTTCTGCACGAATTGTGTTCAATAAGTTGTATTAAAATTTTTCTTAATCAATAGCAATAAATTATTACCAAAAATTAACATAGAAATAACCTTATTATGGTTACATTTCTTTTTCATATCTCTGCCTTGACACAAGGTGTTGTCAAATTTCATTATAGCTGCAGGGAGCCAATTATGCATAGTTCTTGGAACACGATGTTCGAGTTTAGCTGTTTCAATACCCACACATTACGATATAATGTGTTCTTAATCTTAAGTGTATAATAGCAGGTCCTATGCTTATCATTCTTTTAAACACCAAAACCTATCAAGCCGTTTGCCAGAGACCTATGAACTATGACCTATAAACTCCAATTAAAAAAATTGGAATGTCATTGATAAAGAAATTCTGAATTATTAAATAGGATTATAACAGATACATTTAAAAGAGGAGGATTTTTAGTTTCAGTCATAAATTATATTAATAATGACAAATAAGCAAATTCTTCTGCCGAAAGTGAAATAATGACTGATGAACAGTTTCATTTACATAAAATACAATCTGAAAAGTAAGGAAAAAAAACAGCCAACCCAAAAAATTCAAATTAATAGCAAACCATCACAGAATTATGTCGTCTAAAAGCACAAGAATCTTTTTTCAAGAAATTGATATTTAGTGACAGATAAATAACATTGTCGGTAAGCATTTGATTACGGTTAACTATGCCTCGTCATGATACCTTCTTAATCGTATTCGCTTTTAGTTTGAGACTCTCTGATGTATTTACATGAAAACTGACCAATTATAATAACTGCTAAAACAAGCTGGCAAAATTCGTTAATTGCATTTACAATGAGTGTCGAATTAACAACTATCTGTCAACTGGAGAAACCACGAGCAAGAAAAAATCGATCTCGATTCCATCTAGATTCTGTCGAACGACAGGAAATATTTGAGCAACAGTGGAATGGGAAGAGACTGAATTTTTTTCTCCATGTGAAATTTGTAGTCAAGAACTTTGACTTTCGGTTCATTGGGGTCATCATCGTTATCATCATTGCATTCATCTTCGTTTTCTTCACTAAATTCTTTCAATTTCCTTGTAAAAGATAACATTTTCTCGCGCGCTTTTTTCACCGGTGATGAAAGAGATGATGAAGATGACGATGACAAAGGGAATATGTCGCACGGGTCGTCGTGCTTTCCTTTCGATTGGTCAGGATGAGACAACGAATCCGATGACGATGACAGTGACGTCGACGACGACAGTGACGAAGAAGCCGTTTGAATGTCTTTTTGCTCGCAGAGGGATGAATCAAAACCTGAGGACGATCAATACAAGACTTTATATTAAGAAAATGTTAATTACATGTTGAAAAATAACTATAATAATTATCTGACAGCACATCATTGCTTCACGCCAAATCCATCATCATAATTAATTCATTTCAACTCCTCATCGCTGCTCCGTCTTCATGGCACACTCACCGGTTTCATCATCGATCTCCAGTGATTCGTGGGTTCCAATTCCAGAAGAGACTGACATGAGATGATCCCTTGTGTTTCCCTCACGAGGAATGGCCAACTCTCCGAGAATTTCTGATTTCTTTCTTAGATTACCGAAGTCGAGTGTTTTTGTTTCCGCGACTTCGCCCATCTTTCCTCCAGTTTCAAGTACCTTCAAGTCTTGTCTGGTGTAGGTCTCTTCTGTTTCTCTTATGGCTTTTTCCACTGGTGAAAAAGTACTTGATTCACTTGCGATATATGCATGTCCTTCCTCGCCCAGTCCGTGATTTTTATTTCCACTAGCACATCTACCAGAATAACCAGTTTTTTGCTTTTTAAACTTTGGTGATTTCGTTGACAGGTCTTCCGCATCCTCGTCTCTCGATGTTGACACTTTTCCGGCGGTGTTTTTCACGTTCCACCTGCCGTTAAAAGCAGCGTCGTTGATCTTCTTGCTCGAGTTCGGACCACTACTTTTTGAAGAGTTCTCACTACCAGTCATTCGATCTTCGGATGCATTAAATATTTGATTAAACTTACAGTTATCCTTTTCACGTATTTTGCCATTTCCCTCAACGAATTCAATATTATCACAACTAGTATCATTGTTAAATGAAGGGTCTGTTGTAGAAGTTATGTTGTGGTGGTTGCTGGCAGCATAAGCTAATAAATAGAACAAATAATACTCGAATAAGTCACATTTAAAACAATGCGGAAAAAAATTATTTAAAATAAATGGATTTTGGTTTTAAAAAAAAAACAAAAAAACCTCCTTCGTGTATCAAAAATCCGCTCGTGTGTTCGTCGATTTCAGAATCGCCGTCTGTCTGATGATAAAAGTGATTGTCCCCATCGATGCTCGTACCCTCCTGCATGAACTGCTCGTGATTAAAACTACCATCGTCGATCTGGTGATCAACGTGGCAGCTGTCTTCCTCGTCTACTCGACGATCCATACTACAATCGTCGTCTATTTCACCTTCGTTGGTGTCTGGAAAACCTCTTATGACCATGAACCCTCCGCCCGGTTGGAACACGCCGATCCTGAAGAAGGAGTTCTGAACGAGATCTGCGTCGATGGAGAGCGGCGACTTGGAACTGCTGCGAGTTCTTTTGGATTTGTTACCGCGTGACTTTTGCGATTTCTTCTGGTTACTTTTCAACAAAAAGATAGGATCGTTCGGGTTTTCCAGCTCAATGTTTTTCCTCAGCACCCCCCTTATGGCGATCCTGCACAGATCTTGCAAGCTCAAAGCCGACGGTTCAGCTGAATGGAATAAATTATTAGAAGACTAATTGTAATGGAAATATCATTGCTAATGGTAGAGAAAAAAGATAAAATTTCAATAAACTATGATTTATACTACAACATAACAAACAGCATCTACTTGCACTGCATTCCCGACTTAATGAAATCATGTATTTTACCCTGTAAAAAGAAGTACTATACTTTTATAAGACAACGAGATAAAGTACTGCACCCTGTACAGCTATGACTTTTACATTTATGACTCAATAAAATTATGTACTGAAGACTGTACATTAACTCATGGAGTGTACATTCTGTACGTAGGACGTTTATTACAATCTGATGAAATTATTTACTGTATGTTGTACAACCTCGTATTGTATATTTATAACTCAATGACTTAAATTTATGAACCAAAAAATTATAACTGTAGAAAAAAATATTCTCTTTCATTTGTGATAAAAAATACATTGAAAATTTTATAAAGTATTTTATCAGTAATTAAATGTTAGCAGTATTAGAAAATAATTCAAAACAATCCATTTTTGTATTCTTATCTAGCTAACAACGAACGCAGCAAAAAACCAACTTAGCTCTATCAAATCACTGCAACTGCAAGAAGTGCTCGGTATGAGATCGGCGAATGAAACCGCCATCAACCTTTTGCTCTTCCACTCTGATTCAGACAATCTTCTGATCTGCACAAGCTGTTAACAGGAAAAAAATAGTAGAGATCAAATCGAAAATCGTATGAAGTTGTACTCTCTAAATATCATTTAATTTTTAAAGCTTTTTTTTAGTTTCTAGTATTTGTATCACAAACACCACTTCTTCTCATGTTTGAGTTGATGCCAAGTTGTAACTACTCATCTCAACTAGCTACAGAAAAATTATCTTTGAAATAATACTTTTTAAAACCATGTTTCTCTTATGTATATAAATATACATATATATGCAATATTGAAATAATACTTTTAAAATACTTTTTAAAACCATGTTTCTCTTATGTATATAAATATACATATATATGCAATATCAATACAGACAAACGAACAGGAAAGTAGGTTAATATAAACGTGGTAAAGAGATTTTTAACTCTTACGCTTCTCAGATAGAATTGAATCAATTTTCCCATATAAAACAAATTACCTCATCGTCGAGAGGCATAACAAGAAGTCCTCCGATTTTCACCAATGACTTCATGTAATCTTCTTGCTCAGAGGGGCAAGCAGCCCCACAGTAGACCCTATCGTATTTCATGTTGGTCGACGCCAGGTTAAGACAGTTTCCAAAATGAAACACTGGAGGGCAAAATTCAAAAGCGTCAAAGAAGCTGTTTGACGAAATAAATTCCTTCAGCTGTGTTTCTGAGTAGTCGATGACATCTTGGTGGATTTCTACACCGTGGTTCAAACCGTAAGGCCCTAAGAATAAATTTAAAAATTTGATAAGCACATGCAACATCAGTTTGATAACATATGCTAAATACATTTTTTTTTAAAACAATCTAAAACACTGGTTATAAAAGAAATAAGCAATGCCAACCAAGAATAAGACCAGCCATAGTGCTCAAATACCCTGTTCCACTGCCAAGATTCAGAAAACTTTGCCCTTTCTCTAACTTCAAGGCCTCCATAACTTCTCCGTAGATGCAAGGGGCAGAGAGATGAAGGTTTTTATGCCTCCATGCACGATCTTTGTAAGCTCCTTCCCGATGTTCTGCTAAGTAGTAAGCGCCTCTGTCAACGGCCCTAAAAACTCTTTCGACTTCAGTTGTTTTCAATATCTCTGCATTGACCAGATTGTCCACCAGTTCAAAATTATTGGCCCCAGCGCTAACGACTCCACCCATATCAAATCTGTTTAGTTTAAGACTTAAGATTTACTGTTTATTATGGTTGAGACTGACAAAAGTTATAATTCACCAATTCAAATTAATAATCATACTCCTCATTTGGTTAGTTTAAACTAAGCTATTTTTAAAACGTCGTTTTAGTTTTAGTTTAGAAGAGTTTAGTGTTTAGTTTAAGTTTAGGGAACAAAGGAAAATGTAGTTTACATACTTTACTTGACCCTTTTCAGGTTCTTACAATATTACAATAGTAGATGTTTTCCGGCAAATTTATTAGAATAATAATATGAACGTTAAAAAAAATTCATCTCGTAAATAATAACTGAAAATTCAAATGTACAGAGGTTTACGGCTGCTACTGTTCTGGGCGCAATAGAAATAGACAACATTGTAAATTGTAATTCTAATTAGTCAGCTGATATTCCGTGTTTAGAAGCGCAAGTTGAAATATGGTATTTAAATTAAATACGATACATTTATATTACAAAATCAAAAAGACGTTAATATAAAAAAATTAAATTAATTTGCATTAGTTTATTAACTGTTCCTGACCCACCCCATAGCCGCTATCCATATTTATGACGCCATCATAAAAGTAGGAAACGGGGGACAGGGAAGCCTCCGACTACACTCTCAAAACATCAGTTTTTAGGAAAGATAAAAAGGTTTGAAAAATTGTTGAGAAAAGTACCGCCGACATTGTACCTCCCGGTATTCAGCTTTTTGGGTTTTTTAAGAGGACAAGAAAAAATTAGCTTTTTTGAAAATTGGATTTCTGTTTTTTTCGGACAGACACCAGTTTTGCCTCCACTACATAAATTTCCCCTACGCCTGGCTGCCATAGCCCATACCTAATCGCAACCTTAATCTCACTCAAGGACGGCGAGTGCAGGTGGGATAGAAAAACAATTTTCCCCAATAATTTGTTTGAGGGGACAGCATAAGCATTGTTCTCCAAATTATAGTTCCAAAATACTTACAAATTGACAGCTAAAAAATAATTAGTCTAATAAAACTTTAGTGTTAGTGTTAATGAAACTGAATTGTTCCGACAACAGACCTTAGATTTGTAAACAATGCAATGAGGGGTTAATCACCATATTGAAGCCAATGTGCCCCACTATGTGGCTTTGTTGTAAACGTGCATTAGGAGTCTGATTGGCGGCAAAATTCGTCAGTCGGTCAAATAATAGAAAGGTGGAGTTTGAAATGAACGTTACATTTTGTAAGTTTTTCCTGTTTTTATCTTTTGCTCCTCTTTTCCATCTTCTCTCTCTTTTTCTTTTTCTTTCTTTCTCTCTCTTTCTTTTTCTTTCTTTCTTTCTCTTCCTCTTCTTCAGAGGCGTGGATTGGGGAGGGCTGAGGGGGGCCATGGCCCCCCTCAAGATTTTTCCACCAAATAGAAAAAATATATTTTCTAGCTAATCCATGATCGAGTATTTAGATTAGTTGATAAAAACAGTATTTATCATACTTTTTGAATTATATTACTTATAATCTACTGCTAATATTTTTCAATCTTTTAGTGCGTAGTTTCTCACACCTCTTACTTTTCTCATATCTTTCCATCTCTTTTTTTCTTCTCTGGATTCCACTTAGATATATGATGATTTTTAAAATTTGCTTACTAATGTTTAAAATAAAAAATTGCTCTTCTCCACTCTTCTTTTCTGTTAAGCATTCTTTTGCTAAACACTTTTTTTCCTACTCCGGTCCCTTTCTCTGAAACTCTCTACATACTTCAATTACTAAATCTACTTCTCTCAGTTTTCCGTCGGGGCTTACAACTTATCTGTTTAATAAGTTCGTGTCCGAGCGCTATTGAACGCCAAGGAAATGGCGCTATAGAAATTTAATCGATTGATTGATTGATTGCTTTCTTTCGGTCCATCCAATCGAACTCGTATGAAATTTAGACTCGTGTATCTGTCCTAGCTTGAGGAACAATTAGTATATTCTTATCCTACCCGGTTGCTTGAGCTCTCTCACCAAGATTTTTCTAATTCATTTTAAATTATTTTTATTAGCTCACACACGATTGAGTATTTAGATTAGTTGATGAAAGCAATATTTATCATACTTGTTGATTAATATCCAGTTACTTTGCTATTATTTTTCAATCTTTTAGTACCTTTAGTCTATTTTATTTTGATGATTCAGTGGACAATTTTCTAAAAATGAAAGAACGTCGATAGGTCGATACCCTTTGTTACATTCATAATTTAAACGCTTTTTGTCTGCATTCAATATTAAATAAAAGTTAACAATTTTAAACTGTTTTTAACTAATATGATGATTTACATGAACATGCAACATACAAATGTATATTGGGATGGTCATTTTTGTTTGAAGATTTTCTGGGTTTGAGTCGAAAAATCTTCGCCCCCCTCAACATTTTGCTGAATCCACGCCTCTGCTCTTCTTGCCTAGCTGTTACCCTGCTGGAAAGCATCCTGTTATCCGGGTCTCCGTATTTGGCTATTCATTTAATATCATGTTTATTATTTCATATTATTATACCTAATTTAGCATCATCTCTGTTTATTTCCTACCCTCTATGGCACTCCTTGTCTATTACCAGGGGGGAGGGTTGAGCAGGAATGTCAGATATGGGTAAATGTTCTTTTTTCAAATGAAGACATGTCTTCATTGATATATAAATCTGACGCAAGACTCATGAATCTTGCGTCAGATTTATATATCGATGGTCGAGCTTATCTATGGGTCTCTCAAAAGGGCTATACAAGCTAATATATCTGAATTATATGTCAACTTGAAACTTAAAAAACTTATAAATTTTTTCAGCTAAATGACGCTGATGTTTCATGCTAGCTTTCCAACAAATTGATTTCAACGCGTCGGGAAAATTGTCCATCCCACACATATATATCTATGGTCAATCCTTTCTATTTTTGACGCAATAAATAAACAATTAATTTTCTAAATAATACATTATACTAAAAAACAAAATTATTTTAATTTATTTATTAAAATTTATTAAAAAAAATAACTTTAAATTCCTTAAACTAACATTTCAATATCGGCCTACTCAGGTTACTATCCAGAAAGGAAGCCTGAACAAAAATAAATAATTCGACCTCCATATTTACGGTGTAGCGGTTTTGTGGGCCGTCGTGACCCGTGTTTTTGTTTAAGCTTTGGTTTTTTTAAAGTAGCTTTTCATAAAATAACATCAAAAAGTTAGTGAGTCTTCTTAGTGACGCTTCTAAACATCATGGCCACCAGCAATCAGGACGTGGGAAATATGGACTTGCCAAGCTCTGAAAATTCATGTTTTGGAGCATTCTATTGTCACAGCTGCGGAGAAGACTTTCTAGATTGTTCTCCGGTTAGAAGTTGCTATTTAGTGCCGTTTATAGTTTTTATGTGCCTCTGATATTTGTGTTTTGGCAATTATTATTTTATAGGCACTTGTGATAATAATGTTAATTTCCTAGTATAAGTATAAAGTATAGCGTCCTAAATTACTTTATATTTGTAACAATTAATTTTAATTTTCATATACCCTTGTATCTGGAAGAGAGGGGATTTTATAACGTGACTACTGTTTATACTCTCAAGTATAGAGCCATATTAGTTATTTTATTTCCTACTAGCTTAACTAGCTTGGTTACCTGGGGTTTTTATATATAGATTTAAGTCGATTCTGGATGCTATCCCATGAAATTACCATCATAATGAGTGTAAGTAAAAGAAGAAATATTATGAAGTGTTACAGAACAACTAGTGAAAGTCAAAGGAGTTTAAAGCGAGTAGATGTAGAATTTAGCACAATTTCCATTAGGGACTGGCCGAACTTTGGGTCGAACCATGACTCGGTACTATTCTGACATCGGCATTGGACTGTGGCCAAAGTCGAATAATAAAACAATCGAGTCTTTTTTTTCTCTTTCACAACGCCTTTTCCAAGACAAGTCTTGCTCGAATGCGAGAAAGGGTACTTGCAGAGGCAGCCATTTATAGGCGCCTACCCTTTTAGCAATGCGAGTGAACTCCTTGCTTAGATAAGGCTTTGTACATATTTTTAGAATAAATGTTTGTTATGGTTTTATTTGATGTTGACATTTTGTGTATAAATGTTTTAAAACTACATTTCAGTTTTTTTCTTTATTTGAGATTTGTGTAGTGAGCTACTGAATGTTTTTTAGCTCTCGAATAATAAAGATTTGTCTGAACCGTTAAATTTTCATTTCAAATATCTTTTCAGTTATTGTTTAAATATGTTATTTCTTCTAGTTATAAACATCTAAAATGATTTATTGGTCCGGACTTCACTTCCGTACACCTTTGATTAATGCTATTTCTTTTAAGGTTTTTCTTTTGTATAATTTCTTAGTTAAACGTGTGTTAACAGTTTAATAAATACTTTGCAGGACTTCACATGCACTAAATGCTCGAGCAGTTTCATAGAAAGGATTAGGTTAGTGTTTGAATAAGAGAATTTCAGCAATTAACCATAATCATCATCATTACATTAATTCTTATTTCATTAGTAAGTTTCTTAATGTTTTATTTTCAGCTCTACTGATCCGAATGAAGTGTTAGAGGTTGGCATAATTTATTCAAATTATATTTTTTATGTATGATTATAATTGTTATTATTATTATCATCATTATTAGGGTATAATTTCTATTTTAGAATTTAAAATTATAATATACCTCTCAGTTTTCAGTTTTTTATTTTAAAGGATAGATATTAATTGTTGTTAACCATTGTTCAAGTTTATTACAGATTCATGTACACTTTTTTTGTACAATATATTTCTTAAGAATTCAATTATATATTTATTACAAATTCAATTAACTGCTTGTGCAATATATTTATTACAAGTTCAATTAGCTGTTTATACAATATATTTATTACAAATTCAATTAATTGTTTGTAAGATAAATTAACTAAATTATTACAGATTTAATTAAGTTTTTAGGCAGTATGGCATACTGCATTATATTGTATTTCAAATATTTAAAGAAAAGTATTATTTCTTTTTACCATCGTCAGGATGGAGAAGAAAACATCTCCATAGCGATAAACCACCACCCGATGACCATCCCCCGGCCTTCCTCGGGTCGGGGGGTACGGAGGACGAGGATCTCCATAAGACGATTTCATGAAAACGACAACAACGACCTCATTCAAGGGTTTGTTTCTCTTTTGTTGATCTCTTTATTTTTTGTTGATCTTTGCATGTTGTTGATGTTGCCTAATTTGATGTGTATGAAATTTTCGAGATATTCCGGAAATAATGTTAAATTTATTATTTAATGATATTAGTTTTAATTAATTATATTCTTATAATAATAGTTGAATATATTTTAATGATATTAGAACCACTTCATTGAATTCCAATGATGAGAGCGTTAATTGAATGATGTTAATTGAAAATATTCTATTTAGTTAATGGTAATTGAATATATTCTAATTAATGACATTAATGGTAATTAAATATATTCTAAGGACATTAATTGTAATTGAATATATTCTAATGACATTAATGGTAATTGAATATATTCTAATGACATTAATTTTAATTGAATATATTCTAATGACATTAATGGTAATTAAATGTATTCTAATGACATTTATGGTAATAAAATATATTCTAATCACATTAATTTAAAATGGATTTTTCTCTCGAATGACGTTGCATTTGATTGATATTTATTTTTTTAATAATTATACAACCAATCTTTTTCTTAGATTCTTCAACCAGTTCATAAATGGACTCATTGGCAATAGCGACACTCTCAACATTCAAGTGTACGTTCTTCTATTCATGTTTTATTTATGACGATGTTGTTAGCTTTTTTGTTGTTGTTGTTATATCTATTATTATGGCTGTTAAGATTAACTACTGATGTTCTGTGTCATTATAAATTCAGAACTAGCCAACTTTATTTATTTTAAATACCAATTTTTACATTTCCTGCTTTCTTACTTGAATGTTTGCAAACATTGAAAGTGAAAATTAACTAACTTTCTGTCATCCAATCGAGTTGAAAATTGAAATATAGGCTCGCTCTTCATGACAATATTTGAAATTTTTTTTATTTAATAAAAAATAATTATTTATGTTTTACAACAAAAACAAATCAAATACAATTAAATCAATGTTTGCATGAAAAAGTTGCAATAAATGAAAATTCGACAAATCTTGAAATATAAGGAATTTGTGAAAATATCTCGTTTTTTACTGCTTGCTTGTTAATTATAAATTTGTTGCATAAAAATAAAATTTAATTTTTATAATTTCTACCTCTCTCTTTCAGCTCCCCGTTGGACGACATATTTCTGAATAGAGATGGCTTAGACAACATCATAACAATGGTCGGTTACAAACTTATTTTATTGATTGATTTATTAAAATTAATTTCTAAAATTAAACTTAATATATTTATTGATACTTAAAACGACTACCTGTGTTGTCATTTGTTTGCTGGTCGAATTTCTACTCTACGAGTTAATAAATAAATAATTAACTTGGATTAGCATAAGAGTCTCACTGGTAATCAGATGATGACATTGATTTTTAATGTCACTCGAATCTCGAGTTCAAAAGTGTTTTGCGATTTTTGTTCACTAAAAATGTCTAAATTTTCAGTTCATGAATCAAGTCGAGCACATGGGACCGCCCCCTGCTAGCAAAGATGACATCACTGGCCTGCCTATTGTGTCAATCACACAAGAGCACATTGGTCAGTTTCAATTTTTCATTTAAATTAATCGTTCGTTTGAAGCAGAAGTCTGAGTTGTCAGCTGAAAATTTTGAATGCAAGATGGTTTTATGCTTTAAATATTATAATGCCAATTAAATTTCTAAAAGTTCCGTTTTATGTTAGAAAGTTCAAATAATACAAGCAGTACTTGCACATTGCATCTGCACCTCTAGAACAGATTAAGCGAAATTTAGTCCAGATAATTGGCGTGGCTGGCATGATTTATGTTTATCTCCTGCTATCATCTGCACTGGCTCCACTATACTGAACTTCTCTTGAAATGCACCTTCGCTATAGTGAGACGTATAAAATTCCCTAGTTGAGCAAATTTCGTGTTTTGATTTCAGAAAAAAAAGTGCAGTGCCACGTATGCATGGAAGATTTTATACTAGAAGAAAGCGTCAGACGTCTACCGTGCAAACATCTATATCACGAGGGATGCATCGTCCCCTGGCTCGAATTGGTGAGCTTGCTTGCTATTCTCCTTGTTCATTTCGAGGTTCAAACTTTATTTCAACATACTAACTATATTTTTTTCACGTTCAACACAGCACGGCACCTGCCCGATTTGTCGAATGACCGTCGGCAGTTCCAACGCCCAAGCCCAGCCGGCACAGTCGACGTCTCAGGACAGCGTCGCCAGCAACAACGCATCGAATCCTCCACCTTCGTCATCGTCGAGAACCGGCAGAACCAACTCGGGCAGCGCCGTAGACGACTTTCGTTTGGATTGATTGTCTCTTTCTTGAATGTCCATCGGTCGGTCGGGTTTGATTGTGCATAATGTGGTTATTGCCAGTTTGATTTCTGTTTTCGGTTGTAAAGTTCTCGGTGGCGCGCCCGTTCTTCTTCTTCTGCCGGCTGTTTCGATCATGATAATTGCAGGACGTGTCGATCATTCAGATATGATAATGATGAAAAATCTTGGTGGCTATGGCAACGAAGACGATGACAATCGGCCGGATGTAACTGACGGCGGGATTGGTTGTGACTTTTTGCAACTGTATGCACAGCTGTTTGTTGGTCTAATAAACTTATGCATAGCATGATGTCCTGTCTGACAGTTATCATACATGCGTATTATTATAGATATGATCTGTTTCAAAGTTTTCGACTGGTTTTGACGAGTTATGGGGTACGAATGCCATCCACGTTTTCCTACGTTTTGTAAGCTCAAATCTTATTAGTCACGTTCTGTATTTTTTATTTAGTGATTTTTTTGTATTCAGCAATTTTTCAGTTTTCAGATTCTAAAAATAAATTACTTGTCTCCGAAAATTGCCATTTTTCATAACTCGTTTTGGACAGTTTACCTAGAAGAAGCGTTACTGTTACGTCACACATGTCTGATTTTTCTCATCATATGTGTCCCTTGTTTTTGAAAGTAATTCTCCCTTGTTGTCATTAAAACCTTTTAAGTTTTGCTTTTTCTTATTACTGTTTGTATGTTTTTCATTTAAAATGATCAAAAGCACATCATCTCTCTCTCTAACTAAATTAATTGATAATATTATTTTTTCAACGTCCTGCAATCCTTTAATCGTTTGGGATAGTTTAGCAACGGAGTCAGGCTCTCGTGACCGCGGATACGGGTTGAAACATTTTTTAATATAAACGTTATCTTTTGAATGTCAGAAAAAAAATGTTCAGCGTTTAGTTGTAATTTTTCCGTGGGAGACGAGAGAAAACAGTTACTGCAGAAGTTATAGCTGGAATTTCTCGCAAGTCTTTTGTGGAGATAGATGTATTTTGCTTACGATCGTTTTCAGTTTGGAGGGTACGAACAAACGTTAAATACTTTCTCTTTATTGTCATGTTACAAATTACGTTGGCATTTGTGATAAGATGCGAGTGTGCAGTTGTCATCAGTGTTTGTCATTATATTGCAGATTGATGTGAATGGGTTTGGTTTAATAGTGCAAAAAGTAACATTTATTGGTCGTAATGAAAAAAACACAGAAAAATAACAATTTGTAGTTGACAACATGGTGATATAAAGCATGTCAATCAATGATTGGTTGTTTACTAGCTAATTATGAAATTTTTATTAATGTAATGAATGAGCATCACTGCTTGTTGTGGCAGAGAAAGGCTGTTATGACATGAAAAACAACGAGTCCATCAAAACTCCGACACCTAAAATAGAGGTTAAGAAATCAGTGCGATATTGCCGTCAATTCGATTTTTCTATATTATTATTCTTTATTTATTTCTCCAACGGAAGGACCCGTAGGCCACTAAAACCGTTCGAACAGCGTAAAGTGTATTCGTATAGTTTAACTTTTTCAGTCTATAAGCACTGCAATTAATTTAAATGATTTGTAATCTCAGTGGAGCAAACCGGTTTGAATTTGTTGTGGTCGCTATTCATAAATGAGAGCAAACTCCGGTTAACCTAAACTTTTGTGTAATTCAGCTGAAGTTTATTGTATGAACAAAATGGCTAACGAATCTCATTATACATTGTAATAAATTTAAAATCACTCGATAAATCAGAACAATTAATCCATCGGAACCAACTGCACATAATCAAACTTTAAATGAAATTTTTTGCTTTTGATCAAAGATGGAAACAAATTACAGTGGATGATTTGTAATTATTCAGTTTGTTGTTGCAATACTTGCTGACCGAGTACATAAAAAGCTCAAGGGTGTAGGACAACAAGTATGGTTACATAAGAAGGCTGGGTGTGGTGTACCATGTATGTGACAGAAAATTGTCACATTTGATAAAACTTCTGAGCAGGGAAGTCATGAATTATGAACAATTTATTTCTTTCATTATGAATAATTTATTTCTTTCATTTTCGAGTCGTCTAAATGAATGGATTCATAACTAGCGGATAGAGACAGGACTGTTACAGAATTTTAGCCCATGAAGTCACTGTATGAGTAGTGGTTTAGAAAATGAGAAGGCTAGGGATGTGTTAAAGATGTTCCTGTTTTTCTGCCACTCATTAGATTATGAAATTAAATCATGTGATCCTGTAACTGAGATTACAAGCTGATTTTTTAATATTCGCGTAATCCTGCTTAATACTTGTGAAAATGAAATATCCGGATTAATTGGAGTTTACTGTTTTCTTGCAATTTTTTGTTTTATTACAAGCACAAAAAATGGATGGCCCGTACGATTACAAAACATGACAGCAAAATAATTACAATAAAATTATTTAAATATTATATGAGTGAAAAAGAAGAAAAAACCAAAAACATAAAAAAAACCCTGTTGAAACTTTTTTCACCTATTTTCTCTCATTAATTGAAACCAAGAAAAAATGATGAGAAGACTGTAAATGATCGCAAAATTTCTATTACAAATTGAGCACTCCAGAGGATTGGCGGAATTGCACCCGTCCGTTCGGCACGAGAGGCTGCACCCGGCCATGATGACGTCGTCGAAGCTGACCATGTTGACCATCCAGCAGTGGCTTTCTCGTCCCATCTCCGTGTCCGAAGTGATTTCGCCGTTGTCCACGCTGCAGTCGCGAACCATTATCGAAAAAGTGTCTGGACGGAATATCGATTGATATAAGAATTAATGCGACTTGTTCGTGTGTATTTTTTCTTTGTATACAAGTGAAAAATTTCTTTTAGAAAAAATAACAATAGCTGGGTGAATCGAATCCACAATTTTTTTTTTTTGTAAAATTGAAAAATATAGAAATAAATAAATAATTAAGATCTATTAAGACACCTATAAACATTGCTAGTTTACAAATAGCAATTGCATTGAATTAGTTTTATTCCAAAATAAAAGCAAACAAACTCAAGATATTGAGTTACTTAATAATAACTTTGTTTTAAAGTTAGACATCAACAGCACAAGAAATTTTAAAAAGTATTAATTACTATATATAATGCACCAACCATTAGAAGCTTTAAACTTAATGCAGCTATCTGCAGGAAAGAGTCCATCCCTACCCTTCCTTCCACCCATACATTGGTCTCTATAAAGAAACTGGTTTCCCTGGAAAGGATCTTCACAAAGTGAGTCACTGCCATTTATGGAAGAACACACAAAGCAGCCAATAGTTGCAGCTAAAAAAATAATGTTTTTTATACAAGTTACAGTTTCTTTGATAAAAAAAATCAATGTAACACACGAATTGAGCTATAGCATGGACTATAGTTAATAATTCTTAAAACGAGTGATTGAACATTGATTTGTTACCTCTTTTTAAAAAGAGAAGTGCAAGAAACAGGAATACTTTGATTGATCCCGCTGCTGATAGCAACATTACAATTTATTACATTGAGGCACGCCGTGCGGTCGGCAATTCCTTAACCTTTCTTGAATAAAAATCTCTGGATTAGTCAAGACTACTCTAGTAGACTTAGTAGAGTCTACAGACAGAAACCACTAAAAGTTTATCCGATTTCTCTAGCTATCGATTTCATCCCGCCACTGTAGGTACTTGTATATTTATTTATAATAGTTTATTTTATGTGGATCTTTTCTACAAAAAAGCCAAGCAATACGACGCTATGATACACTTCTATTTCACAACCAACATGAACTAACATTACCAAGCATGAAGAATTGTTCTGGAAAACAGCACTACGCAACTCGTCCCAATGCTGGTAAGAGACACTGGCAATGTTTACAACCGTTGCTGTCTGCAGCAGGTGGCACGAGGCGCCATCTGAAACTAGGTCAACCTCCTAGCGGACGGCCCCAATCACCAATCAATTTTTTTATCGCACGAAGCTGGAAATAACTCAAATAACCATTCGTATATGCTTTCTATACACAAATGCGCAGTACAAGAGAAGCAGAACTCCTTCAAAATTAAAACAAAATCGATCTAAGCTCGGTTTCTGAGAAATTATGTAGGGGAAAGGGGAGTAGGTATTACCGCCACCCACACACTTTTGTTGAATTTTAAAACACGCGTTGAAGATTATAAGCAGAGATGTAGTACTTGGTACTCGTACTCGTACTCGAGTACAACTCGAGTACCGTTTTCAAGTACTCGTACTCGTACTTGTACTCGGAACCTTGGTACTCGTACTCGTACTCGTTATTCCACTCAGTACTCGTACTCGTACTTGTACTCGTTATTTCACTAAGTACTCGTACTCGTACTCGCATATGTGACATCTCTAAAAAAAGTTTGCTTGTTTACTAAACAGTTGTTTGGGATAATATTTCGTTTATACTTGCTGAACTCTAGTATACAGAGATGTTGTACTTGGTACTCGTACTCGTATCGTTCATCTGGGTCACCCCCACCAGCCAAAAAGTCAAAGTTGTTTCACAAGTATTCATCGACGTTAGATGACACCTCCCTTAATGTCGATGCACAGTTGACCAGATATCTTGAGATGAGGATCACTGGTGATGTGGATGATGCACTAACGTTTTGGCAGAATCATTCCAGTGACCTTGAAAAACTGTATCACCCAGCACTTCGGGCCTTAAGTATTCCAGCTTCAAGTTCACCAGTAGAACGTGTGTTCACTGTGTTCAGCCACGCGGAATAATTTTAAGACCCCCTAGGGCTAAGATGTCGGACTCTAAACTGTCGTCGCTAATTTTTCTGAAATGTAATAGTTTTTTGATTTAGAATAAACTATCATTTTGTTGACTTTAAAAAGTACTCGAAAAGTACTCGCTAAAAATTTCTTGTACTCGTACTCGTACTTGTACTCGAGACCTCAGTACTCGTACTCGTACTCGATAACTTGATACTATGGTACTCGTACTCGTACTCGTACTCGATACCATAGTACTCGTACTCGTACTCGGACCATAAGTACTCGCAACATCTCTGATTATAAGATCAAAACATCACATTACTGCACTCATATTACCCAATAAACATAGTTAACGCTTTTGTAACGTTACTTTTCAGTTACAATAAACCATTTCTAAGTGGTTCATTTGCTCATGTGCTGTACGTTAAATAAGTACTACCTAACGTTTCAGAAACGTTTATTCTGGTACGCGCTGTAGGTACGTTACAAATACAAAACGATTACCATCGAGGGCTCTGGGAGGGAAGAATTTGAATCTCTGGGGGAGAGGGAATTCATTTATTGCAAAATTTTCTTTTAAAGCGATGTTCTCTTCGAATTTATATATGCAAACATTTTTTTAATTTTTTTTTTTTTTTTTTTTTTTTTTTTTTATAGTTTATAGTCCTTTACACCAGGTGTTTTAAGACTGAAATGGCTGTATGTAGGAAGCACCTAAGTACTTCCTGTCGTGGATCATAATTTGATCTTTTTAACTTTTCCCTCCTCCTTTCTCCAGGCTTGGGACTGGCTTGCAAATGCAAGGCGGAGTTATTTTTTTAATTGTATTTTATTTGTTTTAAAACACTTCATTGCAGGTTATCCATATATTTGTCTCATCTCCCCCAACCGCTTTTCAAGCACACAAGTCTTGATTAAAAAAAATCCATCCCAACCCAAAATAAACACCTATAATGTGCCAATCAAACGTCACTTAGGTCAGGTTGGCTTATTTCTAGTTGTTCCTTACGTGCTTTTCACACGGAGTAAACCACTATTACTTAATAAGTGCCTAGGTGTTCTAGTTTCTGTTAGAGTAAAATCAGTGTTTTTACTACTGTTTACTAATATGCCGGCATGGAACGACTGCGACACCAACGATTAACATACATAAACTCCATGTTTGTTATACCTTGCGGCTCTCTAGGATTATGAGTGGGAGTTTCAATAAAAACTCGCCTTGAAATTTTTATAATTTCTAAATTAATAGTTAATAACAGAAAAGCAGTTTGAGATACAATGCAAAGTTTGAAGTAGTTGGCTTTTGTTGTAAGTCCACAACCAACTAATTATAAAGTACCAAGAGAGCGTCATTTTAGTGGTGCTGTGTTCATACATTCCGATTGCCACTCGAATGTCTGCAAAAAAACTGATAATCCTTTGTTTCTATGCAATTATTTATTGGTTTATTTTACTAAAAATGTGTACAACAAAATTATTTATCAACGTGTATTAACTGAAGTCCCATTCTCTGCATTTTGTAGAAATAAAAATTACACTAATCGGCTTTTACCGATTGTGAAAAGGTCGATACGGCAAAAGGGGGCAATAATTGGCCAATACCGATAACAAGCCGATAATCGAAGCACCTCTAATTATTACTATTACTAAAAATTACTATAAAACACGACTTCTTGAAGATTTAGGCGGAAAATTGAGTACCATCACCTATATTTATGTCTCTGGGCAAATCACTGAATTTCAATAAATGTTGGAAACTGGTATGGAAGCCATCTGGGAATAATAGAAAAATTCGTTATAAAAATAACACCAACGAAGAAACCATAATTATCATAAAGCCTTCATTGAAATATTGTTCCGTATAAATGTTTTTTGCAAGCAATGCCTGCGAATAAAAACAATCAAAACAGGAACGCTGACGACGACGGTAAAGCAAAATATCACGTTGAACCACGACGGATGTGCCCGGTCGATGCCAGCCGTTGAGTGAATCTGGCTTTCCAGCTGGAGGGCCTACAAATATCAACATAAACAATGTCCGATGTCTGTATGATTGTATATATGTATGTATGAATGTATGTTAGAAATTGGCGTAACGTTGATGGGTGCGCTGCATTCGCAAAATGACGAATTAATTAAATATTCAAAAGAAACTAAAGATCCCAGAGTTTCTGACATCCTAACAAAATGTTAATATCAATTTCTTTTGCGATTTCTTGATGACTGCTTATTAAAGTAACAGCATATAACTTCGCTCAGCTTCATTGTAATTTGGATTTTTCTCCGACTTGCACATGAACAGAGAAATAATACAGATGTACACACCCATAAATTATTAAAAATGCAATTTCCTAATTTTTCCGGAGGGCAAACACTTTTCCCGGTGAGCAGATTGCCCCGTCGCTCCCCCGAACTCTACGCCTTGCCTATGTAGCATATTGATATAACAAGATACTTTAGTAGGCCTAAACCATACAACGAAAACCAATTACCTCAGTTATATCAAGATTTGTTAAATATGATATAACTACTGACGCTAGTGTAGTTTGTCACATCAAATAATTAAATTCGTAATCATGATATGGCCAGCAATAACACATTAGGCCTACTAGAGTATTTTGTGTATCTAGTTCAAGGATATATTGATACCAAGATATCCATGAGTCAGTTGTTAAAACAATGTAGTCATGAGCAGGCGATCCATAAATATTCAAATTGATTGTTTTGAAGAAGCCAAAATAACTGAAGCATTCATAAATACGGACATGCAGTTAACAAGCACGATTTGCATTATCTGCCCTTATCATTTAGAGTATTTAGACTGTTTTACATGCTTACATTCACCCAATATTCTTGAGATTGTGTAGTACTAACAAACTTTGAGTGGTTAAAAATGGGGCAAAAAGTAAAAGTTGTCATGGTGGAGCTTGATGATGCAGCGCCATATTTTCATAGTGTAAAAAACGTGAATAACCCCTTGATTGACATTAAGAGATAGATGTTAGCATCAAGACAAAAAACACAATTTTTTTTAGTATACTTGACACTAACATCACAACATAAATTGAAATCGACCAGACAAAATAAAATTGTAACTCGTTCATTCATACAGCTAACAAGTACAGAACAGTCATTGTTTAAGGCAGTAATTACAACATTCAATACCCCAATTCATACTTCATCATGAATGACCTGCTTGAAATTAGAGGCTTCTCTTCCAGCAATCCTTCCGAACACGACACATTCCAAAAGACTGTTCCCTCCCAATCGGTTCTGTCCGTGAATGCCTCCTGTAACCTCACCGGCAGCAAACAATCCTGGAACAAAACCGTCTGAGCCCCTGCTGACATTCTTCAAAACTCTTGCCTTCTCGTCTATTTTGAGTCCTCCCATGCAGTAATGTACAACTGGAGTTACATAAGCCACAGAGAAGTGGTCTTCTGGTTCAAATATAACAGGGAATGTTGTTTTACCAAACTCATCCTTACCAGAGATAGATGATTTTTTATAATCTCCGATCATAAGTTCTAAAACGGTTTTATCGATGTTTAACAATTGAGCAACATCTTTGAGGTCTCCAACATCTTGCAGAAGGCCACGAGATTCGTAAAATTTTGCAGCACCCAATCCAAACTTCTGTACAGCAGCTTCATTAAGCAACATCACAGCATAGACGGGATAGCTTGGATTGAGCTCAAAATTATTGCATTTCTGAAACATGGCTTCCGTTACATAATCCCTTCTCGTGAGCTCATCTACAAATCGTCTTCCTTTGTCGTTCAAGAGAAGTCCTCCACAACCTCTCAGTGCCTCTGGAGCTAGCATCTTTACACTTGCTTGGGGATCTTTTGGATCAAGAAATCCAGTAGGATGGACTTGTATTTTATCCATATGCACAAGAGCAAGGTTGTCATTAGCTGTTGCCTTAATGATATCACCTGTAGCCCAAGGACCATTGGTTGTTGGCAGTTGGTAAACATGAGGAGCATATTTATTCAAAAGAGAATCCTGGCTTTTGTCGTTAGCAAATCCACCAGCTGTTAAGATGACACTTCCTAGCAATTCCCTTTCAGTTCCATCAACTGATAAATACTTCACTCCCACTACCGTTTCGCCCTGATGCAAAAGACCTGTAAACTTGCTTTGAGTTAGAACTGTAATCGAATTTGCCAAATTGGCCTCTATATGTTTCCTCAGAGTTGAAATCAAAGTGAAACCGACGGGAACCGGTCGTCCTTCTTTCGTGGGAGAAAATCTGTGAGTGCGAGAAGCAGAATGGCCACCAAGCTTGATCACGTCGCTAAGCTGGAGACCAAAAGAATGCAAAAACTCTATTGCACTTTTACTATTTGATGTTAATGTAGTTACCAGGTTCTGGTCAGACAAACCATCGCCTGAATTTAAAGTGTCCTTTTCAAACCATATCTGTTCATCGTGAATTCCTAGCTTGTTTTGAAAATCTGTTTCAGCACCATTGATTCCTGAAGTCGCCTTGGCTGAATTACCACCGATAGTTTTTTCTTTTTCAATGAGAGTGACATGGGATCCACTTGAACTGGCTTCAATTGCAGCTGTAAGACCTGCCAGGCCTCCACCGACAATAACAACCCTTTCAGATGCCATTGACTGGCACAGCAAGGACACAAAGAAAAAAACCTGAAGACATTTTTAAAACTTTAATTTATAAAGTTCAGATATATTTATAAATACATTTAAAAACAGAAACACTGTTATGGTAATAAACTACAACTTGAACAACTCAAATATATTCAAGTTTGTATATAAATTCACGAGTTTAATTTTTTATTATAATAAATAAATAGATAAAGATTAGGCATTTTATGATTTATGGATTTGCAAGATTATTCACAAAAACATTTCATTTTATATGGTCCATAAATTATACCCAAAAAAATTATTTTAATATCTTTAAATAAATGCAAATACCTACCAAACATTTTAAATTTGACTTGAACTATTTAATGCCTTAATCTAAGAAACAAAAAACAAAATAAAAATAATGACAAAAATTTCCATGATTGGTGAATTTAGCAGTTTAATAATCACTCAAAATCAAAATTAAAAAAAAAACAGATGCAAAACTATAGCATTGTATATGCAATGTGTAGTCAGTTTTCTTTATAGATGTAAGTTTGTTATGGAAGAAATTACATATAATTAAAATAAATAATCAATTTATTGAACATAACTTAGTAAGACTTAGTTATACTTAATTTATAGGATTTAATTTAACTTGACACTTGACCTATCTACAATATCATCATAAGATAGACTGGGAAAAGCTTTACAAAAAACACTTTTGAATATTTTAAAATTAAATTAAATTAAAATAAAACTAAATATAAATATAAAAAATTAAGATTGTAGAATTAACAGGTAAAAAAACGCTATCGGAACTGTCCTAGTCCTAGACCTAATAATAAAAGTATCAGTACTCACAGAAATACTGAACAAGTGACGCACACTTGAAACTCCCAGTTCAAAAGCTACTGTCATTTTGAAGCTCTGGTCGGTCCAAATAAATCTTCCGAGACAACAAAATCAACCTTCGGCCCATATGTTTTTTTCGATATATTTATTAATGTGAGCTGAGTGTCTACGTCTACGAGCCAACATGTGCTTTTTCCCCGTAAAATGTGTGCTTAAGTTTACTATTTTTATCTAATTTCAAGATAAGATTAATTAATGAGCTTTTTCAACAACTATGTATTACTTAAAACAAGCCGATTTATAACAAATGTTTTTTATACTTAAGAGGCACTAAATCTTTAAATATCCGCTATATGTTAGAGTTGCCACCTACCGATGGTTTTGAAAGTAAAATTGCAGGGCCTGTGCAATACATGGTCTACTTCTACTACATTCTACCATATAAGGCCAGAGGCGTAGATTGGGGGGGGGGGGGGGCTGAGGGGGGCCACGGCCCCCCCCAAGATTTTTCCACCAAATAGAAAAACTATTTTTATTAGCTCACTCACAATTGAGTATTTAGACTAGATAATAAACGTAAAATTTTTCATACCTTTTGAATTATGTCTACTTAGTTATATCATATATTTCTGCTAATATCTTGAAGCCGAAAGATCTGAAACTGCATGGAATTTATTATTAAAACAGGCAATGAAATTTGAAACATTTGCCGAAATCGAAATTGATTTTGATACGAGCACATCAGATGCAGCATCAGTTCTACCAAGACGATCAAAAAAATCTCATCATTTTTGAAAGATTATTTATCAAGCACAAGCAGCACTATGGGAAAAAGAGATGTAACAGGCCAAACAGTTAGCTTCTTTGAAAAAAATGTAAAGATTATATTATAGCATTTTGGATAGATTTGTAGCTGAGTTTAATTGGCCTTTTGCATAAAATGGGTCGTTTTTAATGCTATTCAAGCTTTTGACCATCATAACTGTAAGCAATTTTTAGATGTGGAAAAATGCGAAACTCTTGCCAATTTATACCGATTTCATTATGATGAAGTAGTTTTCGATCACAAATACATAAGCTGCAAAATCGTTTCATGGAACCTGTTGTCAGTCTGAAGGAAAGTTTTTGGATCTTGCTGAGTTAAATCACAACTCGAGCAATTTCCATGTGCTTATTCAGAAGTTCTAAAATTATTAAAAATTGTGCTGACATTACCTGTTAGCACTGCAGCAAATGAACAATTTTGTTCAGTTTTAAAACATTTGAAGACTTATCTAAGTAGTATCAGTAGTAGAAAATTTGTAAGGCGCACTGTAGTGTTATGAAACTTCAGAGGCGCCGGGAACGGCTCGTGCATATGGGATTACATAGTTTCCTGCCACCCACACATGTATCCGAAATCGGAATATGCCGAACTCTATTACACCCCAGTCGTGAAACTGGTACTCATTTATCGACCAGTGAAGAATGAAAAGCTGAGTTGGCCTGAACAGTGTGAGTTGATTTCTTGCTCAAGGAAACTACGTGCCCGAACCTGGAATCAAACCCGGAATTGAACCGATCAACGTGTGGCGACGAAAGACTTAATATTTCATTACTGATGGCAGTGGAACATGATTTAGAAAAAACATTTGATCTTGATGATTTAGTGAACAATTTTGCCAAAATTAAGGAACATCGATACCCTTTGTTACATTCATAATTTAAAAGTTTTTTTGTCTGCGTTCAATATTAAATAAAAGTTAATACTTTTGTATACTATTTTTTTAATTAATATATGTCTTACATGAAAATGCAACATGCTAGTGTATATTGGCATGTTCATTTTAGTTTGAAGATTCTCTAGGTTAAATTTAAAAATCTTCGCCCCCCTCAAGATTTTGCTGAATCCACGCTTCTGTATAAGGCCGCACTCAGGGGGTATTAGTGAGTATAATCAGTAGAGTTTTGTTCCACACTGTCCACACACCAGATTAAAATCACAAAAACACTATAGGTTAGGTTAAAGCGACCGACTAGCACTGTAAATGTAAGTGTGTAGTTTTTGAATTGAGTCATAAAGCCGAGGTTTGCTTTAGAAGACAAAAGTGGTTGAAGGAACAAAGAGAAACAAATTTTTAGAACTATTTTCAGTTTATTATTTTTGGTTCCGTTTTGTTTTTTCGTTTTCTTTGAACAGTGACACGTATACCTATAGGAAGTGCAATGCATAATGCATTATACTCCATTAAAAAAAACTTTTGATCTTTCTCAAGATTTATTAGTATTTGTCTATTTTTTTAAATCTGCATTAAAAATTAAAACAAACTTACACACCTACACACACACAAGACACATGTACAGTGGCGGTTTAGGGAGGGGGAGTGAGGCATGGTCCTGCCGTGGCTTTCAACATACCTTTTCTGAGATACTTAGAAAAACTTATAACAATATTAAAACGAGAAATGCCGTTTAAAACCAGTAATAAGTGAGAAAAAGTTTAATTTGAACAAATTTATCAGAAAAATTGACTACTTTTGAGAGAAATTACAAAATTTATAGCATCCGACTTTTTTTCCAACGGGGTTTGTAGATTTAAGATCAAATGTTTGCAATGATCTGAAGTTGTATTTTATATACTTTTAGAAATAGATATACCCTGTGAACATTCTATATATGGGTTCCTGGGCAAGAGATAACCTATATGGGTTGTATATGGGTCCTATGTGGGGTTCCTAGGCTATGGATAGCCTATATGGGTCCTATATAAGCTAGATGGGTTTTTGCAAAAGCAAAACGTCTATATGGGGTTCATGGGCTAATTTATATCTGGGCTATAAGTGGGCTAAACCATGTTTGTGTCAATTTGTTTGTTTAATTAATTGTATAAATAAAAGTTACTTATTATTTTATTTATTTTTTAAATAAACATAATTTTCAACGAAAATTTTATTATCCACTTTTGTGAAGATTTACATAATTTGAACATATTTGACTGACAAATTACGTTTCCCTATACTTAGGTTGATGTAGTGGTATAGACAACGGCTTTGAGAGTCCTTGAACCCCGGTCCAGGCCCATTTTAAGTCTTTATGTTTAACCCATATAGCCTATATAGGACCCACTTGATTCGGTGTGTCACCTGGGCACGGGTCCTATACGGGCAGCCCATCTGGGACCAGTGGCGTCGCCAGCTTTTTAATCCAGGGGGAGCAGCAATGTAGCAAATTAAAAATAAGCAATCAATGTACCAGATTTCGGGAAAATTTTAGACAATACCCGTGTAATCGGTTACAAAATTATTTAGAATTTCTGTGATTAATTGATTTACACAGTGATACAGTAGAATATATGTTTTGAAGTGTTCACAATGTTTTGAATTAATGAATATTGAATTTATTTCAGACAAATTTGAATTTCTATTTAATAATCAAATAATTACACAGCACATATTGATTGATTATTGATTGTTGATATTACTATGATGATTGGTGATATTGATATAAACGTTACTAGCCTGCTACTAGTCTGTTGATTTTTGAACTGTTCACTGACACTGACACACTGTTGTACTAACTTGAACAATGTCAATGAAAACAAAACATTGAAAATTAAATCAAACGAATACGTCGATTTTCAGCGTGCGCGAATCTGTCAACGATATTGTCCAGTGATGCCTGTTTCAGAACATCCCGTTCTACACTGCACAATACTAAATACTGAAGACGATCTTGCGCCATGGTTGAACGCAGTTTATTTTTGATTAAAGCCAGCTTACTAAAAACACGTTCGCATCCAGCACTTGTTACAGGAACTGCGATCAAAATGGAATACAAACGTCGAAGTTCTTCCATGCATGGCGGACAAGCTTTAGCACGATCCTGCAAAGAGGTGGCAGTTAGCCATGCTGATGTTTTACGGACTAAGTCATACTGTGCTACAACTACATCCGCATCAATTAGGTCTGGATACAAATTCGTCACATGAGCATGCAATTGATCTTTGTCAGCATCTGACTGCATAAGAGCACCAACTAACAGATACAACTCACTTGCATCATCCATGAAGCGAGATTTCAGTTTATTTAAACTTATGTCAACAATTTCCAACACCTGTCGCTTCAATTCATCCAGTGCGGATAAACTGACTTCATGTTCACCGCTATCGATACGACGGGATACTTTGCGTCTTCTGTGGTCTTTTGGTTCGGTTGAGATGTCGTTCGCCACAGCTAATTTAATTTTTCAGGGGGAGCACATGCTCCAAGTGCTCCCATGTGGCGACGCCACTGTCTGGGACCCACTAAGATGCCCATTTGGGACCCACTAAGATGCCCATTTGGGACCCACGTAGGTCCCAGGTATGAATGTTCACAGGATAGTTTGCGTCTATATTATGTTATGTTTATGAAAGGTCATCATCCCACAGCGTACCACATTGTTGTATTTTTTTGTTCTATCTTCTTGTTTAAAAAAACATGAATTCATTGGTATTTTGAATTCAAATCAGTGTTTTATTAGGACAAAATTCAATTTATTAATTTCTAATCAAGAATTAATTATTTTTTTCTGGTGACGAAGAAACAAATCATGATTTGAATATATATTTTATCTTCCTTTCCATTCTCTCTCTCTCTCTTTCTTTTTGTGATTTCTCTCTCTCCCCCTTATGACTATCTCTATTTTTCTTTAATATTACATTTGTCTTTTTTATATCGAGACATCGTCAGCACTCTTCTTTACCTATATATAAGCGGATATTTCGATTCTTCTCGGATAAGTGTGCAGTGTGCACCATTGACGTTTGAGGCAGTAGCAGTAGAAGTTTAGTCAAACCTAGAGGTGCATCATTTGTTCTTAAAATTTTTATTACCAGATTACTCTCAAACGATTATGCTTCTTCTTAAATATTTTCTCGTACTTATCATCGTCTCTGTTTCCGTTGTCATGACGACAACGAACGGCTTCCGGGAAAGCGATGACGTCACGGAAGAGGATTGGAACGAAACAAAAGGTTTGGAGATGAAATTTATATCAGCTTTTCGGCTACACAATCGTTTCCATAATTGGTCAACGATAGCGAAACAAAAACAAACTATATTGAAATTTTTAAGTGTAATTTTGTCTCAATGTTTTTTTTCAAGTTCCACAAACAATTCCACCGAGAAACCTGGCTCTTCTGTACTGGCTGAGGAGAAGCAATGATATGAAAAGACTGCAAGAATTTCTTGACGATTCTCTACCGAGTAAATACAGTAAGTTTATTCAATGCTTGAATAAAGTGGAATAAAAGGAAATGTTTTAAAACCAAATTTAACATCTTTGTTTTTTTAAGCATCTTATTGTGTGTGATTTTTTCAAATAAACGTTTTAATGTAATTATTGTAAAACATGAAGAGCAATGAAATTGTTCAAGTTTAGGTAATTGAGTCGAGTCGCAGCTCTTAATAAATAATTCGACTTCAAACATATTGTTTGTGCACCCAAGCTTAAGAAATAGCACAATCTTATGCAAATTGTTAATTTAATTTATTTATTTAGAGTAGATAGCTTTCCTCCTATATTAGGGGGCCATTCAGTTGCGAGTTAGAATTAGCCTATCCTTATAGGATATTAGTTTATGATGGCTCAAATAAAATCTCTTATTTTTTAAATCATTTGCACAAACTTATTTAATCATTTCTATCGTTATACTTGTATTTCATTTAAAAGAAGATTAGATTTTAGTACGTTTTCAGCAAAAAGAACTGCCAAAGACTTCAAACCAACCCCTGAAGAACTTGCACAGGCTCTTCGTGTCATCATGAAAGAAAGGAACAAAGAAAAAGGTGTTGTTCTGGACGGATTGAGATTCGGTTGATGAGCGAACCGAAAAATTTTATGAAATAAATATTTATTTTCATGTAGTCGTTTTTTTAATTATAGTTTTCTTTGTGTCTATGCTTATTGCAACGAATCTGTAAATAGAAACGAATTATTTCATTCCTTCAAATTTTTTTCAATAAACGTTATGTGATCATAATAGTTTCTCGTGTTTTTCTATTGTCAAAAAGGCAAATCTATCAATAAATAAATTAATCAATCAATCAAAATAAATCTAGAAGTGTAACAAGTTTTATGCCATCAAGAACTATTCTACCCAGAATGTTTTAATAATTTCTTTAGGGCTTTCTTTGTGACATTTTTTATTTTTTAGGTTTCAGCCATCACATGGTTATTAATAAAAGTTTTCCTTCCTCGATGCTGGCTATTTCCAAGTACAGATAAGGGAAATGGCAAAAAGTCTAAATTAGGATATTGGAAGGATATTATATGTGATTGACAGATTGAACCGCTATTTTGACAGATAAACTAGCTTTAATAATCTTTTCGTATTTCATTTTAAACAGTTGACCAGCAATTTTAAAATCAAAACCCAGCAAAGTGCAGGTAAACAATAATTATAGAATTGAATCACAAACACATTAGGATATGACAGTGAAAATTTACAGCAAAAAACGTAAATGCGTGTCGTAATGCCTTGTTATTTGTTTAGGAGATTACATTTGTTTATTTAATAGAATACAATCAATTATATATATATATATATATATATATATATATATATATACTGTAAAAATCCTCAAGAGAGGCTGCTAAATGCAACGAACACTTTTGCTTGGAACGGAATTTCCCAAATCTGTATCTGGCCTATAATAGCTTGTCCTCAAAGAACGGACAGACACGAGAAGCGGACACTTTTACTCTTCCCTAAAGGTGACCGATCCTCAAGATTTTTACTGTATATATATATATATATATATATATATGTGTGTGTGCGTGTGTGTGTGTGTGTAGATTTTATGCTCATAAGCAATCGGAAATTCAAGCAAACTAAGCAAGCATTATCATGGGGGAAATCAAATTTCTTGAACTAAAGTTTTAACATAATTGAAAAACATTTAAACCACCATAATTTCTATCATCACAAAAAAAGCCAACAAAAAAAACTAACTAACTTTCAGATAAACGCACACAAAGAATGTCGAGTCTTTGCATTCTTGAAAATAAAAATCCCTTAATGTTGAAAAATAAACAAACGAGTTATAACAAATATTTAAAACATTAATTTAATAATCCCATTATATATAAAATTTGCTTATACCAAAATTCTGTATATATCAAAGTTCAACAATAAGCCAAGCTAGATACACACACAACACAAGCTAATTAGAAAAATCGATATATACCGAAACAATAATAGATTAAAGCCATTTTGATGACCTCACCAACCCCGAATTAAATGAATTATGGGCCGTATCCTCTAAATTGTTGACTACAAGATACATAAATTCAAATTCTCAGATTCACAGTGTAACATTGTACTCAAGCTTTCAATTTTATTTCACTGACAAGATATATGAAACAATATATATATATATATATATACATACAACACCAACAATAACAAACAGGCCATAGTACAACCACTCCTCTTATATTTATCAACATGTTAATGCAATCCAATTATTACACAATCCTAATATAAAAAAAATGAAAATTTTTTTCAGATAAACTCTTCCGTATGAAAACAAAAAACCGATTAAAAAACAAAACAAAACAAAAAAGAAAGAAAAATACAGACGAAACACTCTTTCAAGAAAGCAGCATAACACTACTTATATTATATATATATAGCTGGTATTTTGATCCAACCGCATGTTTCTCCACCCCCCGTGGATCATCTTTAACGGGAGCGGGGGGGAGGGGGGCGGGTCAGCTTCAGCACCAATCAGATAACTCTTTCTTTCTTTCTTTCTAATTTCCTCTTTCATCACACCTGCGATGAAGTCGGAAGTAACTCCCTGTTGGTGAACTGCGGATGGCTGTCCATGATTTTCATCAGATATTTCTTTACTCTCAACGCATTCATTCTCCCCGATGCGTCGTACGACCAGCACTCTGTCATCACTTGGCACAGTGGCCAAAAGATCTGAAATGGTTGGTGATTACGAATATGACATCGACCACGCGATAGTGATAATTACAAGTTTTATCAATGAATAGAAAAACATTTAAATTAATTAATTAATTATATACAGTACAATCCCGCCATAATGTACTTCAAGGAAGCGAAGAAATTGGTTTTGGACAAAGAGACAAGAAAGAAAGTTAAGAAAACATTGTAAAAATAAAATAAAATACTTGAAAACAAAAAACTAAAAAAATAAATTCATAATTATAAAAGTTAAGATAAACAATAAACATGGTAAAAATAAAATACAATACATGAATACAAATAAATAAAAAAAATAAATTAATAAATATTCATCTACCTTGTGTTCCCTCCACTTGTCATAAATTCTAGGTCTTTTCTTCTCAACGATGATGGCTTTAAACATTTCTTCCTGAGTCGGATCAGACGGCACGCAGTCAAAGTAGGGCAGCTGATATTCGTCCGGAGGCCCTGGAATTTGTGGAGATGAATAAAAAGATACGTTATGGCTTTGCAACGGTATTTCCTCAAATTGTATACTCTGTTAGAAGATATAAACAATTCCATTCCCACTAGCGAACTCATACAACTTCAAAAGAGAGTCAAAGCATTATTATTCAATCTAGTAGTACTTTCTTACAAACAAACCGAAAGACACATAATCGCACACTACTATAGTTTTTAGTTGTCTCAAAAACATAAAAGCCTCTCTCTGATCGTCAATGTAGCATCTTTATTATATTCATCAGACCCAAATATCTTAAATCCTGTTCTATACAATCATCCCAAGTCTTCCTGCCAACAAATGTAATGAATAATTTAAATTCATGGCCACCAGATTGTCATCCTCAAAAGATCTCCTGGTACCACGATGCTTGGTGACAGAGGTTTCAGCATCATCTGGCCCAAGTTACGGAACAGCCTCCCGTCTACGGTTGAGACGGCATCATCCGAGACAGATTTTTACAGCTTACAAAACTTTTCACTTCACCAAATCCTTCTATCATTCGCTACTTCTTATATAGTTAGTTCATTGGCTCTGAAGTTTCATCAGAAACGAAGAGCCAATTTAAATAAACTTTTTGTAATTAAAAATAAAAAATCAGTAAAACTGACCAAACTCATCACATCTCCTGATGACCTCCCAGAAGACGAGGGCGAGCGAGTAGATGTCCGCCTGAGTGAAGCAGTCGAACAGCCTCGTATCGATCTGTCCCTCTATGATCTCTGGTGCCATGTACCTCATCGTTCCGACCCTGCTGTTGATCGCGATGTCTACAAAATCCTGCTCCGAGAAATGTTTGACCGCCAGTCCTGCATCAAGAAGCAAACCGATCGAAAACTTGTTTCTAATCTGGTTTTCGATGATACGGAACAGCCTAACATTAAGAAAGCTTGGTTTTGTCTCTGTCACAGCTTGGTTCGACGTTCGGTCGCATCTCTTAAGGCGTGTGAAAAGAGAACTTAATCGGATGATTTCTAGAACACATCCAACTCAAATATGTTGTGTATTGATAAAGTATTTATAATACAAAAATTGGTTTTTTAATTAATTATGTAGTGGGAGAATAAATATTAGAATATTTAAAACTATGAAGTAGCTAGTAATTATAATACCAATAAGCTATTTAATATACACATTACACACTTTAATATTTCGCAGTAGCAGACAAGATAAACGTACTACAAGAGAGATATATAAATGGCATTTTACCTAGGTCAGCAATGCAGCATTCTAAATTTTTCTTAACCAGAATGTTCTTTGATTTCAAGTCCCTGTGTGCAATGCCTGGCTTCCCTGTTAACAAAGAAATTATAACGGCTAAACGCAAGACACCTTATTCGGTCTTAAACAGTTTAAATATCTCGACATCTCAAACAGAGTGATAAAAGACAATTTACACCTCAAAGACTCTTCCATCACCAACCTTGTGTTCCAATAATTTCCATGTGTAAATGAGACAATCCACTCGAGATGGTGAACAGCATGCCGAGCATGGTTTCCGTGCTTATTTCCGTGGAGTTGAGGTAGTCGAAGAGACTGCCGTGTGGGTGGTAGTCCGTCACCAGCCACAGCTGCGTCCACGTTCCGTTGTCTGAAAGGATGTTTTGAATTTCAATCAAATTATTATTATTATTATTATTATTATTATTATTATTATTATTATTATTATCATTATTATGCTAATCCTACTGCATTAATATTAATGAGGCAACAATTATGAAATGACTGTCACTGATTGCCTTGACCAGTCTTAGGATGTTTTCAATTTCAATCAATCAAATTATTATTATTATTAATATGCTAATCCTACTGCATTAATATTAATGAGGCAACAATTATGAAATGACTGTTGCAGACTGGCCAAGGCATTCAGTGACAGGAAGTTGTGTGAAATAGATGACATTTTCAATGAAAATCAAAGCTACTGAGAAAAAAAACAGGTTTTCGGCTAGTTTGGAATTGATTGGCTTGCTGACCTCTTCTGCAGATGAAGACCGTAGATCAGTCAACAGCTGACTGCGGTAATGAACACTGGGCATAATAATAATAACATGGTTTTTAGTGGTTCAGAAGACTAAAAAGCTTGTGTTAGAACCATGAGCGGATCTGATTTTTTCTGGAATAATAACGCCAAAGTCCAAGTTTTGAGGGGGGGGGGGGGGGGGTAACGATTGTTGAGTCGAGTTTTAAGTTGATCGTTTTGTCTCTACATTGTAAAGTAATCTGTGAATCTTTCGGAGGGTTTATAAAAGGTAATTGCTGAAGTTACTCCACCAGGTTTGGTCTGATGATAGCATTACGATGACAATATCTGTGTTTTAGCATGTTTTACAATATAATCAATGTAATCATTTTGCACTTTTGTTTCATGAGAAATTTTGATGGTAATTTTGCATCTTCTTTGTTAAACGGTGTTTATTCAACAACCACACGGAGAAATCAACCAATCGGTTTGAATGTAAGGCATTCAAAAAAAATTCTAACCCTTGTTATCAGCTGCGATGAAACCGAGAATGTTCTCATGTCTGAGCATAACAGTTTGATAGATCTCCGCCTCCCTGAACCACGATCGCTCCTCCCTCGAATGGAAGATCTTCACAGCAACATGCTCCCCCTTCCACGTCCCTCTCCACACCTCACCGTATCTTTTGCAGGGAAATAAATTAGTTTACTTCCATTTTAATAATATTAAATATATTTAAATATATATATATATATATATATATATATATATATATATATATATATATATATATATATATATATATATATATATATATATACACACACACACACACACACACATATATATATATATATATAATTAAAGTAATACACAACTGCTATCCAATGCATTGAAAACAACACATAAGACTCTTGGTGGAAAATGTTGGAATAAAAACAAAGCTAAATCAATTACTTTCAATAAATTTTTTATTTTCAATAAAAGAAATAGTTAATTAAAATTTACAATCAAAAAAAAAATCGAATCACCTGCCCGTTCCAACAATGACGTTCAGTTCGATCTCCCTGGCGATCGTCCTCGGTATGAACGTTGGAAGACCTGGTTCGAAGAGTTTTTTTTAATTAATTAATTTACAACAGGAGTCAGCAACATTATATGCCAGAAACACGGGATCGGTAGAAAAATGAGCGAATTTATGAAGGATCGTTTACAGGAAATCTAAAATCTGAGCGTTGTATACACACTACACCAGCTAAAATAAGGTGACCCAAAATATCAGCATCAAATCAAATCAAATTTATTTAACGCCAATGTCGTAAACGAATCTGAGACGAGTGAACGTGAGATGAGCTGATTAATTTAACTGGAAAAGATGAGTTTTTAAAGTACGTTTAAAGAGGGAAAGAGCAGATTTGATATGGGAAGGAAGTGAGTTCCAAACCAGAGGAGCTGCAGCACGGAAAGCTCGTGCACCAAACTTAGTGTGTGAAAATCACCTGAACCAGCATTGCATACACACTATACAAGCTAAAATAAAGTAACACAAGCAAAACGAGCATCACCTGATCCAGATCCGGTCTCAGTGTGTTCAATGTCTATCTTCGTCGAGGTGCTTCCGGCAGATCCGAGAAGACGATGGTCGGACAAATCCTTCTTCATCTCTCCGGTCGACTGCTTGCGACGACACGACGCGTACCATAGCAACCAGCTTGCTAGGATCGCGAATAAGAGGATGCCCGTGATGCTCAGTCCCATGATTAGAAGGTACTCCACTTGGATGAAGGAAAACGAAAATGAGTTAGCGCAGCAAAATATATAAGAGTGAAAATGAATTTAGAAAAACAAATTTCAATGTTCAAGCAACATTTAAGCAAAAAAAAGATTATGTGAAAATTATACATTCAGTTACATGAAAGCATTTATGTTGACATTTTTTTCCAATATAATGTGCCAGAGACGTTTGGTGCCAGTCAATCTTAGCTGGTGACTAAATGAACTTTAATGCTAAGTGACACATAAATGTTATACAGCTTGCAATTCTTTCACAATTTTAAAACAAACTAAAAAAGGCAATACAATCTGTTATACCAATTATATAATATAAAAATGAATATATCTAAGCATATATATATATATATATATATATATATATATATATATATATATATATATATATATATATATATATATATATATATATATATATATATATATATATATATATATATATATATATATATATATATATATATATATATATATATATATATATAATAAGCAGGTATAAATGTATCTATGTATAGTATGTATCTAACGTCACCAAAGTTAAACGCCTGAACAGCGAGTGGTTTGTTTTCTCCGCTTTGGAAAAAAAATTCTGCTAGCCTGTTGACGTTTAATGGACAAACAACCAGTTAGTGTGCATATATAAAACGGCTTAGATATCAGGAGTAACCGGGTTCGATTGCAGGTTTGAGAACGTAGTTTCCTTTAGCAAGAAACTAGCTCACGTCAATAAATGAGTACCAACTTCGGTCGGAGGTTAAAGTCCTTTGTGCGCTTGTGAAGCTAGCGAGTACTTTGCGGAGCTGTCAGCGGCGCCATGAACACCGCATACGCTAGTCTTATCTGCAACATTGTAATTGTAAAGGAGCCCTGAGGTGTTACACAAGAGGACACTTGAAATTTAAAACTTTAACTTTTTAACCATATAACAAACACACCTGGCTCTCGATCCTTTACGATTGGCTTAGGAGCCGGACCGAGGGTGGGCCGGTTCTGGGGTTGCTCGTTGCAGAAATCCTCGTTTTTGCAGCACGAGATCGCATTCAGATGAGCCTTCTGGTGATTGTAATGACAGACGAAAGGATTTCCAACTGGGTGCAGAACTTCAGCATTGTGACAACTTAAAGAAAAAAAAAATTCAATCAGTGACAAATATTTATATAGCTTCCCTCACAAAGCTCAGTGGCCTTGACCTTTCTGTAACACGTCAAAGAGAGAACGATTCAACTCGCCAACGTCTGATAACACGCCTGATAACACGGCCTATTTGACTTTTTGCAACTATAGTTTTATATATGTAGTTGCTGGAGTCATATAATTAGAACTGGTAAAGTTGCCTGTTAGAGTAAATTAAAATCACTGGCAAAATTATTCAAATGCAATCTATTATTATTACTCTTTAAAAACAATTTATATAAAAGTAAGTTGCATAAGGGACCAGATTGTTAAAACCAGGCTTGCACAGCAAAGCTATAGAATAAATTATGCAGATGAGTCTAACTTAACATCAAATTGTCATTTCTGAAATTTAAATGCTCTGAGCATCACACAGTTATCTTAGAAACAGAAAACTACTAAAAAAAAGAAAGAAAGTCATTCGAAAATCAACGCAGAAACCACTAATCGAGCTAATCACGATAGAAAATTAAGTTTCACAAATAAATAAATATTTCACTGTTACATCATACAGATGGTAAAAATTAACATTTGTAAAAATTAAGTTTTACAAATAAATAAATATTTCACTGTTACATCAAACAGATGGTCCACAACAAAGGAGTCATTTATCAAATTAAAATAACAAACCCGTATTCAGTGACAGGACTGTCCGAATATCTTGAAATTAAGGTCACCGCATAGCACACCCCATCCGTTACACAGATGTTTTTCTTAGGTATACAGTCTCGCCTAGCAGTACAGCGACATGTCAAAGTATCAACTTCGTAAACTCGGGACAAACCTGAAATTCAAGAACGGTTTTTGTGTCACTTAACTTTGTTAAACTGCCATCTAGCCGCAGATCTGTTGGTATTTAAGTTTTTGCTAGGTCTTCTTTCAAATTAGACAGCAGAATAACCACGAAAAATGCTGTTCGAATTAAGTAACTGTTTATTTTAAGTAAAAATTGAATTCATGTACTGAATGATTAGTTCTTAAACTATATACATATATTGATAAATAGTAGTTTTAACAATTTAAACAGCTTTTAAACTTAAAATCGAGTTGAACAAACTCTGCTGGCAGAGGATAATAATCAGGCTTAGTAAAAAGAGAAGGATAAAACAATACTTTGCTAACAAATATATAGGTATACATATATTTATTGTTTGTTTATATGTATATATACAAGATTATTGTTAATGACCGTGCAATGCTGAAAACTTCTTGTGCAGCTCAAATTTCCCACCTAATTTTAGACCTGAATATAAATACAAACAGCAGTCACGTTACTAGCTTCCTCAGTTTACAACTACCTTTTTCAGAAGGAATACAACTGGGACATGCCCAAACTAAATTTTGCAAAATATTCTACTTTTAGTGATATAACGTAGTTTCTACAATATTTAGCTGTTTTTTTTTACAGATTTCACATCGCACCATCAATTTCAATTTAGGCTATTGACAATGAGCGCACTGTCAATTCGATTTATCGTTTGTAAATTGTGTTTGAGTGTGTGGTGGACGTTTCACACTTTGTAGTTTGAAAATTAGTAGACTTTGAAAGAAATTATCCTGAGAAATAGATAACAACCTTTCTAGACTAAACTAATGAAACTACTCACATAAAAATATAAACAAAAAAAGCGTTTGGCTGCAGACGTTCGAAAGATTCATCGCTGAAAAAAAATATTTTCGGCATCCCCAACAAAAACAAGCTTATCGGCAGAGACGGACGAAATAATTTTAGTAGAAATTATTTTAGGCCCTTTTCATTTGTTTTTAATCAAACATTTGAAAAATGAGTTTTTTACATAACATAAATGCTATTATTGGAATATTAAAAAAAAGTTATTTGAGGTTGCATTGCGTTTCTGACTGAAGTTCAAATATATGACCAAAAAGTGTTTTGATTTTTAAACCGGTTAAAACCTTCTCTTCAATGAAGACCCCTCTAAGCTAATGCCAGCCGCGTGGCCATGGGAAACACCGCCCCCTACAAATCGTCGCGAGCACCCACGGAAATTTTAAAATTTTATATGGCAGCCTGTGAAAATTTTTAAAAAATTACCTCTTCCCTCAGTTATGAAAGTGTTTGAAAATTTTGAGCTTCCTCTCGCAAGTATACTGATTCTCTCCTCTGGCAAGTACTGATCCGCCCAAGAAAATTTGGCTGGCTTTGCGGTTCAATCAATCATTTATATAGCGCTATTTCCGCAGTGTTCAATAGCGCTCGGTCGTGAACTTATTAAACAGATATGTTTTAAGTCCACGCCGGAAAACTGTGAGAGAAGTAGAGTTAGTAAGAGAAGAAGGAAGAGAGTTCCAGAGATAGTGACCAGAGTAGGAGAAAGAGCGTTTAGCAAAAGAATGCTTAATAGTGAACATGCGAGAGTGATTACGAGAAGAACGAAGACCAGACTTAGGAGGGATATGTACTAAATTAGTTAAGTAGAGAGGAGAAAGGCAATTTTTTATTTTGTACATTATTAAACAGATTTTAAAACGAATGCAACTAGATTAAACCAATGGGCGAAATCACTGGGGGAAGATCAAGAGGATTAACCCTTCCAAACGTTATTTTGGCTCTTCCAAAAAAAGCTTTTCGATTAAGTGTAGAAAGTTGCACCCATCTAAGTAAAAGATTTCTTTAACATATTTTGAGCGAACGAAAAAAACCAATAACGCAACACATATTAAATACTGCTGCCTGAGGGTACATAAGGATATGGTGTGTAAACATTTTCATAAATTGCTTGTTTAGCAGCTAAATTCTTACTTAGTGATCATTTATTTGTTTATCTCATAAACAAAGTAAAAAACCTAAACTAGACAAATACGGAAAACTGAGCAAATCTTTGGCATGGGAAACAGACGAAAAACTCTGTTCCTACAATACTCTGTCCCTGGTGAAAAAGTATACGTAATCTCATCCGTGTATTTTTCACTTCTAAATATTAAAAATGTTGATTTGTCCAGAGCCAAAACACAGCTAGATTAAAAATATATGCAAACAATAACTCACAAAAATTTACTTTTTTTTATATAAAATTTCACCAGATACAATCATGGTTCTAAACATGTCAGTGTCGCCACGAAAAAGTGTTTAAACTAATTAAAATAAAATAGATAACAAACAACAAAAATATGAGAAGAAACAATGACAACTGTAGATGATCGGACCGTGAAATATAATCAATCATCAATCTCCATCATTTGACTCATACTGAGAAACTCTTTATTGGAATGGCTACCTGTAACCGTAGAGATGAAAACATTATTATTTATAACAGATCTCCAGCAAAACAGATAGTCATTGAATGTAAATTAGCAAACAGACTAAAGAGTTCCTCGTAGTAACTAAGTATACTTAAAAATTTAATCGCACAAAATTTGTAATAATTTTCAAATGTGAAATTTTTTTTTTACCTGCTTGTACTTTTTGACCTTTACTGACAAGACAGTCTTTCATATCAGTTTTGTTCTCAATGTGTACATTGCTGCAGATAATACATCCAGACAGCGTAACACTACAAAACAACAAGTTATAACAGTGTCATTAGCAGTATTTCCGTTACCTCATTGAACTATTCAATTCAGCTTGTTCAACCTATATATTTTAAGCAGCTTTAATCCATAAACTATTGGACCAAAAACAAGCAAATTTCAGCAGTTTCATGAAATACTTAGAGGGTTGAATCACAGACAGATCCCACAGCCTCGTAGCAGAAACTCCAAATTTTCTGTCTACAGCTCTTCAATGTCCAGTTAAAAAATACAAGGACCAAGAATTTGTGAAGCAAAAACCTCATTTTCCTCATTGCTATCATGATATCAAAACACTCTAGTACTGCCAACCTAAAATTCTAAACAACCATAAGCCACCGAACTCACTTGCTGCCGATGGTCACGTGATCCATGATGACAGAATTAATCACCTTGGCGTTGTCACCGATGTTGCAATGGTCCCCGACCACGGAACCCTTGATCACCAGCTTTTCTCCCGACTTCAGACCCACACCCATCAGACTGTCTGGACATATCTGCAATGGTTAAAAGCGATGACTATCTAGAAAAAGTTAATTGAACAAACTTCCATTCTGTTTTATTTTAAATTTACAACCTTGTAAACTGGATTTATTACAGAGGAATGATGTTCGTAAACTTATAAGCCACAAAAAAAACAACTTAGCATAATTCAAACTATATACATAATGCTAATTACTTGAGAAGATTTAACTTGAGGTTTTGACTTGTCTATCTTAGCTTGCCTTTTAGCAATCTGTGAAAAAAAACAGCGAATTACCACGCCGAAAAAACATCACGGCACACGCGTGAGAAATTTTCTCATGCCAAATGATCATTTCACATAAAACACGTCACATCACTGGTCATAAACATCTGACTAAAAAACATTGAAATATATTAATATTAATATCACATAACATAATACATGTAATCTAGTATCAATATTATGACATTAAACAAAATTAGGTTAAATACCTATAGCGTGATATTAAACAACATTAGGTTACATATCAATAGCATGAGATTAAATAATAACTGGTTACATTATTGATAGCTTGACATTAAACCATTTTAGATTACATGTACAAAATTACTGACCATCCTGTTAGCTTCACAATAAGTAACTAATGTACTGGCCCTAATGCACATGATCTCATCATCGGCAACGAAGGCATAACATTGAATGTCATCAAGAAGATTATGGAGAGCTTCATCTCCTTTTGCGTCTTTGTTGTCAATCATTTCCAAATCTTTGTTAGATGAATCCACGTTGACGTCTATAAGAGATGAAATTTGTTCTGTATTAGAGATGCCAAGTGAATATTTTACTGATAATAATACTTTACAATCTAGAAATGTCTGGCGACCAATTTACCAATATAATACTTTACAATCAGAATCCTCAAGCTGGTGCTATTTTAATACACTTTTAAAATTAGTCTTTAAACTGCATTGGCAATGCATTCAGTAGATAATTCATAGATCAATTTGACTTAATTGTTGCACATGTTTTTCTACAATGCTTTTATCTACTCGTCGTCTCTGTTTCTCTGTCTGTTTCAAATCTTGCAATCAATTTTTGAGTCACTTCCTGATGATAGATTTTTTTCAAATTTTGCATACATGCTCAAAATAGAAGACAATGCAATATTCAATTATTAGTTTTACAATAAGTCAATTAATTTAGTTAATTTTAATTAATTTCATTTTTATATGGGAAGAAATATAATAATTTATATTCGTGACTAGCAGAACATTTGCGACTTTAATATAAAATAAAAGAGTAATATAAGAAAAAATTGATTGCAAAATTTGTGTTTTAATTTACTTGTTTAATAAAGCAAAAGTAATTAAAGGTGGTTATTTAAAAATATATAAAAAAACTGAAAGGAAACCAATCATCAGTATTTGGTAATTCTTTTAGCACTAATCTCAAAGAATTCATTACCTGTTCAGCTCTAATATACTTATTAAGAACATAAGTAACATTCAATTATTCAAAATAACCATTCCAATGCATGGAAAAGTATAAACATAAATATAACTTAAATAGTTAATTTATTAAAATATTTATCATTGTAAAATATCAAATGTTAACTGACTGAAACTGAAAATATTTTTCTTCTTTTCGGACGGAGGCCTTCGTGTAGATTGTTCGACCAACCAGGGAAGAAATTCCATTCTTAGTGATAAAAATCTAAAAATATAAACAAATGTAATTGATAAACAATGTCACGACTTAATATACAAATCAAACAAACAAAGCAAACCAACAAAGCAGTACATGAATATACAAATTAAACCAACAAAGCAGTGCTTGAATATATATTATTAAACAAAAAAGCAGATTAAAAAGAGCGAAACAAACCAACTTGTCGTCGTCTTTGCTCTTCGACTTCAGTACGTCGTTGTTCATCAACTTCAGTACGTCCTTTCTGATCATGTACATGTGACAGTCGATGAGGTCGGGAGATAGTTGAATGAAGGGAGTCCTTGAATGTCATGGAAAACATGCATACGTCGGTTGATTTTAAAAACAATAACATTTGTAACGTATATGTTAATTGAGCTATTACAATAAGTTAGAATAAAATAATTACAAATTAACTTTGGAAAACTTAACAGAGGAATTTAATTAGAAAAATAATAATATAAATTAAAGGAAACAGTATAATTAACAAACAAACTTTTCAAATAAAACAAAAAATCGACTGAAAACTGATGGGGTTTGTTACAGTTTTTTTTTCAACCACAACATACAAAAAAGCAGAAAAAAAACAGAGTACCACAACAAACACAGTTCCTCCTGGCTATACAGAGATGCATTGTATGAAAACTGTAACTAACCTTATGCTCAAACTTTGATCTTTTACTTATGAATAAAAAATGTTTCAAGTACAAACCTTTTAATTTGAGCTGCACTAAACGTGATACCCTCTTCCATGTTCGACTCTGGGGACAGGAAGACAACCTTCTCTGGGTGTCGTCCGTCAACGCCGCAATACTCTTTTTCTAAAATAATTTTTATGAAGCTTTTTTCAAAACTCGATAAATTTTAAACATTTATTTTGTTTAATAAAATATGACTTCAAAATTTTTTAATTATAAAATGAATTAAAATAAAATAAAGATTTCATTTTAATAAACAAATCCGATAATAAAATACACACCGAGCACACGATTTACTTTCGGCAGAGGAACGGGCGTTTCCTTGACTTTGGGAGCAGGGCAGAGCATAACCGTAACTGATGCGTCGTGCGTCCTGTGAATGTCAGCCATCTTGTTAAGCGAAAAGAAGTCGCAGATGAGGTCACAAGACAGGATGAGAACATCATGCTGGAAATATTAAAAATTAATTTTTTGTTAAATCATTTGAGATTGTAAAATTTAGATAAATGAACATATATTAAAGCAAATAAACAAAATAATTAAAACTAAAAATCTTTAGTGAAATTTAATTTACTTATTAATATTTAGTAAGACAACTTATTGAAAAAGTAATATAACAACATTGTAAAAAAAAGTAATAATCAACAATAAAAAACCAACAGTGATTTTCATCATTTTAAGGGCATCAACAGTACCAAAGTCTTCAAGGCTGACATTCTCAGGTATGCAATGGTAATTAATTTGTATTTCTACCTAAGTAAAAATTGTTTAATAAAAAATTAATAAACAATAGTAATCTTTATCTTTTTCTTAAAATGATGAAATCTAGGAGCTTTTAAAAAACATAAAAACCAAAAAATTATATTGCAACCAATGCAAATATGCCATAAAACCGGTAATAAAATATTGTTTCAAAATTACTGGAGTGGGAAATATATTTTTATAAATACAAATTGTATATCATTAAATAAAACATTCATACATTTAAAAAATTATATTTAATTAACATTCGTAATTAAACAAACAAATTTAAAATATCGACCACACAAACAATCAAATTAAACTCAAACCTGAATACACTCCTCTAACATTTTTTTGATATCTGATTTGGATGACTTCGTTACAACAATTGTGACATCTATTTTAAAAAATCATTTGTAATTTAAATAATAACATTCAGCAAATTAAGTTTATGACTGTATAAATATAAATGTAATTATAAAAGCTTTCAATTCTTTTTATAATTTATTCTTCTTACTAGAGGGCTGGCTCATAACCTACCTTTGAAACCATTCTTTTCTAAAAGATTTACAGGATACCATATCATTGGCTTGTTTGCAACTGGTAGTAAAGCTTTGGGCATGTCTGAAGTGAGTTGCATCATGCGTGAACCCCTGCCTGCAGCCATTATAATAGCTTGGAACTCGGGCACTCGTTTTTTTTTAGAACTGCGTCCAAACATATTAGTTACTTTAAATATTCCTTAAAAAAAAATATATATATATATTGCAAAAATGCGTGAAACACTTAATCATCAACGATAATAGCCGAACTTAAAAGAAGAGATCCATATGTTATAAACAGCATAGAGTAAGTATACTTTTATAAAATTGCTTTTAATTTAATTAATTTAATAAATTTAAAAAATTTAAATATTAAATATTAAATTAAAAATTAAAATTAAATAAAATATTTTTTATTTGTTAAGTTAAAAACATAAGATAATCTATATGTTGTGTATGTGTTGTCCTTGTATTATTGTTCATAAAAGTTACGTTTGCGTTGTCTGCTGTATGTAATCGGCCAAAAGTAAGATTTTATTATTGATTGCAGTCAGTTAATGGTTATTTGGCGCTAAATATTTATTTCTTCAACTAAATTTGTTTTCCATTTGATTATTTAGTGTCACATGTTAGTAGTTATTGGTTAATTAATTGCTCAGTTACAGTGGAAATTGTCCAGTCCTTGGCTCACCTCAGCAACAGCAACTCAATAAATTCAGAAAAATAATTTCAATAGACATCGCTAGCACCACTCTTTTTACATCTTCAGATGTTATATTGCTAGGTGTCACTCTCTTCAACTAAAGTACTAAAATACTAAAGGCCTATAACTTTCATTTACAGTACAGTACAGTAGGCCCTGAATTGTATGCCCTCTATTTTATTCTCTACTGAGACTGCTAGCAATTTTGCATTCAGCCTAGTCACATCTAGACTCTAGACTGGACTATTGCAACTTCTCTGCTCTATAGAATAGAATCGACTTGCTTGGGTAAACTTCAGCTCATCCAGGATCAGTTCACCGAAGTCACCACCAATTGTTTATTGTTCAGCTACAGTCACTTCTTCTCATCGCTGCATACTACTTTGGCTTCCTATAGAATTATCTCCAGGATTGCTCTGTTAACCTACAAAATGTTCAGCACTAGTAACCCACCTTACTTAAACAAACTCATCACAGCAATAAACAATTCCATTTGTCTAACTCTTTCTCACTTTTTCAACCTGTTATCTGCTCAAAATTCACCAATAGACCAGCTATTGCTCCCCATCCATCTGTAACTCACTTCCACCATCAATAAGATTCTCAACAATGTCAAAAAGCTCCTGAAAACACATATCTTTTCAAGGTATTTGGACGTGATCCCACGCGCCTCTGAAGCTCTGCTACTGGCTCTTTATAAATCAATGTTATTATTATTTGATGTGAAATTACATTAAGAAAGACCTAAGATTGAAGCTGCTATTGACAGTGGGATCAAAAATGGCTGGTGATAGTTCGACTCCAAAGATTAGTCATGTTTCGAACCTTCCCGTTATATTGTTATTTATTCTCTATTTGTAATTTATAAAGCTTATAGTAATTAAAAAGAAAATAAATGAAGACTTTGTTCATTCAGTCGTATCCTCTTCAAGAGGGGTCAAGGTTATGTGCAAATTAATTACTGGTAGTGTTTGACCTTGTGATTGGTATATAAAAGTTTTAACATAGTTTCCACAATATTTTTAACCTTTTCAGGTTTTTTCAGAGCTTTTATGCCACTTTGTCAATTGCCATTTGTGCTGTTGACGGTAAATGCACTGTCAATGGATTTCTATGAAATTCTAATGTAAAATTCAATCATTATCAATGTCAACTGAACTTTTATTTTTTTCCATAATTTAGTTACACTTTTTCATTGCACCTTTACCATACCATTATCCAGTTACATCACTAATATTAAATCATTATTATTTATTTTCTTATTCAATTTGATTGCCCTGGCCTATAATAAACTCCTTAATAAAGGTAAATAATATGACATTGGAATTTGAAATTAGTAATGATTCGTTAAAAGTTCTACAATTTTTTTAAGAATTTATTCGTCATTTGAGATTTTTAAAGTAGTGTTTCTTCCATTAAATTGCTGCTAACATAGAAATGTTTTTTATTGTTTATTTGTTTTATTCTTATTTTTTTATATTTTGTTCATCCCTGCTGGTTTTATAAAAAGATATCTTTGTTAAAATGTCATGTATCTGATGACACCAGGCTGAAATCGCTTAGAAATACCTTCAGTAAAAATTAGCATAATTAGATTGTTTTAATCTGTTCATCTGGCGCTATAGTGTTACATTTGTGTCTGTAACGTAAACTGTAATTTAACAGAATAATGCAAGGATTACCATTAAAGCTGAGCATTACATGTTGAGTTCTTCCTACACAGTCAGGCACTCATTTTTGACCTCAGTTAGAAGAGATTTATAATAATTTATATGTTTAGTAAAACCATAGTTAAGGCTGCGACTTAAAATTAGGTCAGACTTTCAAATGAAAACAGGATGTTGATTGAGTGTATACTTCAAAAAGGATTGACATATGTTTCAATTTGTATAAACTTCTCTCTTTATGTTTCTCTTTCTATTTATTTCTATCTCATTCACAAAATTCTTTTCTTCTCAAAAAGGAAGAAATAGGTGGGTATATTTGAAGTGGCAATTGTTCTTTAGGCTTCCTTTTAAGAGAGCAGATATTAATATATATAATAGCCCATGTCTGTGTAAGTCCGTCCGTGTAAGATGTCTGTGTAAGACGTTTTTGTGTGACGATCTGCTATCTATGGCAAGTTAATTTTTATAGAATAAATAATTGTTTAAATACATTTTTTATATATTTTTATATAATTAAATAAATTAAAAAAGATTTACCTTACTTAAATTAATTCAAAATATAAAAAATTATTATTTTAATCTATTTATTTTCTTTTTATTTGTTTTGGAATGCATACGAACGATAAAAAAATTTTCCTTGTAATGTTATAAATAAATAAATAACAAAATAATTAATAAACATTAATCCAAAAAATGTATCCAAAGTTCATCATAATTTTAAAACATCCGTCCTTGGGGCAAAACCACTAGTGTGTGTATGTATATATATATATATATATAACTACACACATACATACAGACATTCATACATAAACACAAATATATGAACAATAAACATGCTTAGATGCATGTCTACATAAGTATATATATATCTATGTCTTGATCACATATAAAATGTGTATGCATGTAAAATTTCATGGTCAATCAGGTTCTTTTCATGTTTCTTATATGGTTTCTTTTTTTTATAAATTTAATTTAATAAACTTTAGTGAATTTATTTAAATTTGTATTTGTTATTTAATGCAATTGTAATTTATTTCTTTTTAAATATTTTTATTCTTCAAAGGTACTATGAAGTGAAAAAGAACTACACAGATATTAACATCAATCAACGTGAATTTTCCATCATTTTAGAAACAGAACACCACAACCATTAAACAATCGATATTTTTCAGTGCACCATAGAATAGGATATCATCAACCATGTTTGTGTCAAAAACTCTGAGATGTTTAAAGCAAGTTTCTCGAATCTACACGAGATCAGGGAATAGCTCCTCGAGTGTCCTTAGGAGTAGTAGCCTGTTTGTATCAAATAATTCTCGGTTCAAGTTTTTTTCTTCGGAGAGTGGAAGTTCCAAAGCAGAAATGTATGTTTTGTTTGTATGTGAATCCGCGTGTGCAATTCTATCTTCCAACCAACCTTACATTCATTAATTCATCGATATCTATAAAAAATTTTTATATAAAAAGTGTTTTTATTATTTTCTCTTATAATTTATTAAATAAAACTTTGGTTAAGAAATAAAAGTCGGTTGAACAATGGTACTAGGTTAATTAATAACTTGAATTTGTAAAATTTAATTGTGATAAAATTTCCTGCGTGTTTATTCCACCAGAGTGACCATTTATTTCAAACTGCCCAATGGTCAATCAAAAACAACGAAAGCTAAAGTCGGCAGCACATTGCTGGATGTAGTTCTTGACAATAACGTTGGTCTGGACGGGTTTGGTGAGTTAACAGTATTTCTGTTCTATAGGTGTATTTGAGATTATTCAAACGTTAGCATTCACGGGCAGGTGCAGGATTAGCAAAAAGGCGGGTGTCCTAAACGGGGTGGGTAGGTCAAAATATTTAATTATTGTGTCCGATTTATAGGTTTTTACTTTTTTACTGACATAAATGTTTGCTCGATATTAATTCATTTAAAAACTTAATTTCTGTAACAGTTTTTAGCAGAATAAGATAAGTAGTTGGGTTCATTGGCCTTCTTAGGAATGGATTTTTTTTTACATTTTGTGGTATAACAGGAAATCATGATCAGATCCACTGCAAAAAAACGTATCTGTGTAAACCCACAAGCTATAGCAGATGAGTAATATTTCCAAACATAGTTAAATCTTATATGATAATACTAAATAATTCATCAAACTTTATGGCAAAATACCGTTAAACTTAAGATCTGTTATTGTTCATTCTGTACAATTTAAATAACAATGTCGTAAACAAGTAAAACAGCATAACTTTGTCTAAGACCTAAATTTACAGTGAGTGGGGTGATTTCAATTCAATATAGATAGATAAAACAGACTACAAAATGGAAGATAACAACTGTTACTCTGTACCCTAGGCAAATTGTTACGCCTAGGTTTTTTTCGATTTGTAACTGCTATTAAAATATCTTTTTTAAATGCTTTTATTTAACTTCACTCGTCTTTCTATTTGTTTGTCTGTGGTGATCAAATCTTAGAAACAAAAATTCACCCACTTTTCCACAACCCAGAGCTCTAAAACTTTCAGGAAAGCTCTATTCTGGATGACAATACATGAATTGAATGTTTCCGACATGAATTAACCCTTAAATCAATTAAAATTAATCAAAGTTGTCTGTTAGGGCTAGATAACAACTGATCCATACATCGAGTTAATATTATGAATTTTTGATTTCATATAAAAGAAATAAACAATGTACAGATTGAGTGTAACGGTTGTTTTATATTCAAAAATGTTAGTTCATTGACTCAGATAAAGAGGCAAATAAAAGCATTTTTTTTAATTTATTTTTTATCTTTACTTGTTTTCTGCTTAATAGCATGTTATTTTCTATTAATTTTCAGGTGCTTGTGAAGGTACTCTCGCCTGTTCCACATGTCATCTGGTATTTGCGCCCGAAATCTACAAGAACCTTCCAAACAAACCCATGGACGAGGAACTAGACATGCTCGATCTTGCTTACGGTCTCACAGACACGTTAGTTTTATTGATTTTGTCAAATTTATTTTACTTTTTAAACTTATTGGTTTGTAGAATAAGATATCAAGTTTCATTGTAACTGTTATTATCATCAGAATAACAATAAGATTTTCTATTCGATATTTAAAGGAGGCCTACTTTGTATTAATTGTAGCTTTTTTTGTGGCCAAAATCATTGTTTTTTAAGTTATTCTGGGTTTTATATTTCATCTTATAGTACTTTTAATTAAGGATTTGTCTTTTTGAAAGCAATTTTATTTCTAGATTGTTTTTGTTTATTCTAATGTTAATTTGTAAGATTTTTACGTCAATGTTCACTATTTGCTGGAAAGCTTCGACAAAATTTAATTAATTTCAGTGAGATTAAATTTCTTCATTTGTCCAGCTTTTTGTTCTATTTCGAGTATATACAGTATATTATCTTTGATTCAGAGGGATTTGTAGAGGATTATACTTTCTCAATTTATCCTACAAGAAAAAAACTTATCTGTTCAGATTACATTTCGTTTTTAACCATTCCAGCACGGAGTTCTGAGAATTAATTTAATTTTCATCTTAGCTTTAACACAGCGAAGTAGATTTTTATAATGATTATTTTAAAATACTTTTCAGTATAATGTTGAGTTCTGTATTTAATACAATTTAATTTAATTAATAATTTTTTATAAGTTGTTCCTGTTTCATTTCTTGAATGCTTCGAAGGTGACGTGTCCGGCAACTACGTCAACAAGCTTTTCGATAGAATGTTTACTTGATTTCCCTATCTACTTTCAATAATCAACAGGCTTCACGAGATTTCCAAAAAGAATTGCTCAACACTAAAATGAACACTAATTAAATCATCAATATTATTATTATTATTAATTATTTTTATACTCTTTTAATTGACTTTTTACGCTTTTTATCTTCTTTTTCAGATCCCGACTCGGGTGTCAAATCATAGTCACGAAGGACATGGACGGTCTTGAAGTGGAAGTCCCGGAAGGAGTGGCGGACGCGAGAAGCTGATGTTGTCACTCAGAGATGATGTTCTGTAGAGAAAAAAAATGTTGTATTGAGTTATGCATGCTTGCAAGATGTTATGCTTGCCAGTGGGAACGTTTTTTGATCGAAGTTGTTTATTAAATTTCGAGGTAGCTCGTGATTGTTTCAAATAGAATGTATTTATAATATAAATTTATTTGGATTGTGTTGAAGATCAAATAATTCTGATTTTTTTTTTTAAATTGTAATATTGCGAAAGTTGGTTTCTTGGCACTCTGAGAAAAGCTTATTTGAGACTTTATCAAAGAATTATGCTTGTTTTGTTGTGATCGTTGTCAACGAGTACGAGGTTATGGTGCTCTTGCATGTACGTAACTTGCATTGATAGGAAATTTTTAAGTGTTATCACTTGAGTAATATTAAATATATATGGTATTTCTTTCTTTTTTTGTACTGTTTAACTGGGGCATAATTGTTCTGAGTCATAACATTTCATTGGAAGATCAATTTGTTGCTATATATTTTTAATTTGCACTACAACATATTAAAATTTCCTAAAATTAGAAAGTTGCGGATTATTCATTTAATTTTTTTATTTATTTATTGGTCTCAAACGAAGGACATTCGCTACTTACCCGCTTGTTAAGCAAAAATTCAGACAGTTGATACACATTGAGGGTGGTGAGAAAACAGAAAATTTGCAGAACACAAAGATGTTCAACAACTTAAAAAGTGAGCTTCAAGAGATAACCACCTCAATAACTAAAACAGTGACTAGAAACTGACGCATGGTGATAATGGCAGAATGATATATACAACATTGTTATTGTCATTTATGTGATAGGAATATAGATAGATCATGGAGACGAATTAGGCGTGAAATCAGCTATAAGTTGTAGACGAAATAATTTCTGAGGGTAAAGAGTTTTAACAGTGCGGTTTGTAAAAAAGAATTTAGACAAGTCAGATTAATTGAGAGCGTAGTTTGAGGTGATGGCCTCTGGTGGATTTATAATTGATAAAATTTTTCAATCTAGTATCAAACTGTGACTTTACAGAAATCAGGATACTAAATTTGTATAGTTGTCTATCTGCCTGCAGAAGCTGAAAATCTCCTTAAATAAAAATAAGTCGCTTAAATGGTCGTATACAAAGGCACTTTTGGCCTGGAAATGTTTTTTGGCCCCCTGAGCCGGGGGATCAGAGTAGGGGGTCCAAACCTTTCTTTTCTGTGAGAACTATCTCCTTGCCAAATTTCATCAAGATCGCTCCAGCGGTTTAGATTTCTATAAGAGACAGACATATCATTTTTATATAGATACAATTATTAAAAAAAAAACAATGCGGTTGTTAATATTATAACAATGGTTTCAGAAGTGGGATCTAAAAGAAATGGTTTTAAAAGTATACTGGAAGAAATTAACCGTTGCTGAATTAATGCTGGAGCTAAGAAAACGGGGACTGAACAGTAAGGAAGGACAGCCCTAGTTTGTGGACTGTCTCTATATTGCATTGGAACACAATGGGTTTGACCCAAAAGAGTAGGTACGAGTTTGATACGGATGAAGAATTAACAAACTTGAAATGAGAGAAGGAAACAAAGCAGGCAACAACAAACGAGAAAAAAGAAGACAATAAAGCATCACAAAAGAAAACGAGAGAAAAACTATTTTTTGATGGTCAGGCAGGGTCGTCTTTTCCACTATGGCACAGTAAGCACTGTAGGTACCTACCTATTATAGGGCCTACAAACCACAAGGGGCCTATATACGAAAGTAAAATATTCAAATTAAGTTTTTAAATGACAATTTTTATCAGAATAGAAAAAAATATAAATGGTAATTTATATAATTAAATTCAATAACTAGTGTGATTATTACAAAATTTGCACTTTGACAGTCTTGAAACCGGTGCCATGCTTAGGGCCCCAGCCCTCCCCCAAAAGGCACATATGCAACATTCTTTGGTTATGGTAACGTTGATGAAAAACAGAAAAAAGTTCTCCAGAGTCATTTTTGAAGCTTGAGGTGGAATGGGACTTTCTAAGAGTCTAAGGTTGTCCGAGCAAGGCATATGATAATGATTCTATTATGAATGGAGCGTAGCAGCCATAGCACTCTAATTATAATTAGTGATTTTTAGTAACAACTTTAATTTATTTATTTTTATTGTTACAGAAATATTTTTATCTAAATAAGAGTAAACCTTGTAAATATGATAGAAGCTGTGAATGGTAGTGGTATGGCGCTAAATACATAAACAATAACACCGCCAAAATCTGCTTGTGGTTCGCAATCTATATAATGAAATTGTTTACGAATAGCATTGTACCAAGAGCTTAGGAATTAAAAATATAATATAAAAGCGTTTAAAAAAATTTATTTTTGAATTCTATTTGCTCTAGTCAATCGAGGAAATTTAGCTAAACAGCATGAGTGGCGATCCAGCTGCTGTGAGGAAAATGAGTGCCGAATTGCAAGCAACTTGTGCTTCGTTGGGCTATACAGATGACAGGGACATTTATCATAGGGAGCCTGATTGTCTCGGTTGTTTATTTTGCAAGGGTTTATTACCCTTTAAAAAAGATGCTAATTATTCGCATTAAAATATTATTAATTACTAATAAATTTCGTTGTTGTTTTGTTAAGAATCAATCAAAGACCTCATTAGGTTTATCAAAAGAGACAACGATTCATGCAACATCCGGAGGCAATTGGGTTCAGCAGCCATTCTGCAGAAAGACCTGCTACCGATCCTGAAGCAGATAGGAGCCTACTTCATAGAAGAGCAAGAAAAAAACGAACTACAACAACAACAACAACATGCAGAGGCTGGTGAAGAAAACAAAAGACAATCAAAGAAAGCTAACAGGAGGTCAAGGAAAATGGAAGCGGAAAGGGTTACCTTGGAGACGGTCGTGCGACTTCTCGTGAACCTCTCGCAGCCGGCACGTCTCTGCTTCGACGACAGAGTCCCCGACGACAGTATATATAGGCAGCATTTTCTGGAGGTTGAGTCATACCTTCAGGACTATAAAGAGGTTTGGATTTGTTTTATTATTGTTGTAATTATTATAATTATCTACATAATTTCCTATGTCTGTATGTATGTATGTATGTCATAACCTCGCATAGTGAGAGGTTTGGGTTTGATTTATTATTGTCGTAATTGTTATAATTATTTTATAATAATTAGGTTTTTCTATTTTTTATAATAGTTTATAGTCCTTTACACTGTTAAAGCAGTATGTAGGAAATACCGAAGTACTTCCTGTCGTGGATCAGAATTTGATCCTTTTAACTTTCCCCTCTTCCTTTCTCCAGGCTTGGAACTGGCTTGCAAAAAGCAAGGCAGAGTTATAATAATTGGGATTGGACTGCTGCTTGAATGAATATCATTTAAATGTAACATAAATATCTTTATGAGGCAATTTTACGGTACTGATAGTGATTCTTTTGAGAACATCGGGAGAAGCATTAAAATATTTGGCAATTATAATAAAAGTGGTGATTTTAATATTACTCAATTAGTTGAGCACGTAAATATTTTATTTTAAAGTGCATTATGCAATTTGTATTTTATATTTCAAAACAGGCCTTTGCAGATGGAGCTGTGTTTTCTGTTCTCTCCAATGAGCTCGGAGGTTTATTGAAATTGGTAATTTGTGGTTGTTTTTCTATGGATTTCAATTTTATTTTTATTTATTAAACTAAAAATGTTTCGATAGTCAAATAAATATTTAAATTTAGTGTTTAATTATTTTATATTTATTTTGAATTTAATTTTGTTTAATCAAATCAAAGATTCTCATAGAAATGTTGAAATGATAAAAGGAATATTCTTATTTATTATTAAATATTCAACTATTTAATATATATATATATATATATATTTATTTTTCCAATTCAATTTTCCTTCCGTACAAACCAGGACTGGGAATCGAGAGAAGAGGAAGACAGACTGCTGGTTGAGAGGATTCTTCTCCTTGTTAGGAATGTCCTTCACATTCCTCCCGACCTGAAAAGAGAACAGGTTTGTTATCTCCTCCTCTAAGTTCTTCTCTCTTTCTCGTTTTTTTTTAAATATTTCTATGAGATTACTGCCGTAATAATAGATTTATTTAATTGTCACTAAATGTCAGTTTACCTTCTGCAACATCAACTTGGAAGCTATATTTAATTTATTTTATATTTAATATGATAAAAGCGAAATTGGCAATCATTTACTTTAACGGGTTGCGAGAATTAGGGAAAGGTTAGTAACGTGACTACCGTAGGCCAAAGCCGTCAATGTAAATGATTACCGTTTTAAAATTAACCCAGCTTGAGTTTTTTCATTATTTTAAATTTTATAAAATGATTTATCATTAAAATTTATTTTTTCTACTTATAAACAACACTTCATCCGCCATCGCCAGAGAACGGACGACGATGCAAGCCTGCACGACCAGATCCTGTGGTCGATGCACGTCAGCGGATTCATCGATCTTCTTCTTTACTTGGCAAGCTCGGACGAGGAACGACATTTGGCGCTTCACGTGGTCGAGATAGTTTCTCTCATGCTCAGAGAGCAGGTTCGTTTGCTTTTTTATAGTTATTATTATTGGAAGTTTTTGAGTTTTTCTATGGAAGTCTGGATGTTATTGACAGTTATTTCTCTCGATGAGGTGCAATTTAGGGAGAACTGCATGATTCAAATTCCTTGTATGATCAGAGTTGTTTATTTGCAAAGCTATAGAACTGACCTATTAATTTACTTAGTTCGATTTTGAAAAAAAACAATAAATAAACAGTAATTAAACGTACCAACCGTACAAACATTGCTTGTAGTAATTTCATCAGCTCTTTGCTACTTTATCGTGCAAAACAATTAATGTGAGTAATTTTAAGCTAAAGAGCAGTGAGTTACAAACTTAGAATAAATAATAAAAGATTATATCAAAATTTAAAAAAAGTAATAATAATGAAAGATTATTTATATTATAATATTGTATGATGTTTTATGATATAAATGCATTGTATTATATAAATTGTATCATATTGCAATATTGTTTTGCAACAATTAATTATGAATACTTGAGCACGAAAAAACAGACATTAAACCTGGAAAAGATAAAATATAAAAAATATCGTTTGTTATAAAAATCTCTCCAGACTCCCGACCAACTTGCCTGCTGCGGAACTGTACGTGCAGCATCGGAGATGGAAAGAGATAAAAAGTAAGTTTAAAATAATAACAATTTTTTCTTTAAAATTTATTTTAATTAAATTCGTTTATTTAATAAACAAGAGAGCTCGAAGAATTGATGGATCTTGAAAGCAAAAAAAAGAAGATGTCAGTCCTTCGTTGCGGGTCGCGACACTCAACATTCGGGGGGACGTACCAACTCGCGAACGTAAAATCCATCTCGGACAGGGACCTGGTCGTGCACAGGACTCCGACGATAAAGATAGAAACATCGCAGGGATCAACGACGGTTTCAGGGCGCGGTCGGGACTCCCTAACCGGGTTGAATCGGTCCGGTGGATTAGACGGTCACGCCGTCGAAGAAACGATTCTAGCCGGCTCTGAGGCAAGAAGATCGAGTCAGAAATACGTGGCGACGTTCGAGTTGGATTTCAACCGAGGAAAGGTGGAAAAGAGACGACCGAAAAACCGACTCCCGGTCGTCGATCACGAGCCGATCAGAAGGTCAACGATCGCTGTGAGGTCGCTCTTGAAGGAGTTCTGCGAGCAGTTCCTCGTCAGCTGCTACAATCCGCTCATGAAGGCCGTCAAGGTGAGGAAATTGAGATTTAATTCTCGCTTGATTGATGATGTTCTTAAAATTTTTTTTCTTTTAGAAATTTATATAAATTCTAAATGTTGTTGTTGCATGTTTTAATTCGATTGTTTGTGTTTTTTTTTTAAAAGTGCTTTGATTCGTTAGAATTCATGATATAAGGCAAACTGATATGTCGATTGAAGAAGCACTGAAACACAATCGCCGTCTTTTTTCCCAATGCTTTTATTAACTCGTCGTCTCTGTTTGTCTTTCTGTTTGTCTGTCTGTCTGTTTCAAATCTTGCAATCAAGTCACTTCCTGATGATAGATTTTTTACTCAATGCTTTTATCTACTCGTCGTCTCTGTTTGTCTTTCTGTTTCTCTGTCTGTTTGTCTTTCTGTTTCTCTGTCTGTTTCAAATCTTGCAATCAATTTTTGAGTCACTTCCTGATGATAGATTTTTTTTAAATTTTGCATACATGCTCAAAATAGAAGACAATGCAATATTCAATTATTAGTTTTACAATAATTTAGTTAATTTTAATTAAACAGTCTACAAGAAACCGCAAATTGAATAAAATTTGTCTCATGGGAAGCTAGCTAAGTTGTTTATTTAACATGATGTGTTACTCTGGAAGTTTGCCAAGGGAATTGTGAAGAGTAATATAAGAAAAAATTGATTGCAAAATTTGTGTTTTAATTACATATAAAAGCATTGGGTTTTAAAAATTAGTTTTTAATTTACTTGTTCATTAATTAGAAATCGTGTGGGAATTTGAGGCAACAAATTTTAGAATTAAAAAAAATCTCATTTCATTTTTTGTCACCAGGATTCCTTGGTGAGGTCGAAAGCCCAGAATTATTAGTTTTACAATAATTTAGTTAATTTTAATTAAACAGTCTACAAGAAACCGCAAATTGAATAAAATTTGTCTCATGGGAAGCTAGCTAAGTTGTTTATTTAACATGATGTGTTACTCTGGAAGTTTGCCAAGGGAATTGTGAAGAGTAATATAAGAAAAAATTGATTGCAAAATTTGTGTTTTAATGATGATGATGATGATGATGAATTTATATAGCGCCAGATAAGTCAGAGGCGCTTACGAAGGTTCCTTTGGATCGGAAACTTCGAAGAACACGCTATTTTCATAGACATGAGAAAGCAATGCGAGTGAACTCCTTGCCTAAGGGAGTTACGCTGGTGACGCAGGTGAGGCTTGAACTGCCGACCTAACGATCAACAGGCGAGCGCTCTACCGCTCTGCCACCAGCGCCTTAATTACATATAAAAGCATTGGGTTTTAAAAATTAGTTTTTAATTTACTTGTTCATTAATTAGAAATCGTGTGGGAATTTGAGGCAACAAATTTTAGAATTAAAAAAAATCTCATCTCATTTTTTGTCACCAGGATTCCTTGGTGAGGTCGAAAGCCCAGGAGAACGACGAGACGTACTATCTGAAGTTGATGACCTTCATGATGAACTTCAACCGGAAGTGTAATTTCAAACCTGCACTGATAAGGTGGGTTGATGATGAATTCGATGATAATGATGATACATTCTATCGTTAATAAGGTGGGATGATGAATATGATGATAATGATGATACATTCTATCGTTAATAAGTTGGGTTGATGGTGATGATGATAATGATGATACATTCTATTGCTAATAAGGTGGGTTGATGGTTATGATGATAATGATGATGCATTCTATTGTTATTGAGGTGGGATGATGAATATGATGATAATGATGATGCATTCTGCTGATTATGTATTAATGATCTATCAGTTAATCTATCACCAGGTTAATTAGTTTTGCAATATAAATATTAATATTTTCTAATTTATGAAATCTCAGAAAATATTGTGGATAAAAATAGCTTTTGTGTATTTCTTTTTTTATCGCATATCATTTTCGTGAAGCCTTGTTTATTTCTTTTGTTACGCAGTGAAACTCTTTCCATAGCGACTTTTCATTACGTGACGTCGCAAATGGCGAAGTTCCAGGAATTGGCCGTCGATATGAAGAAAGAGGCTGTGCTGTGGTCGAAAAGGCGAGCTTTGTCATTATTTAAATTTTAGTATAATTTATTAATTATTTCAACTCGTTAATATGGAAATCATAAATCTTATATTGCTTCAGATGGGAGTCATTTTTATTATTTTTTTTTGGATTTATACTAATGTTTCATTAATATATTAGTATAATTTATTAATTATTTCAACTCATGAATATGCAAATCATAAATCAGGATGCATATGGCATTGAAAGCTTGTCAGGAGTTCTTAAACTGCCTGGTGAAGATGGACCAATCAGAGGAGGCAGCCATCAGAGAGGGCTCAAGAATCATGAAAAGTATAAAAATATAATTAACATATCATTAAATCTTGTTAATTTATGATGATGTGGTTTACACTGGACGAGACATCTTGTTGAAATTAAAATTTAAAAATATAATTAATATATCAAAATGAATAAAAATAGAATACAATAAAACTTAAGTTTAATTTAAACTTATTTAATTAATATTTAAATTAAAATTTAAAAATGTAATTAATATATCAATAATGAATGAAAATAAAATAAATGTTTAATGTTAGTTTAATTTAAACTTAATATTACATTTCATTACATGAATATTACATTACATTACATGAATATTACATTACATTATATGAATATTACATCTGTTGCTTTCATCTCACTAGGCAACATCTTCTACACGGTAGAATATCGTGATTTGTTTCTGATGATGTTGAAGAAGTTCAACAACGTGAAAGAATCAAAGTGAGATTTAATTTGTTGTGGAAATAAAAACAAAGGTGGTTGAATTTAAAAGCAACTAACTAATGAAAGATAGTAAAAACAACATATATAAATAAAATAATAATTGAAAATTATAATTTTTAAACTATAATAATAAATTAAATAATCTACAAAGGACGTTCCTGAAAGACTTGCTCGAGACGAACCACATTTTCACGAGGTTGCTTGAAGTTTACTGCAGGGAGAACAGAAATCTCGTAGTTCAAAGGAAGAAGAAAATAATTAAGAGGAAGAAGAAAAGTTTGTTGATTTTTTTAATTTAAATTAATTAATTATCATAATTTTAATTTGTTTAAATTTTAATCGATGGAATGGGACTTAAAAAACTTAAGTATGAAAATTTAACAAACGATACAATATGTATAAAAAAAATGTTTGTATGTTTATGAATGGATGATCAAATATATAATATAATAAAGAATGTTCATATCTTTATATCTATCGGCATCAAATTTACATGCGGTCAGGGGGTGGTATGTGTTCATTTTGTCAGACGGCAAAACAAATCTGCCAACCGGCTGTCCTTTTATGGCTATAAAAAAATCTTATAATTGACTGGCCTTTTATGGCTATAAAACTCGAAAATGCTGGTTTTTTCCCAGCTAATTATTTATGAATTAATAACATTTAACGCAAATAAAATTCTTTTAATAAAGATTCTTTTTCTTAATTTTTTTTTACAAAGAAAATCAGAAACCGGTCGAAACGGTAGAAGACATCGACAGTGGAGAACGAGCGTGGTCATCGGTTTGTGACGAACTGTCCGAAGTGTTACAAGGAAGAGGTGACATTCCGTCCGATGTCGTCCCGTTTGATGCCATCTCTGATGTCGACCTCGATCAGCAGAGGTTCAGAATTTGTGTCTTATTTTTTTTGCTTTTGCATGCCCGATATCGTTGTGTCGTTGCCCGTAACGATACCTAACCCCCCCACCCCTCAACTGCTACACACGTGCTTATATCATCTAACTTATATTTTTATCAATTTTTATGACTCTGATGTACTTTGAAGTTGTAACTGTTTGTTGTAGCTTAAGTCTCTGAACTTTCCACAATCTGCTGAATTGAGATTATTGCTTGATTGATCGTCTTATCAACGTCATCGAATTTTACTTTTTTTCTCTTATTGTATACTCTTCTTTTGATCTCATTTAAAATCCAATCAATTTTGTGTGTGTTTTTATCATTGATGTATTAATTCAACTTTTTTTTTTAAAAAAAAAATCGGTAAAGTTTTAAAGTGATTTAAAATATAAATTCACAGAATTGATGCAATCTTTAAAATACAAGATTGCCTGAGAAGCAACAAGCCAGGCCATGCTGTAGCTCTCTTTCGCTCAGCCAGGTAGATGTTTGCTTGTTGTTATGAATGGAATTAGTTCATTTGTAATATTATCCATAATAATACCTCGCATGCGCAGAGAAGTATGGCCAGACCGTATGGAATTCGGATCAGCTGACATCTCGTCTGAAGATGAGTTTATTGCATTGAGGGAGATATGCCTTACTAACCTGCCAGGTGTGTTTAATATATTAAAGTTTTTTGATAATAACAACTAGTAATAATGATGTTTATATTAAGAAGTAATAATAATAATAATAATCTTGCATCCTTAAATTAGAATTTTTGTTTTGTTAAGTAATGATATTTATGATTATATTGTTGAATATCAAGGTTTAATTTGTTGAATATTAATGTTTTTATTGTTGAATATTATATTTGTATTGTTGAATATCAATGTTTGTATATCTTAAGTAAATTTTGAATTTCAAGCAGTTGCAAAATCTGATTCAACTGTTTGTCTTTTTTATGAATGAAGTTTTGTGCGATTGTATGAGTTTCTGAGAGTTCTTAATGAATATTCAAATTCACAGAAAGGGCAAGGTCAGCAAGGCCAGAGTCGCAGCCTTCGGACAGCAGTGAGTTTCCAATTCCGATGATTCAACGTGTCGGTTAAAAACTGTAATACCTGTATAAAATTTTAAAAAAATGTTTACAGGTGGTGAGGAAGGTGGTTACGATGACGATGACGAAACAGGTGGAGGTGACGGCTACAGGTGCGAGGAACAATCATTCTCCTTCGATGACTTCGTTTTTAGGTCGGCGAAAGATCCTGTTATGAGTTTTTTTAGATTTGAAATATTTTTTAAAATTAAAATATTTTTTTAAACATTTTGATGAAGTAATTTTATTGGATGATTCGTATGCATTTTATTTTATATAATGAAATTCACTGATATGCATACTTTATAATGAAACTCACCTATTATATCATGTACTTCACATATATGCATATTATATAATAAAACTCACTTCTAAACATATTATCGTATTTTTTTGCAAATAACGAGCAGCTGTGAGAGTATTTAAAAAATATGGCTTTATAAATAAATACTCTTTGATTGGTAAAAAATTTTAAATTCATTATTTAAAATACATTTTATTTATTTAAATTTTCTGAATAATCGAGTAACATCTTTTTGTATGACCTTTCTGGGCATTGTCAGAGTGAGCGTTATATGCGTAAAAATACGGTATATTAAGCAGTTTATATATATACTATTCCCAACTCCGCCTCGCTAATTGCGAGCCAGTCCCAAGCCTGGAGAAAGGAGGAGGGAAAAGTAAAAAGGATCAAATTTTGATCCACGACAGGAAGCACTTAAGTGTTTCCTACATACAGCCATTAGAGTCTTAAAACACCTGGTGTAAAGGACTATAAACTATTATAAAAAAAAATACTATTCCCAATCGATAGCAGTTTATATATATACTATTCCTGATCGATACAGATATGCAAGTCCGCTGGTAGTGAAATCCTGCGTCTCCTTCCTCGAAGATTTCAAGACGAACTCGACATCGTCCAATCACTGCGCAGTGAAACTTCTCCACAGGATCGCATTCGACTGCGGATTGGTCGGTCTCCTCTTCCAGGCTTCTCTCTTTGACATTTTCAGAAAGCTTTTTTCCGACTTTTCGTGTTCGTCCGCGAAGCAGTTTGCCGTCAGTCGATTTTCCTTATTTTATTTTTTTGTCGGTTCTACTCCGGTTCGTGGAAAATAAAAATTAAGGGCTTTTTTAAACTCCAGGAGTTCAAGTCGTTCGCAACACACGTCGTCCGGAAGTTCGTAGAAGTCGCGTCCGTCAATAAGAAAGTCGTGGTCGAGTTGCTGTTCTGGAAGAGCGTGAAGGATGCGTCGGAGTTGACCGATGTCTTGAGTGGAGAAACTAAAAAGTTTGTTTTTGATTTGTTTTTTTTTATCATCATCGTCGTTCTTGTTATTTTATATTTTTTGTTTTTATTATTTTATTATTATAATTATTATAAATATCGAGGATTTTATTTGATTTATTTCGGCATTTATTTACAAACTATTTCATTCGGTTTCAGTTCTAGCATTCTCGTTGAACTTAAACTGACTTAAAAAAATGACAAATTATCATTTCAGCAGCTTCTTGGCGAGGAAAAAGGCAAAAGATACGAACGGATGGACTGAAGATCAGATCGAAGAGCTCAAGATACTTTTCGAGGAGCTCAAGGCCTCGGACGATCCTCCGCCTCGGGAGGAGGACGGCAGACGATCGGAAATGGACGTCGTTGACAAGATCTTGTTGAGATTCACCGACCGGAGCAAGACCAGGAGGCAGGTCTTGAGGCAGCTGGTTCTTCTGGATTTGATTGCCAATGCTGCTGAAGTTAAGAAGATGAAAAGGTGACTGACTCTAAATCTGCGTGCTGTTATTTTTGTTATAATTGGTTTTGTTTATTAATTTATTTGTTTTATTAATATTTAATATCATTTTATTACTATTTATTTTTTAATTAATATTTAATATCATTTTTTTACTATTTATTTTTTAATTAATTAATTAATTTATTTGTTTTATTAATATTTAATATTATTTTATTATTATGTATATTTTAATTGATTAATTAGTTTGTTCTCTTATTAATATAATTTAAAATTGTCCTTTGCAGAAATGAGAATTCAAGCAATAAAAAATGGACGGAGGAAGAAGTGGAAGAGTTGAGGAACATCGTCACTGATCAGATGCTCGAATGTCAAGGTCAGGTCTAATTAGATTAATAATTAATTAGTTTTAGAGCAGTTATCGTGCAGTGAGTTGTTATTGTTATTATTTAAATGATGATTGAGATTAATAATAAATTATGTTAATGGTTGACTTTTATTATTCCTTAAAATCACTTGAGCATAAATATTTGTAGCTTGTTTTTAAAAACATCTATAAGTTGTTATTATAAAAAGATATTAAATAGTAAAAAACAAATAAAATAAGATTACGGGAAAACCTCTTTCAGATCCGATGAAAGAAATTATGGCTGCATACTCCAGTAAAGGAAGATCGAAAGGTCGAGACGCGGTCAGGAAGAAGATCTTAAAATTGGGACTCGTCGATGACCCGACCCGATTGAAGAGGAAGAAAAGATTAGAAGGGGATAAGAAAAAGAAGAAAGAGAGAAAACGGAAGAACTCTCTGCGAGATGATGGTGAGAGGAAAATGAGTTGAGGTTTTTGATGTGCTGAAACTAGATGAGTTTGGTCAGAGTTTTGCATTGGTTGATAAATGCGTGTCAAGTTTTTTGTTTTTATTTCTTTCATGATCTTTATATATAGTTCTTTGTTATTATTTTTATTTAGCTCTTTATTTATATTTTTAAGTTGTTATTTATTATATTACCTATAGTTTGGCTTTTTTCAAATTAGTTTTGTCTACTTTAAAAAAAAAACTTGCAATTTGTTGATGTATTGCGCTTCATCAAATAGTTACTTTATCTAATTTTATTTTTCTCATTTTCAGATAATGGTTCATCATCAGAAAATGATGGTGCCGATGGTGATCTCAATAGCAAAAGCGATGATGATGATGATGATGATGTCGATAAGTATGAGTCATCGGATGACAGTTGTGGTGATGATGACGATGACAATGATCATAACAACCGCGAGGAGGATGGTGGCGGTCGGAATGCGGCCGAACGCGTAGTTGCGAAGCCGAAAAGGAAATCTGAACCGTGGAAAGGTTTCGATGCAACTAAGATCAGAACGTTGAAGGTGGAAGTTGAAAAAAAAGGTTTGCAATTGAGATGTTTCTAGTTGTTTACGATTTTGCCTGCTTTGGTTGATTAGTTGTATTGAAATAAGTTATCATCTGTTTTTATTTTGCCTGCTTTGGTTGATTAGTTGTATCAAAATAAATTACCATCTGTTTTAACTCCAGGGTTCTCCACTGCCTTGGCATGGATCTCTAACAAGTTCCTTTCCGTCGCAAAGGATAGAGAAGAAGGTGAGATGTGATGTCGATAATGATGACTAAATTAATAATTTGTGATGAAAATGCTAGTTCAGACAAAACTGTGGTTACTGCGTGCTTCAGTAAACCATTCAAAAATGCCTTCAAGGACTCCTACAGCAAACTACCACACGATCTGGTGTAGTGGCTTGCTGTAAATGTCCAGCCAAGGCAATGTAAAGGTCCAGTTCAGATCCGGTAATCCCCTGAGCAAGGAGTTTACTTTAACTGCCCAAGTGGGGTTCTGACCGTAGTGGTCTTGCAGCTGATTCGTTCCATTCTGTACTTATCGGCTCTGAGTTTCTCCGCTAGGAATGAATTAATATTCGAGTTGAATTTCCGTTGATGGATTCGATTGAACCAGTTCTGATATTGAAAAGATTTTTTAAATTGCTTGAGCTGTTTTTTTTGTTTACAAACTTGCATTTCTTCTTAGATGAAGATAGCATTTCAATCCCGTTGGTCCCCATCACCGAAGAGCAAGAGAACGCTATGGCCGAGGAAGCATTTTTGTCACTCCTGAGGGGGTGTGGCCTCAAAGAACCATCCAATGAACAGGTATGTTATAATTTATTCATTAATACATTTTTTTATCAGATAGGCACACTGATTATTAAGGACCTCAATATCTAGGTTTTCAGCTGAGCTCAATGCTTCATCATCATTGTTGTCACGATTTATTTTTAAAACCCCTATTCCACGCTAAGCTAGAATTGGAAGTTTTCTTCATATCAGCTCCTTCCGCAAGCCACGATTCAAAGCAGACTGCCTCTATAGGCCTATGATGCTTATTGAAGTAATAACAACTAATTTTTTTCATGTTTTAATAGGAAGCATTTTGGAGATTTCCAGACCATTTGACTGTCGGCCATCTTCGCTCCGTGGCTGAAATTTTATCGGAGGATCCTTCTGCTGAGCGCGACCTCGAACCGCTCTTCTCGGCCGGAAGTCCGAAAGATGGAGACGAGTCGGTGACGTCGTCTTTGCAGTCGAAGAAAAAGATCAACAATGCCCTTAATGAACTTCGGGAAAAGAGAAAATCAGGGAGGAAAGAGAGAAGAACGAATCATCATAGAAGGTTATGATAATGATTCTTGTGACAAATAAATTGGAGATTCGGTGGCAACATCGCCTCGCTCAAATTCAGCCATCTTCATTTATAAACTCCTAAAAATTTCAATAAAATATTAATATCTATGCAGCAGTAGTTGTTCACGATTCTGTTGTCTGGGTTGTATCCAAAGACAACAATTATAAATTTATCTTATATGACCTTGTTACTAAATACGTGACTGTGTACTTTAATATATATTTGTATGTATATCTGTATATATGTGTGTGTGTGTTTGAAACTGTTATGTTTGTATAATAAATTGCAGAATCAACACTTTGATTTTTACATTTGTTTAATTTTAATCTAGAATTTAAATAAATGTAGAATATTTATAATGTAAATGTAGAATACTTATAATGTAGATGTAGAATACTAATAATGTAAATGTAGAATACTAATAATGTAAATGTAGAATACTAATAATGTAAATGTAGAATTCTTATAATGTAAATGTAGAATACTAATAATGTAAATGTAGAATACTAATACTGTAAATGTAGAATATTAATAATGTAAATATAGAATACTAATAATGTAAATGTAGAATACTAATAATGTAAATGTAGAATACTTATAATGTAGATGTAGAATACTAATAATGTAAATGTAGAATACTTATAATGTGAATGTAGAATACTAATAATGTAATGTTGTAAAACTCGTTGACAAATGCAGTCTGATGAACGACGAATCAGACGATGAAGACACCGACAAGCAAGCAGTCAACAGAAAAACCGAAACATCGAGTAGCAGAAAGTGGAGCAGTGGTGATGATGATGATGATGACAGTGACGGGGAGAAACTTATAATTAACGAAGACCACCAACCGAGCAACTTAGAAAATATTTCCGACGTCGAACCTGATGAGGACCGATTGATGGGGGAGAGACGTGTCGAGATGACATCACTGAATGATGACAGGTTGCATGTGTTTGATTAATTAATGTTATTTGAATGTTTAATCAATGAATGTTATTTTAATGTTTAATTAATGAATGTTATTTTAATGTTTAATCATTGAATGTTATTTTAATGTTTAATTAATGAATGTTATTTTAATGTTTATTCAATGAATGTTATTTTAATGTTTAATTAATAAATGTTATTTTAATGTTTAATTAATGAATGTTATTTTAATGTTTAATTAATGAATGTCATTTTAATGTTTAATTCATGTTATTTTAATGTTTAATTAATGAATGTTATTTCAATGTTTAATTAATGAATGTCATTTTAAAGTTTAATCATTGAATGTCATTTTAATGTGTTACAGTAGTAGTAATAATGATAGTTATTATTAATATCATTGTCAACACGAATGTTTAACTTATGAATATTATTTTAATGTGTTGTAATAGTTTTTGTCGACATTAATGTTTAGAAGGAATGCAGTTTAATGAAAAAATGATATTATTAGTATTATTATTATTGTTATTATTGTTGTTGTTGTTAATAATAGTTTTGATGATTGTAGTAGTGATGATGATGACGACGTTAAAGAAAAAAGTTACAATCGTCCGTCCGACGCCCTCAAAAGAGTCACACGCGTCATCGATTCAGACGATGATGATGATGATGACGGAGACGGTCGAAATAATGTCACAATGTCAGATGCTAAAAGTAAGTTGAAAATGTTTTATGTTTTTATTAATTTTTTTCATGTTTAAATTAATGATAACTTATTTAATATAATCGGAAGGTGCCGATGACATGAGGAGAGCGTCAAAGAAAAGACCTCTTGCAATCTCAGACGATGATGATGATGATGATGGAGGTGGTGGTGATAATGAAGCCTCACTTCTTATTAATGGCTCCAAATCAAATGTTATCAGTGATGATGATGATGATGAAAACTTCGGAAAGGTTGTACGTAAACCCAAAAGAGCTAAACTTATTGATAGCGATGATGATGATGCATGAATGAATGAATTGGAGGAACGGAAAAGATAACATTGTAAAAAATTTTGGTTTATTTTGGAAGCTTTTTTTTATATAGAAAATGTGACTTAGTTAATTGTATGACTAATCAATATAATTGTTTTTGTGCTGCTATGATGGAGTAGAAGTTTTGCTGGTTGAAAGGATCAGCTGATTGAAAGTATATTCTTTTGGCCATGTGTTATGTACTGTTGAAAATGTGACCATCCAAAACGACAATTTTTAACTTTGAAAAAATGTCAAGACAGAAAAGATCTAAGGTTTTCCACGTTGATGAGACATCCGGTCTGAATTAGTCCGATCAGGGGCTAGCCATCGTCTTTTGACTCAACTACTTTTGTCTCCCCTTCTGACTCACGCGACCAGAACTCACTTGCGGAGAATAGATGGCTTGGTAACGCAGGAGCATCAATTTCAATCAATCAAGATCCAATTTGCTCAATTCTACACAACGCTGACTCTATTTAGTTTTTTTTCTTTCCCCATGAATATTCAAAATACTATACAAAATACGAAAAATAGTTTTTATTTCATCACCAGAGCGTCACGTCACTTAATTCGTCTCAAATAAATAAATAAAACGAGTTAATTATTTTTTAATTTGTACGTTGTACTTCTTCCACAAACCAAAATAGATCCTTATGTGAAGACAATACGGAACTATTTTGTTTTGGCATTTAACTCAGGCTAGTTTATTAAATGTTGAAAAACTATCATAAGACTTTTTAGAAATGGGACTTAACTGTCGTCGCGAAGAATACATCGCAACTATCTTGCTATCATCTTTTTTACTGACTGTTGCGACTAATGGTAATGGAACAGGCAGGTATATTATTTATTAATGTTTGAGAAATGTCAACCATTGCCCGTAGCTAGAAAGAGCATTTTTTATTCTTTAAAATGTTTTAGAAGCGAATAAAGTAAATTTATTAAAATTATTTTAACGTTATTTTTCGCCCATACACGAGCGTACCTAAAGTTAGCGTTTTTGCTAGGGAGAGAATACTAAGCAGCAAAACTCAGAACTAGTGGAAGACTGATGCAATGGTGTGGAACCAGTTAAAGGGGTCAAGGTTTTAGGGGAAAGTACCAGCAAATCGCTTGTTTATATAACATTTTCTTTCACAGAAAAAAATGGCCGCTGGTCTATTCAGTAAGTGGCACTCAGAAATGAATCTACTTTATATAAGTGATGATAATAATGCCTAATGATGTTATGATTAATGACATGAGGATAAGTGATCAGGGATGCAGCCAGAATTTTTTTTCGGGGGGGGGGGGGGCGGGGAGAGAAACTAATTAGTAAGGAGTTTTACTGAGAAATTTACGACCCACAAAAGTCAAAGCTTAACGACAGTTTCAGCAATAATTAGTAATAAAAAACCATAAGACATTTAATTTAGATCAGTAAATTACATTATGAAACTTAGCCGACGTTTTTTTCTGCATAAAAATGTCAATGACGGTTTCTTCATTAATGTTAAAGTCGCGATTGATAGTCATCTGGGCAAGCCCGTTCAACCTTGTCTGGCCCATTGTGGTGCGTAGATAAGATTTGAGTCTGCGCAAAATTGAGATGGATCTCTGCTGCCGCGAAAGAAAGGGACAACGTGATAAAGAGTTTCAGCAGCATATTTTTTTGCGGGTAGATGGAATCTTGACAATGTTGTAGAACATCAACTGCGGTATGTGGCCGCCCTGCCAATCAGACATTCGACCATTTGGCTTTTCAGCGGAAGTACCACGAACAGCAGATGTGTGACCAAGGTCGCATGCGTAGTACTTGAGTGTCTCTTCTAGATCAATGAAAGATCCTTGGTCAAAAAACCTTCAAAGCAGATGTCGGGTCGGGTCAGAATTTCTGGCGGGTCGGGTCTTCAAAACTGGACTCATGGGCAACTCTGACCCTAACATTTTTGATAATCTATTAAATATTTAATTTGCAAAATAATTATTAACTCAAATATGTCTCAAGACACACGGGCACGCGCGTCACATTAACATTAACATATGAAAGCTTTCGGGGGGGGGGGGGGGTGGGGATGGGTGCCCTGGCTGCGCTTATGTAAGTGATCAGATGTGTAGCCATAAATTTCTGACGGGTCTACATTTGCGACCATAGGGATACAAGCCGGGGGTGGGAGGGGTATCCCTCTAGAGTACTGCACGGACCGCTTAATTTTATAGACCTAAGTTCCCATACTGGGGCAGGTTGTCTCAAATTCAGGCTTCATATATTTTGATTTTTTACGCTAGTAAACAACATTTTTAATGTTTATGCTATGGTATTTATTTTAGAGTAATTAGACTAATTAACCTAACTTATGGACATCTTAGATTGTGATAACTTGTAATTTGATCTGTGCCCCTTCGTTGAAGTAAAACTTGAGACAACAAACCCCGTCTTCCCCTATATTTGTCTCACTTGAGTTTTCAGAATTTGAAGAAAAAATTATATGAACTATTTATACTTTTTGGTTTATATTGATGATACTAATGATAACGTAACTTGCAACTGTTAAACAGAAAAAGAAGATGGTAATTTTGAAGGTGAGTTCTCGTTTTTATATCTTTTATATTAACTTCACCGTCCATGCTAGTTTTGCAAACCAGTCCCAAGCCTGGAGAAAGGAGGAGGGAAAAGTTAAAAGGATCAAATTTTGATCCGCGACAGGAAGTACCTAGGTACTTCTAAAATACAGCCATTACAGTTTTAAAACACCTGGTGTAAAGGACTACAAACTATTATAAAAAAAATTGCTTGCTTATTGAGCCATACGTTGGGACCCTATACTAAAGAAAACCAACTTTCCGTTGTTCAATCAAGTTGAAATTTATTTGGTGGGTTTATTTGTCGCTGCGGACTTTACATTTTAGTACATTTTCAGATTGGTCGAAATCTACGTAAATTATAGAATAAAATAGAAGTTTTTAAAATTAAAAAAAATTAAAAAATTTATGTAAAAAAACAAACCATCAATTTTTTTTTAAAGGCAATATTTAATTTTAAATTTAAAAAATGTGTTTATTTCATATTGACTCGAAAGTTTCTTAAATTTTCAATCTTCACATATTAAATATTTAAAAGACTGGTCAGTGTTTTCATATTTTATAGACTTACTATCATCAGCGAATGTGAATTTTAGTCATTTTCGAAAATTTATTTTTCAAAATTTCAAATTGCTATAACTTCTTAACGGTGCGTCCTAAAGCAAAAAGAAGCTCGTTTTTATGATCAAAACATGCACCTAAATTTTAGTCATTTTTGAAAAATTTGTTTTTTAAGATCTTAATGGAACTCGACCCGACGATTACCAAAATGAGGTCCTTTTTGCTCTAGGACGCTCCGTTTCGGATATACAGCAATTTAAATTTTTAAAAAATAAATTTTTCAAAGCCGAAAAACAACAAAACTTGCCCCGAGGATCACGAAAATAAGATCCTTTTTGCTCTAGGATGCTCCGTTTCGGAAATAAAGCGGTTTAAAATTTTGAAAAATAAAAGTTGTTAAAACTAAAAAATTGTATTGGATCCTAATAGAACTTGCTCCAAGGATCACGAAAATGAGGCCCATTAGCTTTATGACGCTCCGTTTCGGAGATAGAGCTGTTTAAAATTTTGAAAAATAAAAGTTATCAAAACTGAAAAATCAGGTTAGATCCAGATAGAACACGTCCCGAGGATTACGAAAATGGGGTCCTTTTCGTTCTAGGACATTCCGTTTCGGAGATACAGCGGTTTAAAATTTTGAAAAATAAAAGTTGTAATAACTGAAAAATTGTATTTGATCCTAATAGAACTGGGCCCGAAGCTCACGAATTCAAGGTCCTTTTTGCTCTAGGACGCTTCGTTTCGGAAATACAGCGGTTTAAAGTTTTGAGTAATAAAAGTTGTCAAAACTAAAAAATTGTTCTATTTAGACGCACATGAATTTTAGTAATTTTCGAAAAAAGTGTCAAAACTTTAAATCACTGTAACTCCTTAACGGTGTCTCCTAGAGCGAAAAGAACCTTATTTTCGTAATCAGCGAATTAATTTCTATTAAGACGTCTCTGAATTTTAGTCATTTTCAAAAAAATATTTTTTAAAACTTTAAATTGCTGTAACTCCTTAGGAAAAAAGTTGTCCTAGAGGAAAAAAGACCTCAATTTCGTATCAGCACATGGAGTTCTATTCAGACGTTCCTGAATTTTGGCGATTATTGACAATTTATTTATGACGTACTTTATAACAGTTTCTAATTGATATACAATGAAAAACGTTGGGCAACATCAAAAATTTAGTAAGACAAATAGTTATAAAAATAATGCGCATAACGTTTTTAATTGTTTATAAATTAGAAATTGTTATAAAGTATATGTTACCATAATGTGACCGAGTTATTCAGAAATTCTGCCAGGCTCATAAGAATATTATTTTATACTTTGTAGGGCGCAAGAAAAACGTTGTGTTTTAGAAAAATATATTTTTTATGATGTAAAAATTATTTTCGTGATCGAGTTCTCTTAAGACGCAGCTGAATTTTGGGGATTTTCAAGAAAAAACATCAAAACTTTAAATCGCTATAAGGTCCTTTATTTTAGCAATCTTTGCGTTTTCAATTTTCGTAATTATAAAATATAAACATAATCTTGACTTATAAAAATTTCCCTGTTTTTCACATTCAAGTTGTGATTAGCCTAAATGTAAAATCAACATTTACGTAGATTTGGACATGTTTTTCTAGTTTGAAATTTTTTTCCTCATTTTCCGGAGTTTTTTTTCTTCAAATAATAGAATTTCTCGTAACGGCTGACGGAAGAATTTCTTCATTGTACATCGACGAGGTGAAGATTTCGCACGAACGACTCCAGAATAGACTGACTTGGAAGAAAGCTGATGTCATTGACGTTCAAAAGATGACGCTAGTCATTGCTGTCAAAGTGTCAAAAAAAGCTGCTGCGACTAATAACTTCATCGAAAGAAAGGGTTTCATGAGCTGGTCAAAAAGCGGTCTCTATAAAACCGATCATAGGTTAAGTTGGAATTACATGCATTATTACTGCAGATTTATGTCTTTTCATTATGTATAATTAGAATTAGATGCATTTTTATTAAAAATTTATACACGCTAGCTCGTTGACAATAATCAAGTATAGTTGTTCTGTAATTTAATTTTGTTTCAATTTTTTGCATAATTCAATCATTTAAAGGTGGCGTTGCACTGAATCCGACCCCGGAGAAGACTGGTACAGAAAAAGCTACAACTACTCGACATGGATTTCACCCATGGTTGTCAGTCAAAACGTTGAAACACCCAACAGGCTTCTGAACAGATGGCCTTATAAGGTTTATGGCATCGGAGTTGATGCTTTCTGGGTTTGGCCAAACACCACAACAAGCAATGAGGAATTTGGTGGGACGATCTATTGTAGGCTTGATTTGGGTTGGTACTTGTTGCTCAAAATAAAGTTAAACTATTTTCTTAAGAAAATCCCACTCTTACAATTTCCAATTACAGTTTTTAGCTCCATGCTCAAATAATAGAACGATTTTGATTTCAACTAGCGGACTGTCATAATATGACTAATGATCCTGTCTAGTTTGATTGATTCCAATTTGTTGCGGTAGTTTAGTGAAGTTCTATACTTAATTGTAACCATTTTTTTGAACTGACAAAACCATCCATTTTTATGAGACGTGTTGAGTTAAGTGCACATGGTATATAAATAAGTGATAAGAAAAATCTGTTACGTATTGGGAGTAAAAATATTGAATTTGAAAAATTTGAAAAAATTTATTTGGTTATTTAAACCAAAATAAGTGCAATTACATCTATTTATATAAATCTATAGAAAAATACTTTAGTTTTAAAACTAAACATTTATTTTTTTACAGATGAATTTGCGTACAGTGAGTCATATTCATATTTGGTTTTAATTTTTTATAAGCGTGCTGTTATTTGTGATGAAAACCAGCCAAAAAATAAACTAAGCGTATAATAAGAACCTATTCGTGAAAGTTTAATAACGCCAGAAAAATAGTGAAACAAATGCTGTGGAATGCATTTTCTTCAATTTTTTTTATCTTTTGAACTGTCGCAAGGATATCTTGATATAACTATTAGATTCACAACCTACTCTAGCAGTCCTAATGTTTTACCGCTTATTATATCATTATAATGAAGGAATTGATGTAACAATCTATAAAAACATCAATAATTATATCATACTTTTAAAAATCTGGATGTAACTATGATATAATTGGCTGACTTGCTTAGACCTGCTAGAGTAAGTTGTAGATCCAGTTCAGAGGTGTCCATGGAACAAATTTTCAGGACCCGACATGACCCGCTGAAAATTTGACCCGACCCTAATGTTTTATCGCTTATTATATTAATTTGGTGACCCGACCCGACCCATATGGGTCGGACCCAACCGATGACAATCCTTCAATTTGGCGACCCGACTTAACCCAACCTTACCAGTACCTATTAAATTTATTCATTTTTTTTCTAATCGGTTATTTAGAAAAAAATTTAAATTTTGCAATTGTCCAGCTTGCAGTCCCCTCCCCATCTCACAATCTCTAAAGATTCTACTTTTGCAGCTGATAGTCGGGAACGGAGATCTGTGATTGTATATATGCGAGTGTGTGTTTGAGTGTATACAATTGGTACATTTTTTTAGTTCATTAAAGACTTGACCGGACTCGACCTCGCTCAACCTGACCCGATCCGACCCGGTTTTCTTGACCCGACCCGACCCATGGAAAACTCTTATCCAGTTGTTATATCAAGATATCTTTGGACTGACATACATACATACAATCCCATTTGCATAATTAAAACAGTTTATTAGGATCAACGTTTATAACTTATATATACATAACAGCTATAAAACAGTTTAATAGATATAACTTTTAACAGTAGTTATTTAATAAGATTTTGGTTTGACATTTTATCCACAACTAGTTTCACTTAATCACATTTAATTAAATTATTTCAATCATCCATTCATTTTCATTTGATTTTATTCGTTTAACAGAAGGGCCTCCTGATCCTAGGATCTTAGGAATGCACCCGGGCTTGTTTGTCACCCTCACTATTATTGTTCTGGCTGGAATTTTCTTCATTCTTTTTCTTCTCACAACTCGTTGCACACGTGGGTTTATTGCATACAACCATACTATTGCATACAATATGGGTTTTTGATATAATTATTCGTTATTGTACGGGGGTTATATACAACAATTGGTTATAATATGGGTTTTTGATACAATTATTGGTTATCATATGGGGGTTTTATATATCTTCTGGCTATAATATAGGTTTTTATACAACAGTTGGTTATCATATGGGTTTTTTACAACTACATTTTAAAACATTTGGTTGAAAAAATAGTATGGAACAATTGTATGCAACCTTGTTCATTAAATGGGCTATTTATACAACTATTAGCTGTGTTACCGTTGCCGGTGTTTTTAGAGGTTTTTTTTATCGTTTTTCATTCTTGCTTCCCCGCTTGCTTCCCACTCCAGATCGCTCTTTTTTCCTTTTTGCTCTCCCTCTTCTTCTAACTTTATTGTTCGCTTTTCCACTCCTGGTCTCTTTTCTGTTCACTTGTGCTCTTCCGTTTCCGCTCATTCTCCAGTTCCCTTTCCTGGTCGTTCTCCTCTTTCCGTTTCAGCTCGCTCTCCCGTTCCCGCTCGCTTTGTGACCAATTTTAATTTTTTCCACTAAAACCTTCCTCTACTGACTTTCAATGTTGTGTGAAAATTTCATTACGATCGGATGAATAGTATAGCAATGCATAAAGAACACACACACAAACATTCATATATATATATATATATATATATATATATATATATATATATATATATATATATATATATATATATATATATATATATATGAATATATATATATATATATATATATATATATATATGAATATATATATATGAATATATATATATATATATATATATATATATATATATATATATATATATATATATATATATATATATATATAAAGTGGCACTCAAAAATGAATCCACTTTAATTTTTATAGTATTAATAGTGATACCAATAAATTAATTAGAACACCTAGCCATAGCAGAATATAAATAAATGACACATTTTTGTTGATTTAATTTACAGGTTCACTAAAGAGAACTGAAAGATTTTCGTTTGTTTCTGCGGCTTCCAGTGTTTCTTCATTATGATGTCTTCTGCAGATTTGTTAACTTGTTCACGCCAATGAAATCATGAGAAAAAAGTTATTCGCTGATTGATGATTTTCCATTTAGTAAAAATGAAATGTACTAACTCTCCATGGATATAAATAATAAAAAAATAGAAAAATTAAAAAATGTTATTTAACTAATTTTTGGGTATAATCAAAAACAAAATTGAAACCATAAACCGCAAATAAAAAACATCATAATCAATCACTGCAAAACTGTATTTTTATTAAAAATTATTCATTAAATAAAAAATTTATGAAAACAGTCAAAATTTCGAAAATACAAACAACTGTAAATGGCAGCTTGTAGAAGTTCAATTCCTTTTCCTAGATAGACGCACTTTCGTTTCGATGACAGCCTTATAAGCAATAACATGCTCTCAGACCAGCAAAGTAGATAGTTTTGTTTTCCTTTTGTTTCTTTTTTTTTGTTTTTAAAATTACTGTTCAAAAAAGCGAAAGATCATAAGAGCGAATTAATAATGCTTCAAAGCAATGACAACTCTGAGAGGAGAAAACTATTATAAAAAAAACAACAATAAGTGTTAGGAAATATTGCAGGTTTGACTTCGTAGCACTTTTGGTTACGTTATTTTCTCACTCTTTCTAAAAACATTTCTATGACTTTTACTTGCAAATTGTATGCAAACAATTATTACAATTAATTATTTATTTGACTTATAAAAATTTTGCCCTTCAACTTTTATAATCCGAATGTAATGACTAATGAGCTCATAAATATTTCCAAAAAAACACATTTATCATACAATTTTTTTAGTTCAATCCAATGTTATTTTCAAGTTCTGGATTATAGATATACTAGAGACAGTTTTTTAAATTACCTTATATATAATTTTGAAATTCTAAAGCTCCTAGCATGGTTACACTGTTATAACATACATACATACATACATACATACATACATACATACATACATACATACATACATACATACATACATACATACATACATACATACATACATACATACATACATACATACATACATACATACATACATACATACATACATAAATACATACATACATACATACATACATACATACATACATACATACATACATACATACATACATACATACATACATACATACATACATACATACATACATACATACATACATACATACATACATACATACATACATACATACATACATACATACATACATACATACATACATACATACATACATACATACATACATACATACATACATACATACATACATACATACATACATACATACATACATACATACATACATACATACATACATACATACATACATACATACATACATACATACATACATACATACATACATACATACATACATACATACATACATACATACATACATACATACATACATACATACATACATACATAAATACATACATACATACATACATACATACATACATACATACAAACATACATACATACATACATACATACATACATACATACATACATACATACATACATACATACATACATACATACATACATACATACATACATACATACATACATACATACATACATACATACATACATACATACATACATACATACATACATACATACATACATACATACATACATACATACATACATACATACATACATACATACATACATACATACATACATACATACATACATACATACATACATACATACATACATACATACATACATACATACATACATACATACATACATACATACATACATACATACATACATACATACATACATACATACATACATACATACATACATACATACATACATACATACATACATACATACATACATACATACATACATACATACATACATACATACATACCTACATACATACATACATACATACATACATACATACATACATACACACCGACATCCGAAATTATGTATGTTGATATCTTTAATAGTTCATAGTCCTTTACACCATATATATATATATAAGCATGTAGCATATATAAGAATAAACGGAATTACACAACGGTTCTTACCGACATGGAGCTTTTATGTGTATGGTTGTTCACTGTAGCGTCTCTTCTTCCTTTATTATTTGCTAAAGAAGACACTCAACGTGAACGCAGATTCAAAACTAAGAATGGGAATCCTTCATTTTGCGTTGTCAGTGGAAAGAATCAAATTTCACTAGCGAGATCTTCTTTAAATTGTGCTCATCTCTGTCTGTCCAAGAAAAATTTTATATGCGTTAGTTTTCAGTACGATGACGTTACAAAACAGTGTGAGCTTCTAACAACATGGGATCATATAAGTGCAGTACAGTCTACTCAAAGCAGTTGCAAGACATATCAACAAACAGGTAACTTTAACTAGCTAATATTAACATATTATTAATACGGGTCAATAAATAATGTTTAACATCATCCATTTAATAAGATAAATTAAAAACTAAGTGTTGTAGTTGAAGACATCTGCAGCAATGGATTCATTTATTTGCCATTGGCTGGAAGTTGTTACAAACTTGAAATTGGAGCCTGGAATTGGACAGAAGCTAGGACTCATTGCAATCAGTTTGATGTTAGTTAAAAAAGTTAAACTTATAACGCTTTGAAGACTATTTTTACAAGGCTTATATTAACTTGCAACGTTGTTTGTTTGTATGTAATTTGTTTGTTATTTCAGCGCAAACGTTGTTTTTGAAAACACCGCGTCGTCCGATCAACGAAATTAAGCAACGTTGAGCTCGGTTAGTACTTCGATGGGTGACATTAAATACATTATTCCGTTTTTAAATTTTTTTTAAAACTTAAAATTTAAAAATACATTTTCCCGTTTTTAGATTTAAAAAAATTTAAGCAGTAAAAAATAATGAAACATAATCAAGATCGCTCCAGCGGTTCAGATTTCTATGAAAGACAGACAGACATACTCACAAATATATATATATATATATATATATATATATATATATATATATATATATATATATATATATATATATATATATATATATATATATATATATATATATATATATATATATATATATATATATATATATATATATATATGTAATATAGATATTTTTTTAAATACCACGTTTTTCAAATTCACTAAAAAGAAGAAAATAAAATATGTAAAAAATCTTTTTAAAATATCACGTTTTTGTGAACTAAATGCTTTAATATGGTTATTATGATGATTGTCTGTCCCTTATAGTTTCTGATTATATGTTTTGAAGCCTACGTGCCTTACCCACTGCAAGCCATCTTAAAAGTTAGGCTCTGACATTGAAGAAGTGTTCAGTCTTGCTTGTCTTATTCTTAGTATTGAAGATATTTTGCTTCCGATTGTGTCTTCAGGTCAATTAAAAAAAGAAAAGAAAAGCCATATTTCTTTCGTATCTTCACTGCTGAGCATTCTTTTGCTAAACGCTCTTTTCCTACTCTGGCCTTTTTCTTTGGAACTCATTTCTTACTTCTCTTACAAACTCTATTTTTTTCACTGTTTTCCGTCGTGGACTTAAAACATATCTGTTTAATTAGTTTATGTCCGAGCGCTATTGAACGCCACGGAAATAACGTTATAAAAATATAATTTGATTGATTGAGACAAGTGATGGATCTCACCAACTCTAACATCTAAAAATATAACAGTAATTGGTTGAATTGGAAGTCAAGAGTTTGTATACTACTATGCGGAATTACTGATGCAATAGATGTGGTGGAGGGCAAACTAAGAAAACCAGATGAACTAAAGGAAAGTGCAAACGAACACCAAATAGCAAGGTGTCAAACTGTTTTGAACAGATTTAATAAAACAGATTGTAATACTATGATGCTCTATCAAACAATATGACTGATGAAACTTATGACTGCCTATGAGCAAGCTTGTTAGTTAAATAATGATAGAGATGTTTTGTTAGAGCTTCATTGATTGTATGATGATGTACATGAAGATCGAGCATACAATTTGTGTATAATTGCAGCTATAAGATAAATGAAAATGATGACGTTGTTTCTTTGTTACCAAGTTTTTGTTGTTGCAAGTTTTTGCAGAAGCTGAAAAATCAGAAACAAAACAAAATTGGATTAATATTAAAATTTAATTACTGTAAAGCACCAGGAGACATTGTCAGAAATTATGAAAAATGGCATTCTGATGGCAAACCACCAAAACTGAGAAATAGCAATCATGGCAAAGTCAAAAAAGATCCAATGGTTGTAATTGAATTAAATGTTTTTGTTGAGTCAGAACATACCGATGAATGTTTTTTTGCAATAGTGCAACGTGCCATCTGACATTTAGAAAAAACATTTCAGAGTTTTGACAGATTTTCTCAACTGAAGAAATGGCATATTCCAAATAAAGATACTGTAGATGTTGTCGGAAAATGTGTTGTTTTACCTCAAGTGAAAGTAAATAACTGAAAAATTTACTAATGTTTGGTATGTACCAAAAGTTAGAAATAATTGTTTTCAGTAGTTGCAGCACAAAATAAAAACAGAAATAGTTTCCACTTTAAGAAGTTGTCATTTAATTATCAATAACAAAAAAAAAACGTTGTTGGAAAGAGAGACAGTAATGAAGGTTTCTTCAAACTCACAGCCAAAACTGTTCGACCATTTAATTCTAATGCCAAAGTAAATTTTTGTTAGTGATAAAGATGCATTACAGTTATATCATAAACAAATGGGACATCAAAGCAAGAAACTAAATACTAAAACTACGAAGGATATTCTCGTTGGATATGAAGGTGATAACGGCTACAGAATTTTTGGTCGACAAGGAAAATAAAATGTATCGATCAAGAAACGTTTTTGACGAAAAAGTTATCAAGTCAAATTTTATTGATTTACAAAAAATTTTTTTCCTGGAAATGCTATTTCAGTCGGTGAAGAAACCAAAAATGTAAGAAAAAAATTTTCGAACAAAGAAAATTTTAAAGATATTCCCAGTAGTGGTTCTGTTTCGACTGACGAAGAAAATGAACCTGATTGTTGTAACCAGAAGACCGAAGGTATAGTTTTGCGTTACAGGAAGATTATTCAGACATTCGTTATGATGATTTTATTATGATAGCACTGTGTGAAGTATGTAAACCGGAGAGCTATGAAGATACCATTCACAGTTTTCGAGACATATTTGAGTTAACAATTATTTTGCAAATTAAATATTTAATAAGTTATCAAAAATTTTAGGGTGAGAGTTGTCCATGGGCCTATTTTTGAAAACCCGACCCACCAGAAAATCTGACCCGACCCAATCTATTTTTCTTTTTTCTTTTGTGACCCGACCCACCTGTTTTTGACCCGACCTGACCCACTTTGCCTAGGACCAAATTGGCAAAACGGCCACATACCGCAGTTGATGCTCTGCAACATTGTCAATATTCCATCTACCCACAAATACATACGCTGCTGAAACTCTTCACCACTTGCCCCTTTCTTCCGCGACAGCCGAGAGATCGTTCTCAACTATGCGCAGACAATGGGCCAGACAAGACTGAATGGATTTGACCAGATGACTATCAATCGCAACCTTAACATTAATGAAGAAACCGTCATCGACCATTTTTTGATAAAAAACGTCGGCTGAATTTCATATTGTAATTTACTGTTCTAAATTAACGGTCTTATGGTTTGTTATATCTAATTATTGCTAAAACTGTTGTTAAGCCATGGGTTGTAAATTTCTCAGTAAAACTCCTTACTAATTAGTTTTCCCCCCGGGCCCCCCAAATTTTTTTTGCGGAACCCCTACATACACACACACACAAACAGAGATTGTAATAAAAGTTTGTAAAAAAGATAAAAAGGACTTAAGAACAGAAAGAAACTTAAATGTATATAAAGATAGGTTCATTAAATCTAATAAGATTGGATAAAAAAAAATTTTAACGATTGGATTGGGAATAAGATTCAAAAAACAAGTAGAAGAGGACATAGAGTTAATAATTTTAGTATGATAATCAAGTGTAATAGGAGAAAAAAAAGTAAAAGTTTTTGTTGAGAATTTAAAAAAATAGAAATTTGACAATTTTTATAAGATCCAATATTATTAATTTTAACAGTTAGAAGGTTGTGATAGTCGTGAAGGAAAAAATGAAAAAATTTGTTATGAAGAAGTTTAGACAAGGAAGACTATCTATTTTAATCTTTTATATTAATTTTACTTTTCTGTCTGTCTGTCTGTCTGATTGAACACAAACCTATTTAACGTCATCCAATCTATCTGAAACTTTGCCCATAGTCTCGTAAACACCATAATATAATTTTGAGATAATCACTCTAAAAAAAACTTTTATTTTGAAAGCTTTTCTGAAAAATCTAATCGTTAGTCGGTGACGTTTATACAAAGCGTCATTGTTTAATTCATTGGAACACAAGAAATTTTGAAGTCAACTTTTAACAATTTCCCGTATTCCTATCGATCTGAAGCTTTTTACACACTTTTACTTAACTTGACTTCTCTGTCTGTCTATCTGTCTGTCGTCAAATTTTTCAATCGGTTTTAAACTAACTTCCCGATGAGCTAGAGACTTCAAAAATTTAAAATTACCTCCGAACTAATTAATAATGCATTCTATCAAATTTTCGGATCGATTGGACAAAATTTAATAAAATAATTATTTGTGATATTTTCGTCGAATTATTTATTGTCTATGCTAATTTGCTTGTTGTTTATGTAACAGAATGTGGCTTACACAATCGATTATATAAAAGTGTGTTTTTAAAAACTTTGTTTTTTGATTCACTTGTTTAGAAACTTTTATTTAGGTTACAATTTCTGTTTGTGTGTATGTGTGTGTGTTTGTGTGTTTGTGTGTGGCTTTCCCTGTATACAAATCTTGCAAGTAAAATTTAACCAGCTTTTTGCCTAGCTAGGAAGCTGAAACTTTCAGCATAGCTTTATATTGGATGACAATACATTATTCAATTAAAAATAAAACTACTTAATTTGCACATCTTTCGTATTTGTAAATTGAAATTTTTTGAAAAAATAAAACTTGCGTTGAAAAACTTGTTTTTTCCTTTACTTGTTTTACGTCAATTCTATATTTCATAGATATACAATTTTTTTTATATTTTATGATGGAATATATTTTATATCAATTTTATTAAAATGATAATCAGTTTTTTTTTCAGGATTGCAGATATCAATTTCACACTGAAATAATTTTTTTATTTATATATTATTTAGAATACTGTATTCCATGTCTATATATACTATAAACTTATATCTTTCTATTTCAAATAAATAAATGATTTTCAATTTTAAATAAGTATTTGTATTAAATTTCATATTGATGTGCTTAACTTAATAATTATTTTAAATTATTTAAATTATTCTATTAATATCTTTATAACAAAAAATTATTGCACTTTTTCGCTAGCAGCAGTTTCAGCACAGAAAACTCGTATGCGGCTCGCGAAACACGGCTTGGCCATTCCTGAATACGCATGTGCAATGATAGCATAAGGGTTTAGGAAACTTATTAATGCAATCAAAGCAACATGCTATTCGAGTGTGCATTATTAAAAAAGTAATTTTTGAAAATTAAACAAAACTTTTAAAAAATTATTTTAAACATTTAAAAAATTATTTTAAACATTTAAAAAATTATTTTAAACATTTAAAAATTTTTTTAAACATTTAACAAATTATTTTAAACATTTAAAAAAATATTTTAAACATTTAAAAAATTATTTTAAACATTTAAAAAATTATTTTAAACATTTAAAAAATTATTTTAAACATTTAAAAATTATTTTAAACATTTAAAAATTATTTTAAACATTTAAAAAATTATTTTAAACATTTATTTATTAAAACTAATTAAAACAAGCAAAAATATAACAAAACATTTTAATTTTTTTATAACATAGTGTAATAGCAAAATTAAAAATATTTGAGTTTCTAGATATTTTAGAAAATATAAACCACGCAACGTAATTATGCAACACCATCACGGTTTCGTTCTCAGAATTACGCACAAATCTCAAAATTTTCTCAAACAGTTGCACTGAATAAAACAAAAATTTGAGCCATGATAAAAAACAATTGACTACTATACTTTTAAACGCAGCAATTCAAGAAAATTTCTTTTCCGGCCATTATGACAAGCAAGGACAAAACCACAGCTGTTGGAAACTACGTGGATTCTTTGAAATCAAGTTTTTGATTTTTTTAAATAAAAAATTTAAAAATTGAAATGACTGATAATTTAAACAAATTTACAAATTTGTTCCAACAGATCCAAGCGTTTTGAGTACTTGTTTTCAATCAGGATGGAACAAAGCACGCATCTGGATTGGTGGAATTCAAACATCTCTCAACAGCTCCATCTTCGCTTGGCAGCCATTTAAAAACTCTACTTGGATTCCTATAAACTACACGTTCTGGTTCACTAGCCAGCCTGATAATTTGGCCACTGAAGCATGCTTACATTTTGTACTGGATTACAGTTGGAATAATATACCATGTTCGGAAAAGTATTGTGTTCTATGCGAGATGATTGTGAAAGAATAAAATTGAATATTAGGCAGAGCAGGCACTAAAAATAATCTTGTTTTAATTTTTACGTAACATTATGTGCCATTTTAAAACAATGAGCTATTTGGTAAAAAAAAAACTAGTGGATTTGGACTTTTACAAGAAATATAAAACAGCTTTAAATATTTTTATTTGAAATTTAGTAATATTTTATTCAATAAAGTCGCTTTAGTGGTATATTGTTACTTTCAGATAATTTAATACAATAGATATGTGATTTTTAACAGACCTATTTTTATAAGTAAACGCATATAAAGCTGCTTATACAGATGTATTTATAAAAATATAACGAAATATAAACAACCTATGTTATCGATAATAAGCCGGCTGTCCAAGCACCAAAATTATTATTTGTTCTAAATACTCAGCAATACTAAATACTAAATACTCTGGATATCAGCTACGAGTAAAAAAATCAAAGTGATTCAATTAATCATTTTTTTGAGGTCAACATGAAAACAGAACAACATAGAAATAAAAGTTACTTGAGCCTATCTGCATATAAAACCCTTAATAATTAATGAAAATCTTCATCCACATTTATGCTTTTAATATAGTAAGATAAAGCTGTGTATATGGCATTTTTATGCGATTACTAGTAGAGTACCCGGCGTTGCCCGGGGTGTTTAGAGGTTTTTCTATCGATTTTCTTTTTTGCTCCGGTTCCTTCTTTGCTTGCTACCCCGCTCCCGGTTGCTTTACCGTTCTCACTCATTTTACAGTTTCCGTTTCCGCTCGCTCTTTTGCTCCGCTTATTTTATGACCGATTTCAATTTTTTTAACAACAACCTTTCCCCGTTGACTCTCTCAAGGTTGTATAAAATTTTACAACTATAAAATTTTATACAACTATACTAACGGTGTAACCCGACATTGCCCAAGGTCTTAGAGGTGTTTTTTATTGTTTTTCTCTTTTGCTTCACCGCTTGTTTTCCCATTCCCGATCGCTCTCTTTTTTTTGCTTTTCTGCTTCCTCTTACTTTCCCGCTCGCTCTTCCGCTCCTGGTCTTTCTTTGTTCCCGCTTGCTTTTCTGTTTTCATTTCCGCTTATTCTCCAGTTTCCGCTCCCGTTCGCATTGTGACCGATATCATTTTTTTTTACAAAAACCTCCCTCTACTGACTTTCAATGTTGTGTGAAAATTTCATTACGATCGGATGAATGGTGTAGCAATGCATAAATAACACACACAAACATTCATTTTATATATATATAAAAAAAAACTTAATTAAAAAATTTTTTCAAAGAAAACTTTTCCGATTTTGACGCATTGTGAAGGAGCATTTTTCAATAAAAGTGTTTTATGATCAGATTTAAAAAACTGTTGTGGTAGTGATGATGATGATGAAAAACAACAGTGATAATAATTATATAAATAGAGATAGCCCGTCTAAAATGGCGGATTTTTTAAATATCATTTGTTATTTTGCAATTAAAACGATACGTAACAGCGTTTCGCGAAGTTATAACATACATACACATACATACATACACATACGTACGCACGTACATGCATACATACATACATACATACATAAGTAGATAGGTACATACGTACATACATACATACATTCATATACATACATACATACACAAATACATTGGAAATTATGTATATTTATTATGATGATGATAATAGTATCAATAGTGAAACCAATAAATTAATTAGAACACCTAGCCATAGCAGAATAGAAATAAATGACACATTTTTGTTGATTTAATTTACAGGTTCACTAAAGAGAACTGAAAGATTTTCGTTTGTTTCTGCGGCTTCCAGTGTTTCTTCATTATGATGTCTTCTGCAGATTTGTTAACTTGTTCACGCCAATGAAATCATGAGAAAAAAGTTATTCGCTGATTGATGATTTTCCATTTAGTAAAAATGAAATGTACTAACTCTCCATGGATATAAATAATAAAAAAATAGAAAAATTAAAAAATGTTATTTAACTAATTTTTGGGTATAATCAAAAACAAAATTGAAACCATAAACCGCAAATAAAAAACATCATAATCAATCACTGCAAAACTGTGTTTTTATTAAAAATCATTCATTAAATTAAAAATTTATGGAAACAGTCAAAATTTCGAAAATACAAACAACTGTAAATGGCAGTTTGTAGAAGTTCAATTCCTTTTCCTAGATAGACGCACTTTCGTTTCGATGACAGTCTTATAAGCAATAACATGTTCTCAGACCAGCAAAGTAGATAGTTTGTTAAAATCCACAATTTTACTTTTTGTCTTTGATGCAGGATTGGATTTTAAGAGTACATTTAGTTTTTCTTTTGTTTCTTCCAATTCGCGTTTTACCAGCACACCTGTACTTATTATTGGGTGTTATTTAACAAAATTACAGTTCAAAAAAGCGAAAGATCATAAGAGCGAATTAATAATGCTTCAAAGCAATGACAACTCTGAGAGGAGAAAACTATTATAAAAAACAACAATAAGTGTTAGGAAATATTGCAGGTTTGACTTCGTAGCACTTTTGGTTACGTTATTTTCTCACTCTTTCTAAAAAAATTTCTATGACTTTTACTTGCAAATTGTATGCAAACAATTATTACAATTAATTATTTATTTGAGTTATAAAAATTTTGTCCTTCAAATTTTATAATCCGAATGTGATGACTAATGAGCTCATAAATATTTCCAAAAAAACACATTTATCATACAATTTTTTTTTAGTTCAATCCAATGTTATTTTCAAGTTCTGGATTATAGATATACCAGAGACAGTTTTTTAAATTGCCTTATATATAATTTTGAAATTCTAGAGCTCCTAGCATGGTTACACTGTTATAACATACATACATACATACATACATACATACATACATACATACATACATACATACATACATACATACATACATACATACATACATACATACATACATACATACATACATACATACATACATACATACATACATACATACATACATACATACATACATACATACATACATACATACATACATACATACATACATACATACATACATACATACATACATACATACATACATACATACATACATACATACATACATACATACATACATACATACATACATACATGCATACATACATACACACCGACATCCGAAATTATGTATGTTGATATCTTTAATAGTTCATAGTCCTTTACACCAGGTATTTTAAGACTCAAATAGCAGTATGTAGGAAATACCAGTCGCGAATCGAGATTTGATCATTTTATCTTTCCCTCCTCTTTAATCCATGCTTGATACTGGGTCGCAAAGCAAGGCGTATATATACATATATATATATATATATATATATATATATATATATATATATATATATATATATATATATGATGCATGTAGCATATATAAGAATAAACGGAATTACACAACGGTTCTTACAGACATGGAGCTTTTATGTGTATGGTTGTTCACTGTAGCGTCTCTTCTTCCTTTATTATTTGCTAAAGAAGACACTCAACGTGAACGCAGATTCAAAACTAAGAATGGGAATCCTTTATTTTGCGTTGTCAGTGGAAAGAATCAAATTTTACTAGCAAGATCTTCTTTATCTTGTGCTCATCTCTGTCTGTCCAAGAAAGATTTTATATGCGTTAGATTTCAGTACGATGACGTTACAAAGCAGTGTGAACTTCTAACAACATGGGATCATATAAGTGCAGTGCGGTCCAATCAGAGCAGTTGCAAGACATATCAACAAACAGGTAACTTTAACTAGCTAATATTAACATATTATTAATACGGGTCAACAAATAATGCTTAACATCATCCATTTAATATGATAAATTAAAAACTAAGTGTTGTAGTTGAAGACATCTGCAGCAATGGATTCATTTATTTGCCATTGGCTGGAAGTTGTTACAAACTTGAAATTGGAGCGTGGAATTGGGAAAATGCCAGGACTCATTGCAATCAGTTTGATGTTAGTAAAAAAAGTTAAACTTATAACGCTTTGAAGACTATTTTTACAAGGCTTATATTAACTTGCAACGTTGTTTGTTTGTATGTAATTTGTTTGTTATTTCAGCGCAAATGTTGTTTTTGAAAACACCGCGTCGTCCGATCAACGAAGTTAAGCAACGTTGAGCTCGGTTAGTACTTCGATGGGTGACATTAAATATATTATTCCGTTTTTAAATTTTTTTAAAACTCAAAATTTAAAAGTACATTATTCCGTTTTAAAAATTTTTTTAAAACTTAAAATTTAAAAATACATTTTTCCGTTTTTAGATTTAAAAAAATTGAAGCAGTAAAAAATAATGAAACATAATCAAGATCGCTCCAGCGGTTCAGATTTCTATGAAAGACAGACAGACATACTCACAAACACATATATATATATATATATATATATATATATATATATATCTTTGAGACACGCTCTAAGAAACACTACTCGCCATTTGGCAGAAACAACTTTTCGAGCCAAATTCTCGACCTTTCGGCACAAAACTCTCTGTTCGAGACTACAATTAGCCAAAAACTTTTCCATTAAACTTTTATTGTCAGACCGACGGACCGTTTCAGCTATGTCAGCCATCCTCAGGGTCAAAAGTAAAACGAGAAAAGTAAACAAACAGAAAGAACCGAAATTGTCAAAGAATTAGCACACTAACAAAAGAAAAAACGAAAAAACACTCTACCTATCAAATCAAAAGAATATAAAATTTATACTATTGGAAATCAATTTTTGCGTTTTCGCTGTGTTATATTAGAAGAGACAAGAATTTCCTCAGATACATTACAATGAGATTCGTCAGGAGCAGCCTCAACAGCCAAAGTATTTGTGTCAGAGGACGAGTCAGAAGTATCATCATTTATGTTATCCTCGTCGTTAGAAGGAATACAGGGTAACCGATGCATATTGCTTTCTTTGACACCGAATAAATGGAGAATCTGTGGAAATTTATCAAATTGTTTATTAATTGCGGGTCTCATTAATAAGATATAGAGAGCCTCTTTAATTTTCAGCCGGAAAGAGTCGGATTCACTTGTTAAAATCGAAACACCTTCTTCAAGTTCTTTTCGTGTTAGCTTTTTCAAATGAATACATTCATAATGATTAAGAATACTCCCAAACTGGAGATGCTTCGTGAGTCTCCTTGACAACGTAGTGGTAGTGTGACCAATGTATGTATCCACCTTACAATGTGGAATAGAACATTTGAAATGGTACACCACGTGACTTTGTTGCAACGGGTCAGTGATACTTGTTCTATCATTCTTGATGACCAAATTGAAAAGTTTCAAGTTTTTGTAATAAATATATAAACCCAGTTTATTCCTGACGGGGTCTATAACAGAAACTTCCTTTTTTATTATCTTCTTTATAATACTTTCATCAATTCTGTAATTGAGATTCATTTGATTTTTGTAGAACACGAGGAACTCCGTGTTATATATATATATATATATTTTTTTTAAATATCACATTTTTGTGAACTAAATGCTTTAATATGGTTATTATGATGATTGTCGGTCCCGTATAGTTTCTGATTATATGTTTTGAAGCCTTGGTTTACTATCAAAAGGGCGAAAACATAAGGGCGAAACTAAACGCGCTCTTTTTAACATTCGCCCTTTTTAGTTTTGCCCTTTTGTGTTCGCCCTTTTGTTTTCGCCCTTAAGTTTTCGCTCTTTTGATAGGATACCCGTGCCTTACCCACTGTAAGCCATCTTAAAAGTTAGGCTCTGACATTGAAGAAGTGTTCAGTCTTGCTTGTCTTATTCTTAGTATTGAAGATATTTTGCTTCCGATTGTGTCTTCAGGTCAATTAAAAAAAGAAAAGAAAAGCCATATTTCTTTCGTATCTTCACTGCTGAGCATTCTTTTGCTAAACGCTTTTTTTCCTACTCTGGCCATTTTCTTTGGAACTCTTTTCTTACTTCTCTTACTAACTCTATTTTTTCACTGTTTTCAGTCGTGGACTTAAAACATATCTGTTTAATTAGTTTATGTCCGAGGGCTATGGAACGCCACGGAAATAACGCTATAAAAATATAATTTGATTGATTGAGACAAGTGATGGATCTCACCAACTCTAACATCTAAAAAAATAACAGTAATTGGTTGAATTGGAAGTCAAGAGTTTGTATACTACTATGAGGAATTACTGATGCAATAGATGTGGTGGAGGGCAAACTAAGAAAACCAGATGAACTAAAGGAAGGTGCAAACGAAGACCAAATAGCAAGGTGTCAAACTGTTTTGAACAGATTTAATAAAACGGATTGTAATACTATGATGCTCTATCAACCAATATGACTGATGAAACTTATGATTGCCTATGAGCAAGTTTGTTAGTTAAATAATGATAAAAATGTTTTGTTAGAGCTTCATTGTTTGTATGATGATGTACATGAAGATCGAGCATACAATTTGTGTATAAGGTTTTTCAGCTATAAGATAAATGAAAATGATGACGTTGTTTCTTTGTTACCAAATTTTCTTTGTTACCAAATTTTTTTGTTGCAAGTTTTTGCAGAAGCTGAAAAATCAGAAACAAAACAAAAATTGGATTAATATTAAAATTTAATTACTGTAAAGCACCAGGAGACATTGTCAGAAATTATGAGAAATGGCATTCTGATGGCAAACCACCAAAACTGAGAAATAGCAATCATGGCAAAGTCAAAAAAGATACAATGGTTGTAATTGAATTAAATGTTTTTGTTGAGTCAGAACATGCCGATGAATGTTTTTTTTGCAATAGTGCAACGTGCCATCTGACATTTAGAAAAAAACATTTAAGAGTTTTGACAGATTTTCTCAACTGAAGAAATGGCATGTTCCAAATAAAGATACTGTAGATGTTGTTGGAAAATGTGTTGTTTTACCTCAAGTGAAAGTGAATAACTGTAAAACTTACTAATGTTTGGTATGTACCAAAAGTTAGAAATAATTGTTTTCAGTAGTTGCAGCACAAAATAAAAACAGAAATAGTTTCTGCTTCAAGAAGTTGTCATTTAATTATCAATAACAAAGAAAACGTTGTTGGAAAGAGAGACAGTAATGAAGGTTTCTTCAAACTCACAGCCAAAACTGTTCGACCATTTAATTCTAATGCCAAAGTAAATTTTTGTTAGTGATAAAGATGCATTACAGTTATATCATAAACAAATGGGACATCAAAACAAGAAACTAAATATTTAAACTACGAAGGGTATTCTCGTTGGATGTGAAGGTGATAACGGCTACAGAATTTTTGGTCGACAAGGAAATAAAATGTATCGATCAAGAAACGTTTTTGACGAAAAAGTTATCAAGTCAAATTTTATTGATTTACAAAAAATTTTTTCCTGGAAATGCTATTTCAGTCGGTGAAGAAACCAAAAATGTAAGAAAAAAATTTTCGAACAAAGAAAATTTTAAAGATATTCCCAGTAGTGGTTCTGTTTCGACTGACGAAGAAAATGAACCTGATTGTTGTAACCAGAAGACCGAAGGTATGGTTTTGCGTTACAGGAAGATTATTCAGACATTCGTTATGATGATTTTATTATGATAGCACTGTGTGAAGTATGTAAACCGGAGAGCTATGAAGATAGCGTTCACAGTTTTCGAGACATATTTGAGTTAACAATTATTTTGCAAATTAAATATTTAATAAGTTATCAAAAATTTTAGGGTGAGAGTTGTCCATGGGCATATTTTTGAAAACCTGACCCACCAGAAAATCTGACCCAACCCGATCTATTTTTGTTTTTTCTTTTGTGACCCAAACCACCTGTTTTCAACCCGACCTGACCCACTTTGGCTAGGACCCGAAATATTTTTTTGCTGCACCCCTGCACACACACAAACAGAGATTGTAATAAAAGTTTGTAAAAAAGATAAAAAAAGGACTTAAAATTATTGCACTTTTTCGCTAGCAGCAGTTTCAGCACAGAAAACTCGTATGCGGCTTGGCCATTCCTGAATGATAGCATGATGCAATGATAGCATAAGGGTATAAAATGGAAATGTTTAGGAAACTTAACAATGCAATCAAAACAACATGCTATTCGAGTGTGCATTATTAAAAAAGTAATTTTTGAAAATTAAACAAAACTTTTAAAAAATTATTTTAAACATTTATTTATTAAAACTAATTAAAAACAAGCAAAATAATAACAAAACATTTTTAATGCTTTTATAACATAGTGTAATATCAAAATTAAAAATATTTTAGTTTCTAGATATTTTAGAAAATATGAACCACACCACGTAGTTATGCAACACGATCACGGTTAGGCAGAATTGCGCACAAATCTCAAAGTCTTTTCAAACAGTTACACTGAATAAAACAAAAATTTAAGCCATAGAAATTATAACTGACCACTATACTTTTAAACGTAGCAAATCGAGAAAACTTCTTTTCCGGCCATTATGACAAGCAAGGACAAAACCACAGCTGTTGGAAAATACGTGGATTCTTTGAAATCAAGTTTTTGATTTTTTTGATTAAATAAAAAATTTAAAAATTAAAATGACTGATAATTTAAACCTTATTACAAATTTGTTCAAACAGATGCGAGCGTTTTGAGTGCTTGTTTTCAAGTCGGATGGAATAAAGCCCGCATCTGGATTGGTGGAATTCAAACATCTCCAAGCAGTCCCATCTTTGCTTGGCAGCCATTTAAAAACTCTCCCTGGATTCCCATGACCTACAAGTTTTGGTTTACTAACCAGCCTGATAATTTGGCCACTGAACCGTGTCTGAATTTAGCACTGGATTACAGCTGGAATAATATCCAATGTTGGAGAATGTATTGTGTTCTTTGTGAGATGATTGTGAAAGAATAAAATTGAATATTAGGCAAAGCAGGCACTAAAAATAATCTTGTTTTAATTTTTACGTAACATTATGCGCTATTTGAAAACAATGAGCTATTTGGTAAGAAAAACTAGTGGTTTTGGACTTTTACAAGAAATATAAAACAGCTTTAAATATTTTTATTTGAAATTTAGTAATATTTTATTTAATAAAGTCGCTTTAGTGGTATATTATTACTTTCAGATAAAGTAATACAATATATATGTGATTTTTAACAGACCTATTTTTATCACTAAACGCATATAAAGCTGCTTATACAGATGTATTTATAAAAATATAACGAAATATAAACAACCTATGTAATCGATAATAAACCGGCTGTCCAAACACCAAAATTATTATTTGTTCTAAATATTCAGCAATACTAAATACTAAATACTCTGGCTATCAGCTACGAGAAAAAGTTCAAAGTTATTCAATTAATCATTTTTTGAGGTCAACACGAAATCAGCACAACATAGAAATAAAAGTTGCTTGAGCCTATCTGCATATAAAACACTTACTAGTTAATGAAAATCTTCATCCATATTTATGCTTTTAATATAGTAAGATAAAGCTGTGTATATGGCATTTTTATGCGATTACTAGTAGAGTACCCGGCGTTGCCCGGGGTTTTTAGAGGTTTTTCTATCGATTTTCTTTTTTGCTCCGGTTCCTTCTTTGTTTGCTACCCCGCTCCCGGTTGCTTTACCGTTCTCACTCATTTTACAGTTTCCGTTTCCGCTCGCTCGTTTGCTCCACTTATTTTATGACCGATTTCATTTTTTTTGACAACAACCTTTTCCCATTGACTCTCAAGGATGTGTAAAATTTTATTACAATCGGATGAATCGTGGTGCAATGCATAAATAACATATACACACAGTCATTTTTATATAAATAAATTGTTTTAATAAATAGATTTCGTATAAAAACTCTTGTTCTATTATGACACTTTCCCAAAAACATTTGGTTGAAGAAAATTTTATGCAACCTTGGTTATTAAATGGGATATTTTATACAACTACTAACGGTGTTACTCGGCATTGCCAAGGTCTTAGAGGTGTTTTTTATTGTTTTTCTCTTTTGCTTCACCGCTTGTTTTCCCACTCCCGATCGCTCTCTTTTTTTTCGCTCTCCTGCTTCCTCTTCCTTTCCCGCTCGCTCTTCCGCTCCTGGTTTTTTTCTGTTCCGCTTGCTTTCCCGTTTCCATTTCCGCCCATTCTCCAGTTTCCGTTCCCGCTCGCTTTGTGACCAATGTCATTTTTTTTACAAAAACCTTCTACTACTGACTTTCAATGTTGTGTGAAAATTTCATTACGATCGGATGAATGGTGTAGCAATGCATAAAGAACACACACTCGCACAAACACACGCAGACATTCATTTATATATATATATATAGAAAAAAATTAAATCAAAAATTTTTTTTAAAGAAAACTTTTCCGATTTTGAAGCATTGTGAAGGAACATTTTTCAATAAAAGTGTTTTATGATCAGATTTGAAAAACTGTTGTGGTAGTGATGATGATGATGATGAAAAACATCTAATATGGTGAATTTTTTAAATATCATTTGTCATTTTGCAATTAAAACGATACAGCGTTTCGCGAAGTTATAACATACAAACACATACATACATACACATACATACATACACATACGTACATACACATACGTATAAGAAAGAAGTTATTCGTCAATTGATGATTTTACATTCAGTGAAAATAAAATATAAATATAAATAAAAGTATGGATATAAATATTAAAAAAAAGAAAATTAAAAAATATTTTTATTTAACTAATTTTTAAGTATAATCAAAAACAAAATTGAAACCATAAACAGCAATTCAAAAACATCATAATCAATCACTGCAAAACTGTTTTTAATTAAAAATCATTCATGGGATTGAAAATGTATGTAAACACTCAAAATTTCGAAATTAAAAATTATTGTAAATGTCAGCTCGTAGTCTTGTAGAAGTTTAGTTCTATATCCCCAACTAGACGCACTTTCATTTCGGTAACAGCCTTATAAGCAATAACATGCTCTCAGACCAGAAAAGTAAATAGTTTGTTCAAAGTTGCCATTTTACTTTTTCTTTTTGTTGCAGGATTGTATTTCACGAGTACATTTTGTTTTCCTTTTGTTTCTTCAAATTCGTGGTTTTTTAATTTTTTCTATTTCCGCAATAAAGCTTTCCCAGGACTTCATCTGTTCTTTACCAGCACACCTGTGCTTCTTGTCAAGTGTAATTCGACATAAATACAGGTAAAAAACGATAGATCATAAAAGAAAACGAATAACGCTTCAAAGCAATGACAACTCTAATATGAAAAAGCTATTATAAAATAAATACAAAATAAATATAATCCAAATGTAAGGAGCCCATAAATAATTCCAAAAAATCCATAAATGATAGTGCATATATAAGAAACCAAATTAAACAACGGTTTTTACAGACATAGAGCTTTTATGTGTATGGTTGTTCATTGTAGTGTCTCTTCTTCCTTTATTATTTGCTAAAGAAGACACTCAACGTGAACGCCGATTCAGCACTAAGAATGGGAATTCTTTATTTTGTGTTGTCAGTGGAAAGAATCAAATTTTACTAACAAGATCGTTTTTAAATTGTGCTCATCTCTGTCTGTCCAAGAAAAATTTTATATGTGTTAGATTTCAGTACGATGACATTACAAAGCAGTGTGATAAACTAATACATTATATATATGTAATTTTTAACATATCTATTTTTATCAGTCAACGCATATAAAGCTGCTTATACAGATGTATTTATAAAAATATAATGAAATATAAACAACTTATGTTATTGATAATAAACCGGCTGTTGAAAAACCAAAATTATTATTTGTTCCAAATACTCAGCAGTTAAAAATGTAGAAGAAAAAGTTGAGAAGTCTTTTTGACCACCTTCACCTAAATTTTTCAGAATTTCTTCAGATCTGTGCCCTCCAAAAAGTACGAGCTCAGGGAATTATCGGTCGCCCTGAAACAAAGTATAAATAAGGTTTTAACAAGTGAGTTCAATTGTCACTATGTTGCAAGTCATTCACTCAATCTTGTGCCTTTGGATGGTGCTTTACGGTTTTTTTAGTATTTTTCCGGTAATCAGCTATTTTTTTGGAGTATTTTCCCGGTAATCAGCTATTTTTTGGAGTATTCTCCCGGTAATCAGCTATTTTAGAAAAAAATGAATGTAAATTTTAAAGATAGAATTTTGTAGAAGTTTTTAAATGGGGGCCCGGGTAATTATTTTCACGGGGCCCATGTTTTCTCTCTCAGCAACACAGATTCTTTCATAATAGAATTACTCTGATTCACTAGCATGTGACTTACTCTGACTAAGTTGGATAACCATGTCCCATTCTACTTAAATCTTTAAAAATGACTTTGGGAATTTTTTTTCTGTTCTGTCATCAACATTAGGATAAGCAAAATATTTTTCACATATACCATTTTTGAGAAAAAATATAACACATGTGTTTATTTAAATTTAATATATTAGGAAAACTTTAATTTCATATTTGCACGAGTTTTAAAAAAAAGCTGAGTTTATCATATATATGACTTGGCTCCTGGGCCCTTTTGAGCCTTGGGCCTTTCAAATGAAGGTCTGGAAAGCCCTGAACACGGCCCTGGACAAGGGTAATAACGCATCTTATTTTATTATGAAAAAAGACATTTAAGCGTTTTTCAATACCAGGGACACCTAACTTATTGTTATATCCATTAACTTTATACTACTTTTAAGTGTTTTTATTTTTCAAAACTTGAGTTTAAAAAAAATCAAATAAAAAGTATTGATACAAACAATTAATTTTCAAGATTTATCAAATTTTATGCTAGCAGCGCCCGTCGTGGTTCAAATTGCTTGATATTAGAGAATTTTAACCGTGCATCCACTGCTCTTCCCATTACATATTTTGTATTTTAAAAAATAAAGATATTGAATTTCAATACCTTGAAATATTTAGGTTTTACGTTTTTAAGCAAACAATTTTTTTACATCTCACATTTAAGGTCTCATAAGCAAATTTATCAAAAAATAGCAAAACACTTATATCTTTATTTTTTGAGTAAATACTAAATACTATCTTCTACATCTGTAACACTTACAGTTTTTTAGTTGCAGTTATTCTAAAATACAACAAGTAAAGGAAAAAACAAGTTTTTCAACACAAACTTTTTTTTAATCCAATCATGTATCGTCATCCAATATAAAGCTATGCTGAAAGTTTAAGTTTTCAAGCTAATTTAATTAAATATTTTCGATTTATAGTGAGTGTCAGATAATTGTGAAGATTATTAAAATTATGTAAAGACTAAAAAGTATAAAAAATAGATAAAAAAAAACTTTTTAAAAACTAGTCTTATGATAAGACTATGGTGCTCAGTTTGAATTTAATGAACAGATCTGTATAACTTAGCGATCACCCTAGTCTTATCATAAGACTAGTTTTTAAAAAGTTTATTTCTTTATTTTTAGTATATATATAGATATAGATAGCAGGGTTACCCGAAGTTATAACATACGTTTCATACATACCTATATACCGACATCCGAAATGATGTATGTTGATTTTTTTAAATAGTTTATAGTCTTTTACACTAGGTGTTTTAAGACTCGAATAGCAGTACGTAGGAAGTACCAAAGACACGAATCATGATTTGATTTTTTATCTTTCCCTCTTCTTTCATCATGCTTGAGAATGGCTACCAAAAGGAAAAAAATGTGAATACGTCAAATGATTTTTTCATAATATCTATTTAATTGTGTTTATTTATAAATCAAAATTTTTTTACCCCTTCTCCAGGCTTTCATAGATGCGCGTTATATGCAAAAAATACGGTATGTTTATGTATATATATATATATATATATATATATATATATATATATATATATATAAGCTGGTAGCATGGATAAAAAACAAAATTACACAAAAGATTTTACAGATATGGAGATTATATGTGCATGGCTGTTCACTGTAGTTTCTCTTCTTCCTTTATTATTTGCTGAAGAAGACACTTACCGTGAACGCCGATTCAATACTAAGAATGGGAATCCTTTATTTTGTGTTGTCAGTGTAGAGAATCAAATTTTACTAGCAAGATCTTTTTTAAATTGTGCTCATCTCTGTCTGTCCAAGAAAGATTTTATATGCGTTAGATTTCAGTACGATGACATTACAAAGCAGTGTGAACTTCTAACAACATGGGATCATATAAGTGCAGTACAGTCCAATCAGAGCAGTTGCAAGACATATCAACAAACAGGTAACTTTAACTAGCTAATATTAACATATTATTAATACGGATCAATAAATAATGCTTAACATCATCCATTTAATAAGATAAATTGAAAAAATAAATTTTTAGTTGAAGACATCTGCAGCGATGAATTCATTTATTTGCCATTGGCTGGAAGTTGTTACAAACTTGAAATTGGAGCGTGGAATTGGGAAAATGCTAGGAGTCATTGCAATCAGTTTGATGTTAGTAAAAATAAAGTTATACTTATAGAGCTCTATTGAACACAATTGACCACTTAACGTTGGTCATCTTTCTTTACAAGTTTTTGAAGCCCTTTTCGTCCATTTGAAATGACGAAACGTGTAATTACAAAATTTATTGAATAAAAATAGATGAATAATAAAGAAATCCGGGTTAACTGGCCAGTTTCAACTATAAGAAGTCATCTTCAGAATCCTATATTAAAACAGTAAATTAAGTATTATAAAATTTGAATCAGAAAAGTTAAAAATTAGAAGTACTTATGTTTAAACGGAGACATTGAATAGGAGCTAGGCTGAATAAATTAATAAATTATTACGGCTATTAATGGATGAAACACATTGAAATTTAAGTTGAAACCACAAAAGAGAAAAGAAAAAAGCGACTAAATCAGCTAAAAAGAACGAAACTCACTTTGAAATTAAATAAAGTCCGATGCTCAAAAGTGGTATTCGCACCGAGCCCCACACCATCCAAAAATATTTTTCGTAACGAAACTGAAACCATTTACATTCGAGGAACAATTGTATAAAGATGACAGATGACAGTAGCAACATCAAATTTTTAAAAAATTTGAAAAAAGTTGTTTTACCTCTTCATTTTGTTCTTCACCCATCGCAGAGTCTGACTATCGGTTTCAATTTTAAACTGAATTTTTATATTATTTTTTAGACTACTTTTAAAAACATTCCTGTTAGCTGTTTTCATTTGTTTTATATTAGCTGCATAGATTTATTTTTTAATTTTCATTTCTATATTTTTATTTGATTGGTTTTTAGATCGTGGGCAAACCATTTCAGCAGCCTATTTGACTTTGGTATTAATTTTAATCTATTGAGGTTATCTATATATATAACAATTAGATTATTTAAGTAAGTAAGTATCTTAGTCTTTTATGCGTTGCTACACCATTCATCCAATCGTAATGCAATTTTTACACAAACTTGGGAGGCAGTGGGAGACAATTATAGTGAAAACAAGTAAATTAAAAAACAAAGTTTAAAAAAAAAACACACTTTTAAATTTTTACTCTACTCAAGTGATCATTTGACATCATCT